>OY747705.1:32605297-32937797 GCA_963556495.2 Valencia hispanica
TTTATAAGTATCAGGTCTTTGAAACAGACGGAAGGAACATTTGTTGCCTAGATTCAGAAAAAATATGTACATATATTGAATAATATGAAATTTTATTAGATTTTTCTATTGGTAGCACAAAACAGAAGAGCAATTATTCCAAAGTTAAAAGCTGCAAGATATCAGAGAAGCAACTAGAATGTCTTGGAAACGATCCTCCTCTGCACTGAGCAGTTCTGCACATTCACCGTCACATCTGTCTGCTTTGGCTGCCGCCTTGCAGTTTCACACCTTAATTGCACCATTTAACTTGCAGCAGGCTGAAGCTAGACATATGCTAATGGGAGAGCAAAAAGGATGGAGGCAATGTGACGCACCTGCAGCAATTAGACCTCACCTAAGTATCTTCCTGTATTTACACACTGTGCATTATTTCAAACAGTCTGATGCTATTTCCGAAGAAAAAACTAAAGGTGGATTTGAGCGACTAAATCAAACTCCTAGCAATAAACATTTTAAGCTGCACCTTATTTATGATTAACAATGATACACTGGTAGTAAAAGTATAGTGGGAAAACCCAGTTACATGATGCTGTTACATTATGGAGCAAGCTTTTATTATGAATCTATTTGTATCACCATTTTTTTTAAATCACACACATGCACGACCAAACAAGGTAAACAATCGGCCTACTATTACATACACAGGAGTATTTACACATGGTCTTCTGCCCCCTTTTACTCAAACACCCTTAAATAACATCCAGTGCAACAAATAACTCACAGGGCACACTTGTGTGTAATTTAACCTCGATATGAATCCAGCTGTTGTATGAAGGCCTCAGAGTTTTGTTAGAGAATATTAGTGAACAAACAGCATCATGAAAACTGAGCAACACAACAAACAGATCAGGGATAAAGTTGTGGAGAAGATTAAATCAAAGTTAGGGTATAAAACAACATTCTGGGCTTTAAACATCTCATCAGGCGTTTTTCAATCTACCTTTGAAAGAGGATGACACAACTGCATATCTACTGAGACATGGCTGTCCAGATCAGCAGACAGGTTGGACCAGAAAAACATTATTTAAAGAAGCCACAAGGATGTATCACGGTAACTCTGGAGGAGATCCAGAGTTCAAGTGGGAGGAATATGTTTATAGTCATGTTTTCAAAGAAAATCTGGCATTTATGGAAGAGTGACAAGAAGAAAGTCATTAAGAGAAAGCCATGAGAAGTCCTGTTAAAAGTTTCAAACAAGCTTTGGGAACAGATCATCCCCACAGTAAGGCATGGTAGTGGCAGTATCATCCTGTGGGGATGCTTTTCTTCAGGAGGGACACAGAAATCAGTCCTACTTGAAAAAAATCTGGGTAACACTTAAGGAAATTCAGTTAGAAACTGAAATCATTTAAATCCTATATTAAACAGGTTTCTAGAATTTCCTTCTTTCACTTTCGGAACATTTCCAAAATTAAAAATAACCTGCCCGCGAGATGATAGACAACTAGTTCATGCAGTCGTTACGTCTAGGCTGGACTACTGTAGTTATTTACTATCAGGAAGTCCAAAAAAGGCAGTTAAAAACCTTCTGTTGATTCAAAGCGCTGCAGCAAGAGTTCTGAAGAAAATTAAGCATAATATTTGTCCTATTTTAACTTCCCTTCATTGGCTCCCTGTTAAATCCAGAAGAAAATTTTAAATTCTCCTTCATCTTACACCAGAGATCTGATTGTTCCGTATGTGGAACCAGCTCCCATTTTTAGCCAGACACCCTGTCCTCTTTTAAGACTAGACGTAAAACGTTCTTTTTTGATAAAGCTTATAGTTAGAGTGGCCTATGTTATCCCTGTGGTTATGCTGCCATAGGCCGAGTCTGCTGGAGGACATAATTACCACAAAATGTTCTCCTCTTATGAATAATACACTTAGCCCTGTCTTTCAGTTTTTATCCCTCTTTTTCTCTCATAAACAGAGCTAAAGACTGAGCTTTTCCTGCAACTAACTGTTATGTGAACTTTTTTATCCTTTAGACATAAAAACTGGCTCAGATATAATCTGTCTAGCTGTGTTCCTCTCCTAGATGAAGCCACTAAAGAAGCTACTACTGCCAATAATATTTTACTTTTCATTAACATAAAAAGTACTACATTATCAGTGCTTCTGTGTTTATTTATTAAATTTTTTGTGTATCTGCTTGTGTTGCTGCTGTGTATCTTCTCAAACCCCCAGTCGGTCGGGGCAGATGGCCGCTTACACTGAGCCAGTTTCTCCTGAAGGTTTCTTCCTGTTATAAGGGAGTTTTTCCTCTCCACTGTTGCTACATGCATGCTCAGTATGAGGGATTGCAGCAAAGTCAATTACACATTGAAAGGGATTGTCCGCTGTTGCAACATGCTCGCCCAGGAAGAGTGAATTCTGCAGTCGATCAATGACTTGATGCAATCAGCTGGATGTCGTTAGTAAACTTTTTTCACAACTTTGAAAAAAATGAACTGAACTTGATGCATTGTTTGATTACTAGGATCAATTGGAAATGTTTTTACTTGACTGAAATCTGTCTGTATGATTGGCTTGACTTTTTCTTTGTGCAAAAAATGACAAGAAGACATGTCTTTAGATGTGGAAAAAGTTTAGAGGGTCTGAATACTTCTGTAAGACACCACAGAAATTTCTAAATAGTTAATTTTAAAAGGTTTTCTCTTCTTTGTATAGTGCTGAAGGTGATTTCATACCTAGTTGTAGCTTTTATCTGAATTTAGAAAGCTACTATTCATCCCAGTTATGGTTGGTCATAAAAAAATGATAAAACTACCATTATAGTGAAACTCATCTCTGTATTGATGTAATGGCTGTTTAATGTCTATGTCCACTCTAGGTTTAGTGTCTAAATGGCTGCTGATTGCCAAATGCAGCTCAGGTCTGTTCCCCATGGACACATCGGGCACTTGTCTAACACAAGGCCAAGACCTGGCTGCTGAAGCCTTTATGTGTGCCCATTTCTTCTACCCCTGCAGCTCCCTTCATCTTCTTCAACCACTTTCTTTGTCCTGTCATTATTTTATGAGGTAGTGTGAAGATGGTCATTTTGGGTGAGAGGGGGGGCTTGGAGTGTGCCGTCCATCAGACTGCCCGGCCCTCGCTGTCTCCTGAAGATGATATCACTGGAGCCAGGCGTGTAGCGCACACTCTCATACTGGGTCGCCTTTCCTCTCATCCTGCTGGGTGTCTACCGGGCTGCACAGGTGACTCACTGCTGCCATGATGAAGTGTGTCACCGTGGAGTCTGGTGTCTGTTTGGGTCTGGCTCTGTGTTACGTCAGCACGGCTAAATGCATCAGTGAAATCTAGCATGATTTACCAACTGACCCCCTCTCTAATGAACTCATCTGTGACTCAACTAATAGCTGAACGTGCACCGATTTAGCCGTGGCCTCTTCAACCCCCACCCAGACCCTGCTGCACATTTATTTAGGTCTGGCAGAGTGTGCATCACTCAGCTGGCATCTATCGAGGAGTGGGTACTGAGTAGGCGAGCGTGTGCACGGACCAATAGACATAGATTTTGGCCAAGTTTAAGTGAGCCCACGCCGTATAATCAGCATGATCATCTTTGAATGGCAGTTAAAGCCTGCAGACATGAATGATCACTAGTAGTCTGGAGCCTTCATCACAGGACATTACTAATGAGTGATCATTCTTTTTTACAGCCATCTGGCGACAACACGTTCACATGACTGAGACTCACAGCAACGGGGGTGCTTGGAGCAATGGAATGGGAGTGACGTTCGATTAAATGGAGGGCACACAGAAACATATTTTACTTTGTGGCCTGTTATTAGCGCTGTGTTTGTGTGTGACTAAAATGATCTGTTAGACTTCTGACAGTGGTCAAAGTTCTGTCTTATTGTCAAGTGTTGGTGAACCTGCCCGCCTGCTGTTGGATCATGTTTATGGTCCTTATCAGTCTCCACAGCAGCTAAGTGGGCATGCACAGACACAAACACACAGGCACACGCACACACGCGCACACACACACACACACACTCTAATTATACAGGCCTCTGCCCTCTTGATTGCTTTAGTGGCAGAAACTAAGATACGACACACCCTCATAGACACGCTACGTTTGTGCACACAGGTCTCTGCCCTATTGATTGTTTTAGTGGCAGAAACCGCACACTGACTAAACAAACATGTTCAGACGCACATGCACATAAACACACACGCTTCCTCCGTCCTCCTAGTCTTTTCCCACACTGATAGAGATCAGAAGCATGCCATAAAGGCCCAGTCTTGCAGGGCAGAGCAGAGGCCCTCCTCTCCTCTCTCCGCCTGCTTAGATCACTTACAGCTCACAGGGCTGATAAGAGGGCCGAGGTGCCTCCCTTTAACCCTCCCAGCTGCTCCTCCCTTCACTACTTCTCTTCATCCTTCTGCCTTGTCAGCTTCTTGAATTGTTTGATATGTCCCAGCTCTCTCATACTCGAGATTCAGCTGTGCTGCTAGAGTCAGAGCTAAAGCAGCTTCCAGGTCAGACATCATTGATGTAATTTGATGAACTGTAAATATAAAACCTTTCATATATTTCATAAGATATACCTCTCCTATTTCCTTTAATCCTTTTGTCACAATACCACCATAACCTCAACCTTAGACGAAAATAAGACTCTATCCTCAGTATACCCCCACTGACCTTCCCAGAGCAGATTTTGAAGTTATCTTGGTTATTTCGTTGACGTCATGATTTAATGTCCAATTAATGGAAAAAGCTGGAAACTGAGATGGTTTAAGCCCAGTTCAGCAAATTATTTACAGGCAATTCAGTGTACCCGGCCCCTTGCTGGCTGTAAATTATCGGCCCTCTCTTGACCCTTGCAGTACCACAAAGCCACTCTGCCTCAGGGAGGACTGCTAAGTGGTCTTTATTGGAGCCTGCTAGTTTTAGCCTGCACAGATTCAAATATTTCGGTCATTCTACCATAAGCTGGAGTAAATGTGCTGTAGATATTTTGTGCATCCTAATACAACACACCCTCGTAAACAGCAGTTATTAAGCCACTACTAAAGAAGAAGAATCTGGACAACACGTTAATGCAGAACTACAGGCCGGTCTCAAATCTTCCATTCATCAGTAAGATAATTGAAAAAGCTGTGTTTCACCAATTAATAGCCTCCTAACAATGGCAAACCATTTTGATGTTTTTCAGTCTGGTTTCCATGCTCACCACAGCAACGAAACTGCTCTCGTCAAAGTATTCAATGACATGCGCATAAATACAGACTGTAGTAGAACCACAGTGCTGGTTCTGTTGGACCTCAGTGCAGCATTTGACACTGTTGATCATGATATACTATTAGAACGACTGGAGAGCTTGGTTGGACTCTCTGGTACAGTACTTGGCTAGTTTGAGCCTTACCTAAAGAACAGAGAATTCTTTGTTTCAGTGGGAAACTTTTCATCAGAATGAACATAAATCACATGTGGGGTGCCCCAGGGCTCCATCCTGGGGCCCCTCTTATTTAATATCTACATGCTCCCACTAGGCAAGATTAAAGCAACCAATAAGATTAGCTACCATAACTACGCGGATGATACTCAGCTTTACATTACAATGTCACCAGGTGACTATGAACCCATTCAAACCCTAAATCAATGCATCGACCAAATAAATGGATGGATGTGTCATAACTTCCTCCAATTGAACAGAAACAAAACAGAAGTAATTACTTTTGGACCTAAAGAGGAAAGATCAATATTCAGCACACATCTCCAGTTAAAGCAACACTATTTAGTTTTTCAACTTTCATAATATATTTCCAAGACGCTTGTGATGTTACATCGACTTACAATAGGTTGAATGACACGCATGCCATAGCCTGATGGGGTTTGTATCGCTTTTACTGGCACTACGTAACTTCGGGGTGTGGGTAGTAACCTGTGCACAAAAAGAACTACAAAATCCGACTGCTGCTTTACGGCATACCTCACTTCCGCCCCCCACGTGAGCCAAACAAACCTGAATCGAATTAGCTTATCCATTATGTAAAACAGTAGCCAATAGGCTACTATAATGACGCTGGCTTGTAAATGTGAGCTACACAATCTTTTGGCATTTGACGAAAAAAAACATGAAATTGTATTCATATGTACGCTGGCGTAGAGCTGTCAGCCATATAAAAAAGAAATTAGACCGTATCAAGTTATAACATGATAGTTTATTGTAAAAACATGAAAACAACGTGAAACTTTCACAACATCCCTAGAATCAAAACCAAACATGGAGAAGCAGCTTTCAGTTTCTATGCTCCTCTAATCTGGAACAAACTTCCAGAAAACTGCAAAGCTGCTGAAACACTGAGTTCTTTTAAATCACAACTAAAAACTTATCTGTTTAGAGTTGCCTTTGAGTAATGCTCTGTTGTGTCATGTTTTTTGTATTCTTCTAGTTTTACTGCTGTTTTTACATGATATACTTTGTAATGCTTTGATGAATCTGTGTGTGCTTCTTGCTTTATTGCCGTTTTTACTTGAAATGCTTTGTCTGTGTTTTACTGCTATTTTTATTTTACCACTTAATCACGTAAAGCACCTTGAATTACCTTGTTGTTGAAAGTGTGCTATACAAATAAAATTGCCTTGCCTTGCCTTACTTGTAACAGATGCAAAACAGCTAGAAATCTGTGCCACAACCTTTGCATTCAACCAGCCTCTTTCTAACTGATAATTTGGATTACCTAAACAAAGCATAATCAGTAGCCCCGAAAGACCTCTCCAAAACCACAAGCATTTCTCATTTTGAATGACCAACATTTTGCTTCCTTGTCAGAACAACAAGCAGGGTTAAAGTGTAAATACTGATGTAGTTACTCTGTGGTATGTGGGGGCGTGTCGCCTCTTATCAAACAGGGAGCTAGAAGGAGAAGGAAACAATGTTATGCAAATTTTAATGATGGTCATAGTATCACACTCTCACAACATGCAATACTTGAGTGTGTTATCTTACCAGAAGAGACACTCAAATCCAATGTCAATCAGTGCTTTAATTTCATTTTACAAAGTTTTAGTGCCGTCATCATATTATGATATGATGTGAAAAATCTTCAACTATTCCATCTCATGCACTGTGGGCTAACATTTTGCAGACCATGACAATCATAAATGTTGATTATTTACAGCTGATGTCTACTCAGACCAGAGGAGAAAAATGAATTGCAGGGGTAATTCTGTAGCGTGAGTTATTATCAGCCATTGAGCCTGCTGTATGTTACCTAACCAGTCAACTTCTCAGCATCAGGGGCAAGAAAGTAGGACATTTACCATGAAATTCATTCATGTTAGTCACTTGGAAGTGAAAATCATGTTTAATCCTAAAAACTTTCTAAAAATAAAATTGACTAAACCCTATTTTTGGCTGTTCAGTTCACCTGGCATTGCAGCACCAAAGATCTGAAAATGGGAACAAGTTGGAAAAGCAACTTACTTAACCTCACTCAATCATCAGTTTTAAATTATTGTCAGAGATGACATTGGATGAGTCAAGATGAGGTTTTCAAACATAAGAACATTATAGAAATGCTCAAGCATGGTGGTGGAAGAATCAATTTTGTTTCACTGCCCGTAGTACCGATGTGTTGCCAATGGATATATTAATGAAGGAGCAGGACTGCCTCTTAATTCTTCAACCTTGCCTCACAACTAGATTGGTTCCAACTGGACAATGACCCCAAACACAAAGTAAAAAAACTGTTAGAATGTAATCAATAAAATTGGTAAAATAACAATTTATACTCAGCTTATTTGCCACCTCTTCGTACATTTTACCCAAGTTTCACAGCTAAAACACTTCAGACACCTTTGTTACGTTTGTGTTTAATGTAAATTTTAGGTAAATGTTCAATTTATTTACTGGTTATTAATTCAATTAATTAAAGATTAAGTTATTTATTTACATATAATTAATTAAATTAATTAGTTAAAGTTTTCAGCCCACCAACACCTTGTAGAATAATGAAATTAAAGCAGCTTACGTTTATTGTTCAACTCTGTCATTAGCATTCCCAGTTAAGTGAAAGCTATTATGGTAAATGGACTGAACTTATATAGCACTTTTCTACTGATGATGACCACTTGAAGCGCTTTACTCTGAAGTCACATTCACCAATTCGCACTCACAAAGGCACACACATTTATACACCAATGCATAGATCCTTGCCCAGAATCATATCGACATGTGACAGATAGAAGCTGGAATCAAACCTACAACCCTCCTATTACAAGCCAACTACTCTACCCACAAAATCCACAGCCATTATCCAGAACTAGTCAGCAAGTATCTGTTAACAAATGTACTTGCTGACTATAAGATACTCACACCAATAAAAAAAGCAAGGCAACTTTATTTGTTTAGCACACTTTCAACAACAAGGTAAAATCAAAGTGCTTTGGGTGATAAGGGGATAAAAGAAAAGCAGCAATAAGACAACAATAAAAACATAAAACACATTACAGACAAAAAACATATGACATATTAAAACATGTGACATTATAGCTATTATTAATCAATTACTCAAAGGCAGCTCTAAACAGATGGGTTTTAGCCTTGATTTAGAGGAACTCAGTGTTTCAGCAGCTTTGCAGTGTTCTTAAGAAAAAATAAAGTTTTAGAATGGCCTATTCAAAACCTAAAACTAAATCTAAATCTAAAAGAAAATCTGCAAGGTCTCAAAAGAGAGCTGTTGGTAAGAGATGTTCTCACAATCTGACAGGTGAGAGGCCCTTTTGTATGTTATAGTGGGTTAATATTGTCTCAACAAGACTCCTACTTCATACCAACCAAGACCAAGGGCTGAATCAAAGTTTATTTTAGTTTAAGGGTGTTTAAGCTTATGCAATTGGATAATGTTTTTTAAAATATATTTTCCTTTTTAAAGATCTGTTTGTCTTTCAGATTAAATGTCATGGTCTAGTCTCACAAAGCCCTGGTGTGTTGTCGCAGAGATTTTTCAGCTTTTGATACTAATTCTATATGTTTGAGTATGTATAATGTTGACCATGTTTTAGTAGAAAAAAATCCACATTCAATTCGAACTTCTGCACCCAATTTTTATTTAAAAAAATCATAGAAGCTGTGTTTTATAATCAGTCCACAATTAAAAAAGAATGGTTGAAATAAATTGTTAAAAGCTCATAACTAAGACATTTATGGCAATGATGAGCCCATGTAAACGTCTGACCATAACTGTATGTACCTTGGATTTAATTCATCAGCTCTGCACTTTGTTGGAAGCAGCAGGCAAAACCTCACCACAAACAACTTAGGAATTTGGGATAATTTTCTAGAGAACAAGAACACATGATTATTTAGAGATCCACATGATCCACAGCGGAACCCACAACTACATCTACAGTACTTTGTACTCGTTAAATGCCAACATGTAGGATGGGACAGCATGAGCTGAGAGGCGGCTGAAGAGACTCAGTGACCACCCCTGTTTGTCTCTGATTGAAGGTTGTGTGTTTGTGTGAGAGTGTGGCTGTGATGGTGGGGATTCCCAGCTCCAGTCACAGAGCCAGATATGAGAGTGTGGGAATGAGACTGAGGGCTGGCAGTCTAACAAGGTCTAATGCAGAAGGGGGAGGTCCAAACCAACAATATAGCACAGAGACTGCTTATTCAACCAGTAGAGGAAGCCAGGGGCCTCTGTGTGTGTGTGAAATCCTTGGCCACTCATCCTCCCCACTGGTCTTGATATAAAACACCCATCCTTGGACCTTCAGTGGTAAAAAAACAAAACACACACACACACACACATTCATCTTTATTTTCCAAAGTGCCTGTCACAAATATTTGTGTATGAGTGGAGCTTTGGAACACAGTAGACGCCCAGTATTTGGGCGGTTAGGCACCACAACCGCCCCCGAATAGCTAAACTCCATGATTACTTAAGACCAGTGTTGTAGTCAAGTCCCCCTCTGTCAAGTCTAAGTCACACTCGAGTCATTAGTGTTCGAGTCCAAGTGCAAGTCCAAGTCACATACGATTAGTCCAAGTTGAGTTCAAGTCAAGTCGCTAAGTCCCAAAAAGAATCTTCCAGTCCAAGTCAAGTCATTTTCATCTGAGAGCAAGTCAAAACTAAGAGAGCAGGGTATAAATTTTAAAACTAGAATAATGGGAGCCATACATGGTTTACTTTTTGTTTTATGTACTCACTGCCCCCACACTATCACCAAGCTAACACAGCAGCATGTGGAAAATAATAAAACATGCTCAAAATAAAGGGTAAAAAAAAATCTGGTCATAATCTATTTTTATCTCAGTTTTTTTAAATGATAACATATTCAGTTGTTACTTTTTTATTAATTTTATTTCATGTTATATCCGAAAAACCTGATCAGAGTATCTACACCGTGCCATCACACATCAAGCAGATTAATAAGCTACATGTATTATGAATATTTCACCTGCTTTGCCCTGAGTGCAAGGAGCTGAACTGCTTCGCCTTTGGGTATTGGAGGCTGAAGCGCCATTTCAGCCATAGTTTTGAAATCAGTGACCATTTCTCCAATTGAAGTGATCAGAATATGGCAAAACTCTCTGAACAAGGGGCTTTTCTGTTTGCTTGAGTGGGAGGAAATCTCCCTGGATGCGCTCCTTTTGCAATAGTGGTTAAACTGCAGCGATCCGTCAATGCCAGTCAGTGTCTGATGTTGTGCCACCTGTGCAGCAACAGATGCGCTCCAAAGCCTCAGTAACTCTTTAACGTGCTGTCAGCTTGTGGATAACGAGATGCATTGAGTGCGATGTCCAGCTCTGAGATGATGCTCAGATGCTCTCATAGGAATCTTTTTTTGATTGATTTAGTTACCTCTGCTCCTTGCGAAAGTTGAAAATGTCTGCATATTTGCACCAAGCGGTCAGAGGTTTGAATACTAATCTGTCAAAATGAGCGACACCCTTCTGATTTTTCCGTCACAATTTAAAAAAAAACAGTCAAATACGGAAAATATTTGGTTAACGCGACCCCTGTGTATTAACCATAATACCAGAAAGATGATAGAACAACACTCTCCATTGTTTATATTGACCTATTTTCACACTGCTTCCTGGTTTTACCCCACTTACATGTTTAACTGTCCAATGGCTGAAAGACCTTAGCACATGTGTCTTTTTGTTGAGAAAGTCTGGTCCTGTTGCGTTTACTGGCAGTGTGAATAGGAACTGCAGAAAAAAAAACATTCAGTCCAGACCAAAGCAAGTGAACTAATGGACCTTCCTGGTGTGATTACACCTTTTAATAGTTTCAACAACACCTAATTTCTCCCTGGGATCAATAAAGTATTTTTGTATTGAATTGAATAAAAATTGTCCAGTAATTTGAACCAATATAACAAGCTAACATTAGCATTTGCTACATGCTAATTCCAACACTAGCAAGCTGGAGTGGGAGTTCAAGTCGACGTCCTAACATTGCAAGTCCAAGTGCAAGTCATAGACGTGCTGCTCAAGTCAAATCACAAGTCTCCTAAACATGACTCAAGTCATGGCTTGAGTCCGAGTCCAGGACTCGAGTTCTCCATCCCTGTTTGAGACCCCTCTAAAACGCTTGTGACTGGTTATTTTAATAGTTCAAACACCAAATACACCCATATATGCATAAATACTACAATAAAAACTTTCCTAACACGACCGCAGAACCTAACATCTAGCCTTCCTGATATCCACCCTTGGGGGTACAGCCAGTTAGCAGGAAGGAAAATGAATAGTGTTCCTGGATTGGCTGCTTTGCAAATGCCAGGCAAAAGCGTGTAAAGTAGCATTGCGCCTAGGTATTTCAGCTTACCAAGCTGCATTTTTTTAAATGTGATTTTAGATATGCTCTAAGGAAAAATCCACAAAACGCAGTTTTTCTGTAAATAAACTGGAATTACAATTATCCATCCATTATATATACTGTCTATCCTTTGCAGGGTTGCAGGGGTGCCTATCTCCAGCAGTTATCGGGCAAGAGGCGGGGTACACCCTGGACAAGTCGCCACTCCAAAGACAAGGCAATTCTGCAGGATAAACATTCCACAGAAAAATCTGTGAATACTGAGCTGAGAATAGGCCAGGGTCCACTGTGATTTTAGATCTGCATTTGGCCTAAGTTGGACTCAAGAAGCGGTTTGTATTTGTATTAGACAGAGTTCTTACTGTACAGACACTGTAAGAAAACGGCTTCCATTAGCAAACCAGAATACAAACACTGGCTTTTCATCTGCAGTAGTGATCCTCTGTTTGACTGGGGAAAAAAACAGACAAAACATCATTTTTAGCATAGCAAAGAAGACATTTTCTCCCTAATTTTTATAACCGTTTGACTTGTATGCAAGAAAAGGAAACTAACAAAAATCCTGTCGACACCAATACAGATATTTTTGCAAAACCAAGATTTTCTGCCCTCTTTGCACCTACCATCATCAGTTTGTGATGGCAAAAACTGAAATTTTTGAAACAGCTGTCCAAAGTCAAGATTTATTTTTTTTAAACAGATTTGTAATGTATCCATGATGATAAAGTAAGTTAATAACACCCTCAGCAGTTTTGACTGAAGCTCAAAGATTCTGTGACACTGATACTCAGGGACCAAAGTTTAAATCCAAAAACCATGGCAAAAAAAAAATCACATGTTGATCATCTCAGATGATGGCTCCAATCATGAGGTCACATTGGGTGAATGGGGCACAGTGTTTTAGATCTGAGGCTGTGGGAGCTGAGCAGAGGTCTGCTTTTATTTGCTGATGTTACAGACAGGAAACAGCCAATCTTCCCCTCGTCATCTGGAGGAAGACAACGACTGCGAAAACAATCAAGGCATCGTGTCCAAGATCAAATGTGTGAGCGTATGCGTGTAAGACCAGACTTGTTTTACAACATGTGGGCAGGCTGGGAGAAGCACGGCAGGTGCTGGGAGGATATTTTTAGGACCTGTTGAGGAGGAGGCTGGAACGATTGACACACGTGTTGCTGTAAATCCAGCTGACTGGAGAAATAACACTGATAAAGAGGAAGAATTCTGCATCCAGTCCCTGTCAGAGGAGACAGGCTCTGTTTATGTTGCACACTGCATGGTCCAAAATAGATTGGAGCATGTAATAATCCATTATGTGTTTATGTAGGTATTTCATGGAAAATGAACTCCCTTCTGGCAGGGGCTGTTGAATCTGTGTGCTTGAGAGTAGCATGATTCATAAATGCAGTGTGCTGGATTATGATTTGTATTACTCATTTTGCCTTTTTGGCAAGAAAGAGTTAAACTCAAAGCCATGAATGTGGTGTAAGCATGCAAACATAAAGAGAAAGATGTCCGTGTTTGTGTTTGAGAAGAAACGGCAGAGAAAGGGAAACGGGATACAGAGATAAACGGAGAGAGAGAGAGACCAGGGTCCCTCCTTTTTTTCAGTCTCTTAATGAGAACTCGAGGAGGTTCCTTTATTTGAGTTTGAATACATGTATGTGTCTGTGTGTGTTGTTGAGAACTTGGTGTTGGCATTGAAGCTGTCTGCAGGAAGCGGCACCTCCATGCCGCTGGCAGACGCTCTCAGCTTACTTCCTGTGGGCTGGGAGGCAGACAGCCACATGCATAAACATACACATGCACACACGTACTCACACAGAGATGGAGCGGGCTAGAGCGCTCGCCTGGAGAGTTGACCAACGAAATGAGAGCGCGAGGGAGGACGCCACCGAGGGAAGGAGAGAGGGAGGAAGGGAGGGAGGAGGGAGTTCAGCAGAGAGCAGCACTTTCCCACAGTCTGGGGATTTGACACATGGCTCTCACACATTCCTTAGTCCTGCTGCCGGCCGAGCACAAGCACTCAGAGAAGGAGGGAGAGAAAGAGACATACCCTATGCTTTTGGAGGACAGGGAGCATGCTCAAATGTGTTTCACATTTGTGTGTCTTTAACATGTGTTTGCCTGATGGACCAGTGTTTAACCCCATCATTCTGACAGGCACCAAACAGACAGCGGCCAGGTGTTTTTCTTACCTACACCTGCTGCTATGTGCAGTGTGCTGCCAACAGCTATACAGCACCAAAAATTTATGAGTTTTCAAACTCACTGTGGAGGCGCTTGTGATAATGCATCAGGAACGGGAGTGCTGAGGTGCAGTGATGGAAGAATCTCATGGCCATTTGAATCTTTGTGCAATAAGTTTTTTATTTAGAACATCAGTATTTAAAGAAGACTGGCCATCTTAAGTGATTATAGGTATTCCTGCATGCATTTGAGAAATCCTCTAATGCCTCGTTTCACTGAGCGGTCTGGTCCGGCTTGGTCCGGTCCGGTTAGCCTTTTTGTCCGTTTCCATTGTAAAAGCTATACTGCAGACCCTGACCAGTCCATTAATGGGCCCCCTTTCAGATGTAGGTCCACAGGACAATGGTCCGATACAGTTAGGGCGGAGCTACTTCACGTAGTAAGAACAATGCTGCACGGAGCCTTTTATTAAACACAGTGGTTGTATTTGTGTAACGAAGAAAACCAAAACGCAAGAAAGACAACCATGAGCCGCTAGATGGACTCCATTGTTGTTGTTGTTGTTTCTTCTTCCTTATCATCTGTGTTTTTTGTGCAACACCCACTTCCTCATCCCTCTACTATGACGCCACGCAAGCGTTCAGGGTAAACCCCGCCTGCTCAAGGAGAGTTCAATAGGCAGTGGAAACGCTCCCATGAAAAGCCAATACTGGACTGGACCGAGCCGCACCGTTCCGCTCAGTGGAAACGAGGCTTAATTCCACAGTTCTCAAACTGCCATATAAGTACAAGTGATAGTACTGGGGCACATATGTCAAACTCAAGGCCCGCAGGCCAAATCCGGCCCGCCATAGCTATTTATGTACTAAAACATAAATAGAACCTTCAAGATAAGTTGTGTGCTTAAATGTTATTTTATCAAACTAATCAAATCTGTTTTAATTTGCACAGTGCCAAATTACATCAATGTGAAAGGATGTTCAATATTGTTTAATTTAAAGAAGTACTCATCGAATGCTGAGTCTCGGCATTCTACCTCAGCCTCTTCACCAGGTGGAGTCTGCTCTGACCCTTTCTGTAAAGAGCGTCAGTGTTGTAGCTCCAGTCCAGTTTATTGCTCAGGTGAACACCCAGGTACCTATAAGAGTCCACTGTCTCAATGTCCACTCCCTGGATGTTCACCGGTGTTGGAAGTCCACCACCAACTCTTTGGTTTTCCCCGCGTTGATCAGGAGGTGGTTCTGCTGGTTCTACTCTGAGTCGTCGTCACCTGTGATGAGGCAGACAATGGCAGATTCATCAGAGAACTTCTGAAGGTGGCTGTGTGGGGAGTTGATGGAGAAATCTGCAGTGTTTCGGGTGAAGAGGAACAGTGCCAGCACCGTTCCCTGTGGGGCCCCCGTACTGCAGACCGGCCTGTCGGAGACACAGCCCTGTATCCTCACATACTGTGGGCCTCGTGTGAGGTAGTCCAGTATCTACTGCAACATTAGGTGGTCCACTCCTGACAGCTCCAGCTTCTCCCTCAGAAGTCCCGGCTGGATGGTATTGAAAGCACTGGAGGAATTAAAAAACATGATCCTCACAGTGCTTCCATGGCTTCTCCAGGTGAATTAGAGGTCAGTGCAGGAGGTAGATGATGGCGTCCTTCACCCAGATGCCAGGCTGGTAGGGAAACTGCAGCAGTCCAATGAAGACCTCACCAGGGGGTGAAGATAGTTGAGAACCAAATTCTTGAGTTTTGCATATTGAGTGCAAAGCAAAGCTTTGCAAAGCTTCTGTCCGAAACATCATGATGTATCCCACCAGTGGAGCTTCAATGAGACATTGAATTGAAGCCGAGGTGAAACTGAAGCCTCTGTAATATAGCCGAATATCTAACGTTGCTTCATCCAGCCTTAAGTGGTGGGTCTGCTGGGAAGTCTGTATTCTGATGCTGTTTTGACTGATGGTGGCAATAATCAAAGTAGTGGGAATTACCACCACCTGTCAACCAGTACAACAGTTAATTGCCATGGATACTAAACATGGATTAGTGGACGTACTGTACACTGCCGACCAAGGAGTCCCACAGACTTTGTAGCCAGTTCGCTATGTTGTTTGAAAGCTGATACATTCCGAAGTGCTGTTTGATAGCCTAATTGTTCAAAGAAAGACTCTACTTCATTACTATCAAGCAGACCAGAGAAACATGATTTCGTTTTACTATATATTTAAGTTAATACAAAAGGACAATAATTACTTGGTACTCTATGGTCAGGAGACACAAAAATGTGACATCTGCGGAAGGAGAAAGTGTGTAAGAAGAGATTCCCCAATAATGTGCTTAGAATACCCAAATCTATCTGAATAATAGAAAAGTTAATGTCAACCAATCAGCGGAAATGTAAGATATCTAGGAATCTCTAACTAAAATGAGTCAAGTTCCTGTGATATTAACATTTCATCAGCTCTTTTTCCTGCTTTTTTCTTTATTCTTGTTTGGACATTCCAGAGATGAAATCATCATCACCTACTTTGCCCATGACTGCATAACATAATATAACCAATCATTGCACATCAAAATATAATAATATAACCTGATAACTGCCTAACTAAAATGACTTGTGCTACACAAGGGGAAGTACAATCTACAGTGGCGGTTTCATTATGTTTATTTGAGTATGTGTTCTGTTTCTGTGCCTCTTGACTCATACGCTGTCTGATAGCTGGCAATTAAGCATAATACTGTAAGCAGACTGATGGGAAAGGGAAAACTCAAAACTAGTTACTCATTTGACAAGGTGCCTATCTCCAGCAGTCGTTGAATGAGAGGCAGAGTACACCCTGGACCAGTTGAGAGCCATCACAGGCCAATACAGAAACACCCAGGTCACAGCTAATGTTCTTGTTGTTCAGTTGAACCCGGAGTACCAAGAGAGAACCAACATATGTATGGGGAAAATGTGCAAACCCCATGCACAAAGGCTCCAGGCCAGGATTTGAACATTGGAAATAAAGTAAAGGTTCAATGAATCACTAACTGTGTTTTAAAGAACCTTTAATTTCTGTAGCATACTTTAGGTTTGTCTAGGTTTGATATTTTTGTTTATTGCTTGTCTAATTCTAATGCTCCTAATTCACAGTTAAGCCCATAATTATTCACACCTCTGGAACATTTAGATTGAACATGTTAATTCCCACTGTGAGAATAATAAACAATTTGGAGCGGCCCAACCTGTCCTGACTTAATTCTGATAGAGAATCTGTTGCGGGAGGTGACTATTAGGGTAATGATCAGTAGGCCTTCCACCCTCAAAGACTTGGAACATATCCTCAAACAGAAATTGCCAAGATACCAGTGGAAACCTGCAAAAAGCTGGTCAACAATTATATGAAGAGCAACAAAGAAGTTTGATTGCTGTATTGCCTATTAAGGATTTTCTATTGATTATTGAGAAGGGAATGAATATTTTTTACTTGCCATTTTATAATAAAATCAAAACATAACTTTTTATAAAAAAATTTAAACCTCGTTTATGTTGTTTTGAGCGGTGCCTGTATCAGCTTCAATAAGAAACTAACTCTTTGGTTGGTTCAAAATAATCTTAAATCAAAATCTGTCAGGGGAATTAATAATTTTGGGCTTAACAGTAAATGATTTTGTGCTGATAAGAATGGGAGAAGGTACTTTTTATCGCGATGTTTTTGAAAAAAGGATTCATCAGCCAGCCCTGTCAACACTCTGGGGTAATTCAAGAACTACTTCCTTTTTTATTTTAATACAGGAGTATCAAATATAGAAACAGTTTAAAGCTTAAAAGACTCACCTTCACATCGGGTCTTATAATACCAGCTTGTACTTACTTCACCAGACAAAGTCTGAATAGTTTTATGATGCAAGAAATGTTGTAGTGTTTAAATATTACAAGATGCTGTGCTATTTCGTTACAACTTTTGTCATCATCCTTCATAAAAACAAAAGCTGCTTTCAGAAGCCTCCTCAGTTGATCACATGCAGGTATTCATACTAGACTGTGATACTGATATTCAAGAGAGAAAATTGTTATAAAACATCCTGTCATGAAGGGAGATGGCCTAAGGAGAGGATGAAGGGACGCCAGCCACATATTTTCCTACGCTGTTATGGAGGTTCCCAAAGTGCCAATTAGGATGTCCTACCTCTCTTCTTTTCTAGCCCTTCCTCTACTTCTTGCTTTCATACGTTGAGGTCAGCATGCACTTTTTATTTACCAGAGCATCAACACAGCTGGGAGGAAAACCTTTGCGATCGAGGCTGCACAAAGATTTGATTGTAGGAAGATGACAACAAAGCATCCCTGCGGGGAACCAACAGAGAGACAGACCGGCCCTGCTCTTTTGCTCTGCATGCCCGTGACTCCTTGACACAGCAACTTCCTGCTAATTAAGAGCTGGAGGTCTCTTGCCTCTCAGCACATCCTCAGTCCTTCTGTGTTTGTGCGTGTGTGAGTGTGTCAGAGGCTGGAGAGGTCAGCTGGACTGCTGTGGCCTCATTGTGGCCGGGGGAGTCGAGATAGGAAGGGATGGGTGGGAATGCACGTTTCTGTTTAGATATATGTGTATGAGGAGGTTTGCAAGGGTAGTGGCTGATCTGTAGGTGGGGTTTGATCTCTAATCCTTTGCCAGTTTCTGTGTGTCTGTTTATGTATGTGGAGGCATCAGGAAACCAGCTGGCAAACAGCTTACACCATTGAAAATGTTCACTGTACAATGTCACAAGTCATAAAGTACTTGCCCAGACTTCTTTTCTTTTTGTATTTGTTTCACACTCCAATGTTTCGGATCATCAAACACATTTAATATCAACCAAAGATAGTCTGGAGCAAGTTAAAAATGATTTTTTAAGGCTGTTGAACTCCAGCAAACCAAAGTGAGAGCTGTAATCCACAAATGGATAAAACATGGAACAGCAGTGAACTTTCTCAGGAGTGGCTGGCCTACCAATATGGCTCCAAGAGCTTCTTGACTACTCATCTAGGAGGTCACCAAAGAGCCCAGAACATCTACAACATTACAGGCCTCTCTTGCCTCAGTTAAGATCACCGTTCATGTTTCAACATGAAGAAAGAGAGACTGGATGAAATAGGCATCCAGTGGAGAGTTACAAGGTAAAAATGCTGCTGAACAGAAGGAACACAAATACTTTTTTCACCTTATACAAAAGCATTGTAAAAATCCCTAAGACTTTTGGTAAAATATTCTGTGGATTGACAGGAAAGAAGTGGAACTTTTTGAAAGTGGTGCGTCTCACTACATCCAGCATATTTATGAAAAAAGGAGTTCTTACCGACAGTCGAACACAGTGGTGACAGGGTGCTTGTGTGGCTTAATCTTAAACATGCCATTTATGCTTGAACACTCTCTACAGTTCTTCAAAGAGCAGACCAAACTTCTTTCATTGTGATGTAAAAAACGTTCAGGTATTGTAAATCCTTGATGGCAGCTGCTGCTCCCAAGGGTGGCAGAGCCACTTGCGTTTGTAGAAATTATTTTCTCATGGGGCCAGTTTTAAATTTCCCTTTTATAAATGAAATCTTTCTTTTTTGCATTTACTCAGGTTTTCTTTGTTTGATGTCAATTTTTTTTTGATGATTTGAAACATTTAAGGGGACAAAAAAGCAAATACATAAGATTCTTGTTTGTGCACGGTATGTAAATGGTGAGGTGAGAGACCTCTCGCACTTTTGAAGTATCACAGATAATAATTATTTTTTGCTTACAGAAAGCTGAATTTGGCATTAGCTTGTGCTGGTGAGTGTTAAGCAGGCTGTCTTTATAATGGGGTTGTTCCAAAGTGTGAATTTATTACCTCACGGTGAACAAGTGGCATCTGCTCTCCATTGAAGTCTAATGTTTTCAGAGGTAGTCGAAGTGCTCCTTTGTTTCCAGATGACTTCCCAGCAAAGAAAATGTCTGCCTCACTCAGCCGTCACCATGAGCAGATAGCAGAAGTACAATGACTCACATACAATCGAGTCTTAAAGTTTGAGCGACTCCGATTCTGTTGGCTTTGATGTTTCCTTATGTTTTGTTCAGCTTGGTGGATGCCGTGAACCACAAAACCATTCCATCCCGTGTTTGTGAAGGCACAGGATTAGTGGTTTCTGAAGTCCTTCTAATGAAGCCTTTTTGATGTTAGAGCCCAATTACCGCAGGGGAGCTTAGAGGGACGGTGGGGTGTGTGTTCGTATTGGTTGGGCTCCATCCACTGCGACAACCTAAATGACCTCGCCATCCACCTTTTAACTCTCATTAACACGGGTCTTTCCCTCAATGCCTGATTGTTTTTGCTGTAGGATTTCAGACGTTCAGGTGAAAGGTAATTTTCATGATAAATAAGGCTGAAATGTCAGGACTGGACCAGAATATATAATAGAAAGGGTGTTTTACATGGAGTAAGGCAACATCTCAGTGGAGACGTTGTACATACTGTGTGGACTGGACCCAAATTGATCGGAATGTTGCAAAAGATCCTTTCTCTGAGCAACGGCAGCCCAAAAAGATGTGTGCCACAATTAAGAAAACTGTATTTTTATAAAAGTAAACTGCATCACTGTCAGAAAATAATAAAGGGTGGGCGGCATAACCATTGGGCAGCATTCACCTGAGCAGTGGATCTCTGCAGCTCCTCCAGAGTTCTCATGTGCTTCTTGCCTCCTCTTGCCCAGCTATTCAGATAAATGGATAGGTCTTAATATATAAACATAGATATTCAAGTCAACTAAGACCTTAGCCAGGTATGATTTTGAATGAATGCTGTTGTTAAAATGTTACACAGTTTTTTTGTGTTGTATTTATCTTCTCCCATTCCCTAAAACCCAAGAGGGGGGGGAGTTGTTTTATGCTTTGTGAATATGTGCAAAAACAACGCCTTTAAAAACCAGCAGTTTGCTAAAGACAAGAAGTATGAGAGAGACTGATAACTAAAAGAGACTGCTGAAATGCTCCCCCATCGTTTAGGCCCGTATCTGAACGAGGGTAAATATTTGGCTTGTGGGAAGGGAAGAGGTTGAATTTGTTAGTGAACATGCAAAGTGCGAGAGGACCTCTGGCTGCTCGTTCCGTGCCAATATTGTTTGTATAAGAGGAGTGTGCGGTGGAGTGTGTGAGTATTAGTGTGAGCAAAAATATACACATATTTCTGCAGGGTTTATGCGCGCGTGTGTGTATACATAGAATGTTTTCCTTGAAGAATGAAGGATTACCACTTCACTGCATTTAACCAACTGCCTCATTCCACTGCTGAGTCTGTAATAATTGTGCTTCAGACCGGTAACACTGCACTTTCACCATAAAATAACCACTTTGTGTGTGGTTGTGTGACTTATTCCATTGATTAAAATATAAAATGCATACCAAAATCTTTCATTTTTAAACTAAACTCCAAGTGTTTTTCTTTCAAGGGAAACCAAACTATACCTTCTTGAACTGTTTCTTTACCATTTTTGTTTAATACGTGTATTATAGAAGTATAGTGTCGATTTGATTAACATAGACATTGTTAATGCTGTCAGAGCTCAGTCACTGTCTGCATGAAGCTGTAAAACCAGAATGAAACACTCATTCATCAGCTATCTGTCAGCACCAAGATCATGACAGGACAAGATGACCTGTAATCTTCTCCCTCTGAAGGTTGGGTCAGGTGACTTATGCGTTCAAGTTACATGTTAAACCCAAACATCTGCTTTTACTACTGTTTAAACCCAGCAAAAGCAAATGAGAGGGATTTGTAAAGGGATCAAATAGATTTTATTTGAGGGAGTGTTCTGTGCAATTCTATTCTTTTTTTTTTTTCACCGATTGTGTTCTGTGAGCAGTTTCAACCATACATCCATTGTGTATACTCGCTTATCTTTGCAGGGTCTGAACAGTTTCAGTTAGGAGAATCTAGAAGTTCCACCAATGCAAGACATTCTGCATGAAAACAGCTGCAAATGGCTAGACTGTCTAGTATCTGCTTAGTTGTAAAAGTAATGCTGTAAAAAATCCAGATTTAAAAAAATTGAGGGATAGGTTCCTTTAAATATCTAAATTGTTTTCATCTGTTTTTTTATCAGCTGGTGATAAACTCCCCATTAGATCAAATACATATAATAGCATTAGATCAGTATGGATTAGATACAATTATAAGTGGTATAGGCGTTACCGTTTGAGTCCTGAAAAGAGGCAGAGCCTAGTAAACACATTTTACACCTCATTTACATGAACATTTTGCCATCGGCTCATTCATTTTTGGGCTGGGTGGTCTTCGAGGAGGCATGGATGTCGGAAAGGAGTAATCTGTGGGCTGATTGATTTCATAAACATAGACAAGAGAGGAAGTGGAGGACACGCACTCTATGGCATGGCCATGCTGGGTCAGTGGGGGTTACAGTGGTCAAAGAGGGCGTGTGTTCCTCTGCGATGAGTGTATGGGGGGGGAGGGGGGGGGATGGGTGTGGGTGCAGGGGTTCTGCTGCATGCCAGCTCATTTCTGTTTGCATCTCCGGAGAGACCCGGAGAGGCGAGATCTTATCTGGCGCGTGCCTTGGCCGCTGTTTCCCACACTCTACATGCTCCATGGCCTGGAGGGGAGGGGAGGAGGGGAAGCCTTATGGTCATGTGTGTATGTGTCATGCCAATAGGAGTCCCATCCTGTCATCTTACACTGTTTTGACTGCCATGACATAATGTGCCTCGATACAGTGACCCCCTCCTCTCCGCTTCAGTACTCACACACATACCCCCTTTCCTCTTCTCTTTCTTCTTCAAAGGTTCCGCTCACCGACTATGGGCCTCCTTTTCTGTGAATGTCGCATATTTGGCTTTTCATCACTGCCCACATTTTTTTCTAAAAGCCTCCATTCCTCCCCTTTTGGTGCCCCTACCCCACCCTTTGACTATGTCTTGCACTTTGATTGGGGCTTTGGTAGGATTAAACCCCCTCTTTACCCCTCAACCATCCCGAATGTGTCTCGCTTTTCTTTTGGTGCACGCAATGAATGAGAAGCATTGAACCATTACAGGACATATTGCAGAGATTAGGTTATGATCTTGGCAGCTTTGTTCATAGAAATGCTCTTCAGACTAAATTCTGATCAATTCTTTTTTAGATAGCATGCAGGTATGTGCACACATATGTTTCTTAAAGGCTCATTTTACAAAAAAAATATATATATATTGTTTTTCATTGTCAATTATTTCACACTCCATCATTATCATGTTCTGAGGCACCCATCTGGTGATGTGGGGGGCAGGTTTGATGCAGGTCACCGAAGCCTTTCTTTGTGATGGTCACTTAGACCTGAGGAAGCAATATCAAAATGATTACAGAGTTGACATTCTGCATCTTACAAATAGTTAGTGTCTTGTCTCTTTTTTTTGTCTCTCTCTTGTCATTATTTTTTGTTTTCCATTAGATACCCAAATACAGCAGCAACAACTACAAATTGTTAGGATCCTGTTCAATTCTAATTTAGCATAAAAGAAATCATGCTGACAGATATTGGCTAGTTATAAGTATCAAGGTATACTAAGGGGCAGAGGTTCATCTTCCGTCAGGACAACAACCCTAAATGCACATAAAGTCAGAGAAACCATGGAACTCTTTAGATCAAAGCATAAGTGTGTGTTAGAAAGGTCCAGACAAAGTCCAGACCAACATCTGTGATAGGGCTTAAATATTAATGTCACAGATTCTCTCCTTCCAGAATAACTGAGCTTAAGCAATTTTAGAAATAAGAATGGGCAAAAACATTCAATCTCTAGCTGTGAAAATCTGGCTGAGACATATAGCAACTGTACAACTGTACTTGTAGCAAAAGGTGGTTCTGCAAAATACTATTGAATACATAACACCTTACACTCTTAGGATTTTTCTGTGTGTACATGAAAAAGTTAGTTGGATATTCACATTTTTGCAAGGCGCGATATTGTAGATTAATGTTAACATATTTCATTTTATCGAACAGCTACATTTTTCCATGTATTTCTGGCAGCATGCTTGTTAGTGACCACTTTTCCGAGAGTTATCTGGAATTTTTTATTTTTGATCTTTTTGCATATTTTGGTGATTGACACCAGATGGAACCTTGAGCCCCTTACTGTACATCTGCTGCCACCACATCAAGGTTTAGAAGCTGGTGTGTGCTTGCAGCCACCCCCACAGATGGGAACCAATCGATGCAGCCTCCACCAGCAGTCTCCTGGCCCCCCGGCTGCTGCCGCCTGAGAATGAGAGGCAGCGGGATGTGTCTGATTGGGAGGACGGATGCACAGAAAGATGGAGGGAATGAGTGAGTATCAGGGGAGAGATGAGGAAACAAAATGCAAGGTGAGGATAAAGAAAAGGGAGGTAGGGTGGGAGAAACATGAAATATCTTCCCTGGCTGACTCATTCTCTCCTTTACATCTCTCCCTTGTTCTCAACCACACATACTCTCGCTCCCCTGAGAGCACACACAAACATGCACCGACCCACACTTATGAACACACTCCCTCTGCTTGCCAAGTGCTCCTGTGCCCCTGCTCATCTGCGTGGGGGTGGGGGGGGCCTGCAGGCAGTCTGGGCCCTTACGTGCCCTCTCGTTACACACACAGATGTATGCACACACCCTCCCGGGCAAACAGAGAAGCTGTGTGTGAGACACGCTCTGATCCTGCAACCTGATGATGAAAGACAGGCAGCCGGGCTCCTGTCTTGGTGCCAGAGAGCGGGACCCGAATGGAGCACACTGATTCTTGATCCTCCACCTCTGCCTCCTCAGTCTTCATCGGCATTGGATTCATTAGAATTTCACCACCGTTTTGCTGAACTTCCTTTTTATTTCAAATGACTTTCTGTTACCGTCTAACTGCATTCTGAAAGGCAACTGTGATCAGCAGGGCTGAAGAGGACAAAAGTTCAGGGTTTATATTATTTTTATAAAATGTGGTAAAAAATGTGTTTTCCATGCAGAAACTAAATGATTGTCTCATGAATATTCCATGGTCAGTATAACACCTCAGATGTGTAGCGGAATGCAATGCTTCTTGTTTTTACATGCATAGCCCCCAGCCTCACACCTGGCAGGATAGGAGTTCTGGTTCCACCTCTCATCCACAAGCTCCCGCCTCCATAGCCACCCCATAACCCATCCCCAGCAAACAGAGACAGCAGGACCCCTTTATGCTTCTTCCCCCACACAAACTAAACTCTCGGGTCTAAATTAAACCTGTTGCCCACATTCCTGTGCTGTTTAGAGAGGATGTGCTTTATGTCTGATGGTCTGAGGGATGAAGGCATAAATTAGCCTGAGCATGAAAGGGGGATCCCCCCTCGATTGTTCTGATGGCTTGCACACAAACTCAAATGTTAGTCTGGCTAAAGCAGGAAGATCACACACTATCCCTGTCACAGCCTCTCAAATCAGTCTGTGCAGCGCTTCCTGTAATCCCTGCTCTGTAACATTAATTATCAACTGGTGCTTTGTATCCTGCGGACCAACCATGACTTTCTCAGGACAATTAAAGTTACTCAGTAGAAGAAAGGGGGATAAGGGGGAGAAAGGAGGACCAGGGATGGAGTCAGAGAATTGGACTGGAATTGCATCTGAAAGCTCTGAAATAATTCAATGGGTGAGATGAGAGTGGGAGTTTGGGGCAGGGCGTACAGAGTGTCTACATTCAATTCAAAAAGGGATGAGGCATAGGTTCTGGAGCCTTTTAAATTGTTGCATAAGTGAGGATTTTACCATAAGCTGTGGCCCCTCAGTCGAAAGATGAACAGGGAATGGCTAGGTGGGCAAATGCTGAGTGGGGGCGGAGGCGGAACAACCTCCAGCTCAGGGGAGTCTTCAGCTGATGTGTGGGAAAGAAATGCCAGTTCTAGTTCTACACATTGTGTGCAGGATACAAATTCATTGCATGTTGATTTTAAAAGTATTAATACTCCTTGACCTTCTTTACATTTTGTACCATTGTGCCAAACAAACTATAGCGTATATTTCTGAGATTTTAGTTGATATGGCAACACAAAGTATAATTGTAAAGTGGAAGGAATTTGGTACTTGGTTTTTACCAATATTTTTACACAGACAATATTTACAAAGTATGGCATGCACAAATATGCAACCCCCTTCTGCCAATTATTCGTAAATCCACCTTTTGCTGAAGTTCTTTCAGGGTGTGTCTCTAAGTATATAAGTAGGTAAGCAAGTAAGTAAAACTTTATCTACATAGCACCTTTCAGTCTATAAAATCCAGTGGTGGTCTGTACATTTCACCCCAGGCCTTCAATGATATCCTACGTAGTCCAACCTAAATTAATATACCTCATAAGACTATATATACAACACCACGGCATATCCATACAGAATCACACGTACACATTACATCATCCTTAATAGACTGGTCAAGTGACACTTAGTTTCCGGATTATTGAAAATCAATAAACTCGCATTTACAAGTAGGAGTAAGAAACTAAGATTGTGGATACTGTCAAACTCTAAGATTAAAGCCAATTTTAAAATACTAAACAAAATTTAAATAATTCCACTAAAGTATGATATTAGAGCTTAAGGGAGCATGGGGCAGAATGAAGAAACAAAGCTCACGAGCAACGCGGCCGGTGTTACAAGTAACTGCAGCCACCCGCACGGGAGCGCGCACAAATGCTTCATAAAGAAAAACATACCTTTTCACAGTGACATACTTCTTTTTCTTAGTGCCACTTTTTAGTGGGTTGTGATTCGTCCTTGGTCGACTCGTTTCCCAGTTGCAGAAGAATCCATTCTCTCAATTGAATCAATGGAGGTCTGCGACCGTTTTTCTTCCTCTTTTAAAGATGTCGAACGCACACCCAGTGTCAATTAACGTCACACTAAGACAGCGCGGGAAATTCGGGGGCCGAACTTCAGCACATTTTGCACCACACAGCCGGTTTAAGAAAATGGAACGATACGTGGGTGGGCTCATTCTTTTTGGTATATGACGCTTCATCACCCAACAGCATTAACAAACTGGATATGGATGTTTACTTTATTGACAAATCATGCCCCATGTTCCTTTAAACAAATTTGGCCAATAAAATGCGCATTGTCACCATGTCATTTAAGAGACCAACGAGGCGATAACGAAACTCAATTCAATGAAAATAAAGTAAAGCACATACAGTATTTGCATTTGTTTTGAATAAAATGCAAAAGTAAAACAATTTAACATGTTAGCGCAGCTGCTCGCACCATGTTATTTACATTATAAATGGTGGTGGATCAGAATACATTTTTTTAATTTGTAGCATTATTCCCATTTTATTTTGTCCCTGTTGATTGATTAGTAATGAAATAAAACAACATAAACATATTAAAATATAAATAAAATGTTTCCACTCACCAACATAGATCTTCTCGACATCGCCTGCTTATTTGAAAATAATATATATCCTTTCTTTTCTCAAGACCTCAGTGGTTCTATTGTACAGTTTATCTGTGGGCTTCAGGTCCAAAAGTGAGTCCTTTTCTGTGGACATGGAGGCTAATGCTGAAAGTTGTATCTGTCCGGTCGTGCTTCTCGAAAGATCCTTCTTGAAAATGGTGTGGCTAGTATATTTGCAACCAAATCTATCCTTTCTCCTCCGCCTTCAGCCATTATGATTGGAAATTTTAAAAATCCAAAGAATAAATGTGCGGAAATTGTTGAAGATGTGCTTTTTTCAGATTGCACTCATAACTTTGCTCTGACCACCCAAGCAGAGCGCAGGAACATTTTGACATCATTGTGGGCCAGCTAGCTATAGTCTTGTGAAGCAAATCTGAAAGCTGAGTGGTTAAAAAAACAGTTCTGCGGTAGTATAGTTTACTTATTGTAGACCTGCTCTACTGATTCTGAAGGCCTTGGACAGATTAGATTGCCCCCTAGCAACACACAGAGACAGAACTTTGATTGGACGAAATATTGATAATTCACAGATATGTAGGGAACCTGCACAGTCAAGAGAAATGTTAGACACAAAAAAGAATAGACTTTTGGAAGTAAATTAATTAAACTTTATTGAACAAATATTATAATTTAGGTTGAAAATATAAGTTAGGGTTGACCAGCAGTGAAGGCCTTGCTGGCCCTGACAGCCTGCCACTGATAAAATCAGAAAGTGCTTCACAAGAACCAACGATGCATAAACCCAAAAAAAAAATTTAAGAAAGTTGATTTTAAAATATATGTTTAAAAAGAGACTATAGGCTCCATCGATCTCAAGTCCAAAGGAAGGGAGTTCCAGAGTCTGTGGCTGCTGAACAGAATGTGCTGTCTCCTTGTGCTAGCATCTTAGCATGGGAATCATCAGCAGGCCCTGATCACAGGGCCTCAGGGACCTGCCAGGAACATATAGGTGCAGGACTCTTCTAAAATAATCTGGCCAGTGTCTGTAAGGAGCTCTCCAAGTCAGTAAAATAATCTTATATTGCACTCTAAAATAGGCTAGAAGGCAGTGTAGTGGTATCAAGGTTGGAGTCACATGTAAAAACTTGGAGTATTTTGTCAGAAATTTGGCAGTAGCAATTTGAACAACTTGCAACCGTTCTAGGGAGGTTTTGTTAAGACATTGTTTAGTGCAGTGCAATAATCCAGCTTTGCACATCTAAGAACTGGAATTTTTGCCCAAATTGTTTAAACTCTGTCAGACTGGATCAAAAGGAGACTCCATTATCAACAATTTTCAAGTCTTGTTACAGATTTGGCCCTAACAGGGGCAGTTCAATATACAAACATGCTTTGAAACTGACCATTCCACTGTAGCACTTGCTGTGTTGTTGGGGTCCAGTGCTTTCTCAAGTCTTCTCGCCTTGTATTTTCATCTCCCAATAGATTCTGACAAGCTGTCCTGTCCCTGCAGAAGTAAACATCTCCACAGCATGTTGCTGCCGTCCAACATGGCTGTGTGCAGTGTTAGTTTTCTGCCACACACAGGATTTTCCATGAAGGCCAAGATTCAATTTTAGTCACATTTGAACTTATAAACTGATAAACTCCACTTAGAACATCTCAGGGCCTTTCATTAATATTGGCTTTTTTCCATCCACTCTACCATAATGGCCAGATTTATGGAGTACATGACTAGTAGTGTCACCAGATTCTCCCACCTGAGCTGTGGATCTCTGCAACTCTGGAGGAGTTGCAGAGATCCAGTGGAGCTGGGATCTCTATAGTGGGCTACTGTAGGCCTTTTCTCTGAGAAACGTTCTCCTTGTCCAGCCCGTCTGATTAGATAGATGGTCTCAACTTTTTAGATTTGCAGTTGTACAGTGTTTTCCTTTTAATGATGGGTCGAACGGCGCTCTAAGGGCCTTTTTCCACCAAGCTGGTTCCAGTGCTAGTTCAGTCCCGGAGCCTGACTTAGAACCAGTTATTTGGTTTTCCACTGCCAAATCACCCGTTTTTTGGTTCTAGTAGCACTTGTAAGAGCATGATGAACTCTTCTTCCTCTGACTCTTTCTCTCTGTTCAGGTGATTTCTGTTTTCATATCCCCATGTGGGCATACGCAGTTGCATAGCAACGCTTTAGATGACGTTATTATGCAGCACCGACTTGGGCCGCGTCAGTGGAAAAGCAACTGGTTCTTTGAAAGAACTTAGCACTGGCTCTGGCACCAGCACAGCACTAGCACTGGTTCTTTTTGGGTGGAAAAGTCCTATAGTATGAGCTTAAGATATTGTTGCCTCCATAATGCTGTTTATTTACTACTGTATAAATACAATAGTGCATAAACCTCCGAGGGATTTACAGAATAGCTGCATTTATGCCGAGCCTCACACACTGATGGACTCAACTACTGATTTAGGTGACTTGTGAGGCAATTGTATCCACTGGATTTTCTTTTAGGATGTCAGAGTAAAAGGGGCTGATAACCAATGCACAACACATATTGTAGAATTCAGTTTGAAAGATTTTAAAAATCATGTATAATTTTTCATTTTCAAAGTTATGCACTCAAATGACATTCGATTGAAATAATTTGAATTGTATGGCAACAAAATGAATTAAATGAAATGCAAGACATAAATACATGTTTAGATTTTGTTCATAATTGTATCACCATCTTTGCTGCACAGGGCTGCAGTTTTCTTCAGAGCATACACTAATTCCCTGAATGTCTTTCCCTACTGGTTGATGACCTTTAACAGGCCACCAAATCACTGAATCCTGTTTGGCTGGCTTTTTATTTCCTACCAAGCGTGACTTGCTCTGCTGAGAACACCTGCAACGCCCTGTGCTGGCCTTCAACAGGTGAAGAAAAAAAGGCTTCAAATATTCAGCTGTGACGTGGCAAACAATCTGTGTCCCTGCCCTGCACTTTGCCTTTCTGCCTTGAGACGGCTACTCTTATGTGGCTTACTGTGCCAAGGGCAAACCCTTTCAAGTTGCTCGGGATCTGTGTGTGACATGAGGATTGAATTCAAGATAAGTGGGGCCAGAACAGTTTGTCAGGCAAACCAGTAAAGTGGTTCATTTGACAGATGTTATCTCAAATGGATCTGATAGGCTGATGTTTAATCCTTCAGAAGCACCTTCCTTCAGGACATTGGCTTCCACAGAGACGCCCTTTTTCTGAACCCTTGACCATTCTTGACAGAACAAACAGAATCACTCTGAGTCATAGTAACTATGAGTAACTACTGCATTTGGGATCAAATTATCACATTGTTTTTTCTTGTATTTTACTAATTTAACAACCCTGCAGTACTGATAAATATTTCTAATTTCTGAATGGTAAAATCTTCTTGACTACCCCTAGATGCAATCAATATGTCAACACATTGTTTGCTTGGAAACAAGGAAAAAAAACCTCAAAAAAATATTGAGCTTGCTAAACTCTTTGACATACCACAACTTTTAGAATGCAAATCAGGTGCTCTCTGCAAACTTAACTCCAAAAGGTTTGGCACTGGGTCTATCAGTACCCCAAAACACATGCTCAAATCAACACAAAAATGGCTCTTCAGACATAAAATCTTCCTTTTTTCATGACCAAGTCTGTTTCCAGACCTAAAACCCATAGAAAACCCGTGGGATGAATGAAATAGGAAAGGACCCAGGACTTTGGACAACTGTGGAAAAAGGAACGGTTGAAGACTCCCTGTACCCCCTGTATGCTTCAACCATGCAAAATGGACAGAAGAAGAGGAAGTGGTGTCCTGTTAGTCAAATAGGGTTAGTCAAATTGTAAACAGCAAAGGTGCCACTAATTGGAGAACTAATGATTTCATCTAAACAAGATTTTTGTATTGTATTGACTTTGAAGGTTATGTTTTTCTAAAATATTTAGCTTGAAATCACACTTCTGCTATAAAAAAAATTTCACATCATTACAATGGATACCAACAAATACAGAGGGTGTTGCATTATGTTTAACAACACCGATGTCCCAGTCGACTTTGTACTTCTGCAGAGTTGCTTCATGCATTTCTCTTGTACTGGAAGTCATGACTGGTGCTTTTTTTACAGCATGACTTCATTCAAATCCAAAACTTACTAAACTGCTTCTTATATCTTTGGATTCCAGGGAACCAGCTAGACCCACCATCCCAAAAAACAAGGAAAAAAACAACATAAGAAATCTAAAAGGGTGCATATACTTTTTTTACTGCACTGTAGGTGTTGTAAAAACTAAAGGTAAAGCACAAGTACTAGTAGTCTGAACAGGTGACTGATCTTAAAAAAATATCCCCATAATTAGAAGTTTGCATTTTTCTCCTTGTTGGTTATACGACCCACATCAGTTTTTTTTTTTTTTTTTTTCAGTCCTGACAAGCAAGATGTGGATGTCCTGACATTAAAGTCAGAGGACAAGGCAGTTGAAGGCAGTAGAGGAGTAAATGCACCCCCAACAATCCACACCAAGTGTGCCAAAGGCAAAAAAAAAAAAAAGCTACACAACAAGAAATTGTAATATCTTCTCACTTGGTAAAGAAACCAAGGACAGGTAGCGCCTCGCTCCACCGAAACATTTAAAAATGGTAAACAAGACCTTGGAATAAAATTACTGTGTTTTTTGTTGCTCTTTTTTAATACCCTAGATACTTTGCAAGAGGGAGCGTAGGGTTTGTGGATTTTTCTCCTTTACCTCTTGAGAAAGTCCTGTAGTCAGTGTCGTTTTTGATTAGCTTCCACTGTCTTTTAAATGTGTGTGTGCAGACAATGTCTTACAAACCATAAGAGGTAAAGAAGTCATTTAGCTCACAACTATTTTAATGCTTTCACAGTAGGTCAAATAATGCATTTCCTCGAAGGTTGGGGTGCCTTATAACACATTATTTACACTAGGAGGTAGGAGGGACACTGGGATGTTTGAGACAGAGAACATCAGATTTTAAATTTGTTACAACTTGTTCAGTGATGCCTAAAGTTTAGGCACTGTAAGACACAAAACACTGTAAAAACTGGGGGTTGTAAAAGTGTTATTAATGACCTAATTACTTATAGGTTAAAGTATCCTCTTTCACAGTGTTTCACTTAAATAAAATGTTGCCGCATGAAGCAAAAAGCTCTGTCAAAGCAGCAGTAATGCATTGGGAGCTATACGCTCTATGCTGCTTTTGAATATTTTGGTGTATCGTAAACAAAGTTTCAAATAAGGTTTTCCATTTACTGAGCCCTTGTGTTATGTGAACAATGCAAGCTTTTCATTTAAGCGATGTAAAAAGAATTTCTCAGTTTAATAGTTTTGTTTGAATACATTGTATCAACATAAATTAATAGTATGTAAACTGGGAATTATTTTTATTCCTGTTAGAAGTGGAATGAAAAATTCCTTCATATATTGCTGACATGAACGCTTCAGAGACCAAAACCTGACTTTAGTCAAGCTGTTTATAGGTCAGTTACCTCCCTTGTATTCCATAGCCCAACTAGGACTTGTTGGTTGGGTAACTTTGAACCAAAGTGAGAACCATTAACCACAAATGGAGAAAACATGGAACTGTGGGGAATCTCCTCAGGAGTGGTGAGCGTACCAAGTTTAATCAACAGCAAATCCCTGCCTCAAACAGGAGGTCATAAAAGAACCCAGAAAGACATGTAAAGCTCCACAGGCCTCATCTGCCTTAGTTAAGGTCAGTGTTCACGATTCAACAGTTAGACTTTTGAAAATGAAGGCTTTGGAGCATCCTAGTCGAAGTCTCAACTTAAATCTAAATTTAGATGATGTAGAATGACTTTAGACAGGTTATTTGTGCCTAAAACCTCTCCAGTGTGGCTGATTTAAATCATTCTGCAAAGAAAAATAGGACAGATGTGAAAGACTCATTGCTGGTTATATTAAATCCTTTATTGCAACTGTTGCAGCCAAAGGGTGTCACAACCAGTTGTTAGGTTGGTTAGGATGGATTTATTCTCCTGTTTAAACAAAATCATCTTTTTAAAACTGCATTTTGTATTTATTCAGATTGTCTTTGGCATTTTTTAAATATGTTTTATGATCTGAAACAGTTAAGTGTGAGGAAACGCACAAACAGTCCCATAGAAAACATAGAAGTAGAGCTATGACTTTTCGTCCCTTAAAGTAAGGGTTAGTCTAGGCTTTAGTTGGGTCTGGTCATAAGGGGGGGGGGCTTAGCAGTGTGTTGACCTGTCTGAAAGCAACACTTCTGGTGGAGATGACGGGGAACAGTAATGTGAAACCTGGAATGTGCTGGTGATAAGGTCATACCTGTGTGTGTGTCTTTGTTTCTGAAGCTTTAGAGAGGATTTGGTTCAGAGTGTCTCGACGCCCCATCAGTAATGATGTCATGGGAAACTTTTCAGCCCACCTTTGCTGTTTGTAAACTCTGTCCGTTTCCCTGCTGGAATCTGTTGGCCACAATAAAGGCCTATGTTTGAACTCCTGAATAAAAAACCCATCTTGTCTGAAGGGAGTCTACTGTAACATCACTGCCCTGAAGTAGGCGAGTGAAAATGTACTCCAGCTTGGACAAGATGTAAATCATTACTCTTTCCTTTGATGTTCTTCCCATCTCTCCCATCTCCCACTTGTCTTCACTACTTATCATTTCTCTTGACCATAAACACTGTGAACAGATCCCTGCTGCTGTCCTGCCAGAGCACCGGGGCCCCCCTTTTAGTTCGCCACACTGAAAAACAGATCAACTTGGAGGAGCTGGGAACATGAAAGGAGCAAACTAACTACAGGGGATAAAGCATTCCTGGGAAACTTGACCTGCTACCACTGCTGCTGCTGCTCGCCGGTGGCAGGGCAGGGGGAATGCGCAGCGAGATGCATGGATGGCTCAAAGTAAGGTGGAAAAGGGGAGGGGTAGCAAAATATCTGAGCTCTCTCAGATCTTGTATGCAGCAAGCAGCACTTGACCTTTCCAGCACTAAAGGAATATGACAGCCGTGAAGCCGACAGAGAGAATGTGGTGGGGGCAAAAGGAGGGGAGAAGTGAGCGAGAGACAAAAGCCACACAAAGTGCAGGCTGCCACCAAAACAGTTAGTTTGCAATCAACGTCAGTCATCCCCCTTGTCGGGACAGTTTGATTTTCACTTTTCAAATGAGGCGTTTATTTTTGGCCTGATAACAGGGCTGGCTAAATTGAAATTGGCAGCTCGACAATCTACAGATAATAGTCAGCTACGCAGGAGATCATGTGACAAGCCCTTTCTTCCCCTTCGCTCGAGCCCCCGCCCTCTCTCTCTCCCGCTGAAGACGAGGAAAAGGGATAATCTTAGCAACAATCAGAGGAGGCTGAGAAGGCAAAAAAAGGAACTTAAACTGATGGGAAGAAGAGCGAAAGGAGGGGGGGGGGAAATGTGGTTTCAGTAATTTGCTGATGATCAGGAGAGGGGGAGGCTGAGGAGGTGGGCGAGGGCGAGGCGTGCACAGGAGAGGTGAGGATAGAAAGAGAAAAGAAGGGAATTACTTTAATGTTTCTGGCAGCATACCAGCTGAGGTCTCAAGGTTATCCCTGCTTTCCAAACTCCCACGAGAAAGGTGGAGTGCTGAGGGCCGAGAGGAGGGAGTGGGGGCTGAGGGTGGTGAGGGTTGGAGGTGAAACAGAGGAGGGAGAGAAACCTGCCCTTTTTCTAATGGAGGGAGGCTTTTGCTCACAGGGGGAGAGTAATCCTCAGACCCTCTTGTGTGATAAGGTTGGCCTTGGCCCAGGTAGGAGGAGGAGGTGAATAAATGGCTCTAGGGCTTCCCAGGGCATCTCTCCAGCACAGCAGCAAAACTAAGAGATTCCATAAATGTTAATCATTACAAGAAAAACAGGGTGATATAGTTATTTTCAGCTGATTGTGAAAATATTTCGGACTAATGGTTTATCTACGATGCTACAGCGGTGCCTCACAAGATGATTCATGCCCATTGATATTTTATAATTTTATGTTTGATAAATTGTTACTTGGAACCACAGACCTCAGTGTGTTTTGTGACAGACAAACACATAGTAGTGCAAAACTGGTAAGTAAAAGGAAAATGGTAAATGTTTTAATAACAAAATGAGAAAAGGTATGGCATGCATTTGTATTCCTTTTTAACCCCAATTATAGCTCCAAATCGTTTGGAATTTTTTATCCTCTACCAACTTCTTCTTCATAAAAAAGCTCAACCTCTGTCAGAGTAGATGGACAGTATCTTTGAACACCAGTTTTCAAGTCTTTCCACAGATTACATTTTGGTCTGGACTTTGACTAGGCTGTTCTAACACATTGATATGTTTTGATCGAAACCAATTCCATTGTAGCTCTGGCTAGTTTGGTGTTGTCCTACTACCCCTAGCAGGATGTTTTGCAGCTTCTAGAACCTTTCCTTCCAGGACTGCCCAATATTTAGCTCCATCCCACTTCCAGTAAATTTGACCAGCTTTCCTGTTCCTGCTAAAAGAAAATATCCCTAAAGCATGATGCTGCCACCACAGTGTCTGACTGTTGGGACAGTGCATTCAGCATTATGTACTGTTTTAGTTTCCTGCCATATTTACCAGAGCACCTTCTTCCATATTTGCCATATTTACTGTGTCCCGCATGGCTTGTGCCAAGTTTTTGAGTTTTTCTGGCTCTCTTTTTTATTTCTTACTGCCAGTCTAGCAGGTCAGAACAGAGCTGTGAATCTCCACAGAGCTGCCATGAGCCTTTTGACTGTTTCACTGAATAATGCTCTTGTTACCTGGGCTGTCAGTTTAGGCCAGCAGTACTGTACGCTCTCCATTTCCCAGTAATGGATTCAACAGCACTCTGTGAGATGTTTAGAGCTTGGGATGTTATTTTAAAACCTAATCCCGATTTAAAGTTCTCCACAGCTTTCTCCCTGACCTGTCTGCTATGTTCCTTGGTCTTCATTATGCTTTTTGTTTACTAATGTTCACTAACAAGCCTACACAGGACAGCTGTATTTATACTGATTACTTCTTTGCCAGTCAGTGTACAAAGGATGAGGTGGAAGTTCAGTGCCTTGCTCAGAGACACTGTAGTAGAGCACCAACTCAAATGTCTCCACAAATAAAAGTAATTGAACTCTATGTCTCTGTTTTGATTTATGATAATCGAGATCCCATATTTGCAAAAAAAGTCTGCAACTTAACTTAAATTACTATTCATCTTTTTCCTATTTCTACTGCATTATCTTCCCATTTTTACTGACAGGATAGAATAGAAAGAACGATTGAAACAGGGTTAGGGTTAGCACCATCTTTTCAAATATTTGTTGGGGAAGACTAAACTGCTTAATTGGACCAGCATTAACCCCACATCTCTTCATTCTCGAAGAAATAAAAGTTATAAAAACCCATAATCGACGCTGAGTGAACCATCAGTGTTTCATCTTGATGAGACGTTAGTGTTATAAAGAGATTTTTGTTGATATTGTCTGTATTTGTTTACACTAAAGTTGGCTTATTAGAGATAATTGATTCACAGTGCCAAGCTGTCAGTTGTGTGTGTTCTAGCTGGCTCTTCAAAGGTTGGCCTTCTTACCACCAGTCAACAAATAGTCTCCTCAGAAGCAAACTGTGAAGCCTGTAATTTAAATGTGCTTGCTGAGAGTAAACAGGGGGAACTCTTCTGTCTAGCTTCATTTAGTGTTGATCCAATCATAACTGATGGGATAAAAGAGAAGAACTGTTAAATGGTTGAATGATGAAATATGTTTAAGCAGGATTGCAAAAGTATTCAGATCCATTGAACCTTTTTATGTTTGTCACTTTACAATCTCAAACTATATGTTTTTTATTAGGATTTTATTTGATAGACTCACAAAAGGTAGTGCATAAATTATGAAAAGGAAGGAAACTGATACATAATTTTCTGGAAATTTTACAGCTAACCCTCCACTTTATTACCACTAAATAATAACAATATAAACAACCACAGATTGCCTTACATGACTTATGTATTGGTACTAACAGCCTACAAAGATTAATTCAAATTAAATTCAAATTCGAAAATACTTTATTTATCCCAGAGGGAAATTAAGTAATTAATTAGCAATTACCTACTTAGTAAGTAGAGCCTAACTGTGTGTAATTAAATATCAGTTTACATACAGGTCTGTGAAGGTTGCAGAGGTTTGTTAGGGAAAATTAGAGAACAAACAGCTGGATGAAGACCAAGGAACACAGGAGAAGTTTAAGACAAGGTTAGGCTAAAAAATGTTACCCCAAGCTTTCAACATATCATGTTGCACTGTTTAATTCATCATCCAAAAACAATATGAGGATGGCACAACAGCTAACTTACCAAGGCATGGGTGTCAAACTAAACTGACAAGCCAGGTAAGGGCAGGATTAGTCAGAAAAGGGGACAAGTGGCTGAAGGTACTTCTGGAGGAGCTGAAAAGATCAACAGCTCTGGGAGGATACTCTGTTGACAGGAAAACAGTTAGTTGTGCTCTCTTCAAATCTAGTTTCTATTGATAGGAAAGTTAGAGCTTTTCTTCAGCAGAAAAAGGAAAGCTGATGAAAAGATCGATGTATCTAAATAAAGGCTATTCATGTAAAAAAAAAAAAAAAAAAAAAACATTTTAGATGCTGCAAAACACTAGATAAACATACAGCCAGAGCTACAATAAAATTATTTAAATCAAAACATGGAATGGTCCAGTCGAAGTCCAGATTAAAATCAAACAAGAATCTGTGATAAGACTTAAAAACGGTAGTTTGCTAATGCTCTCCAGCCAGAGTGACCATGAACTGTGTGAAGATGAATGAATATTAATGTATACGGTATTTTTCAGGTATTTATTTGGAAAACATTTTAAAAACCTTTTAATTCTCTCCACTTAACAGCTAGGCATGATTTTGTGTTGGTCTCACATAAAATCCTAATAAAATACATTGAGGTTTGGAGGTTGTTAGTTCTCCAAGTACAATTTAATTTTCAACGCACTAAATACATGAAGTTATGTTTCTGACCAGGATAAAATGAATTGAAAAACAATGGAAGAACAACTCTGGGAACAAGCAATACAAAATGAAATGTAGACCTTTTAAGTGGGCACTGTTTGTACCAACTCTTGTCGTCTGCATGTTACTTCATTTATAACGTCACTCATGCAGCTCTTCATCACTGGGCCAGAAATGTTTTATAAACAAAGAAACTGATTCTATAAACACCTAACCAAAATCTATTTTAAATTATTTATCTGTAATCTTTCCTTTGACTCAATTGTTCAAAAATATGTCCATGGTCAGAGCATCCAGTAAACTGCTGTTCATTTGCATGAGTGGCCCTCACCCTCACCCCCACTCTCACATCACAAAGAAGAAACAGAAGATATATTCCCAGTTTGCTCCTGCCTCAGGCATGCTAACCAGAGACTCAGGCCAACTCAGTGGTGCTCTCCCTAACCACTTCCTCTTCACTGCTGCTGGGTTTGACTCACCATGACCTCTAACCTTCGACGCTACACCGCCTCCCCCACACATGCAAATATCGCTGGTCTGCTCCAGGAGACATTAAAAAAAGGAAAAGATGGAGGGAAAGAAAAGAGAACAAGTAGTAGGAGCGGTGTGGATGGATGGAAGCTAAGGGAGCTGATATTGGTGAGGAGAAACAGGACCCCTAAAGGAAGCTTCTTGGTCTCTGAAGTGGAAGGAGGCCATGGCAGCTGTCTGGGGAACCTCTGCTCTGCAGCCCTGGCTGAGGCCTTAAAACATCTCCATGTTTAAACCAGCCAAAACGTATCCCAGCTCCTGTATCTGCAAGGCTTACAATGACCCATGCTGATCTCTCTCTGTGTGTTGTTGTTCGTGCATGCACTGGCTCGTACAGGGGAAAACGAGCACCTTTACTGTACTTAATGTTTTCCTTGCTCCCAGGCTGCTTCGGGCTCTTCGGTTTGTGTGTCTGAGGGGAGGCAGGCACTGTGTGCGGCTGCATCTGGAGAGCCTCCAATAATAAAAAAAAAAACAAAAAACAACAGCCCTCATCTCCTCCCGTCTCTCCTCTTTCTGTTCTCTCTGCTCGGAGGATCTGTCAGTTCTCCTCCTCTCTCTTTGTCCCTGCTTTGATCCTGCTCTCCAAGCCTTGGCTGGCCTCGCTAACAGCAGCTGAGCGCAGGTCCTGCTTCACTCCCACAATAACAACACATATTCATTCCGCACTGGGATGAAGAGCCAGAGCACACACACACACACCCACACATACTTTCACTCGCTGCTTCACTTAGCCCTCGGTAGCACACTTCACAATCAGTAATAACAGACTTGGTATCATCTTGTGCAAGTTGTCTAAGCTAATCGCTTTCGCACAGCACTCTGTAAACTGTAACCTGGCACTCACACTGCAGGCACCCTGGGTGATGGGTCACTCTGGCTGTTTGTGGGTGATGATCCTGCTTAGAAAAGCTACACCTGGGCATTTTGTTTAGATACAGTGTGCTGTTTTCAAAATGTAAGCAGACTATAATGTGTATCACTGTTTCTGCAGAGCCTTTAAACATCAACTAGCATCAACTAGCATCAACAGCTTTGCGATTTGTGTCCCTGTGCAAGGTTATGTATTTACATTGCCTTATTTTTTCTTATTTTGTCAAAATCACAAACCTTTATTGAGATTTAATGTTGATTGATCAACACAGAGTAGTATTCAATTTTCATGTACAAACAAAAATCTGAAAAGTGTGGCATGTAATTGTATTCAGCTACCCTTAGTCAATACCTTGTAGAATTAAGCCAAGTTTATACTTCTCCGCAAGCCAGTTTGCACTTGTTGCGAAGCAATTCCCCGCCAGGACAGCAGGGGGTGTAGACCTTTTCAGGCTTGTCCGCTGACCAGTGCTGTTTATTTTCTTCAGCTTGTAAACGCACATCCACTTAAGGAGCAATGGTCGACAAGAGAGTGAGTTTTGATTGAGCTGGAAAGCTTTTTACTAGAAGTGCAGCTCTAAAAACGCTTGTAAACAAATGAACACAGCGGTCTGTTTTGTTGTTCTCTACACCTCCTGGTGTTCAAAATCGCCAAAAGACCATATTAGATAAACTGGCCTGACAATATAAAGCATGAAGTGCCCAAAAGCTGCATTGTTTACTAATTATATTGACTATAGAGCACCGATCTTGGGCTGACCACACACGCGTGCTCTCTATTGCCTTTGACTGATGGTTAAAAATTGGGGTCTACTCCGTCCGTCCTTGCGTGCCTGTCAGAGAGCCCTTGCATCAACGGATGATGGCACTGCGTGTCTCCGCTCCTCCGCTGACGGAGAAGTATAAACTAGGCTTTAGGCACAAAGTATTTTGGAGTGTGCCTCAGAAAGCTTTGTACATGTAGAGACTGAAGCTTTGATCTAAGCTATTCCATACTCTGGCTCAGTCTCAGGTCTTTCTGCCAGGATTGTCCTGTATTTAGTTCCATCCATCTTTACATCAATGACCCCCTTCCCTATCCCTGCTCATGAAAAGCAGGCCCAGAGCATTGTTACTATACCACCATGTTTCACTATGGAAATGGTGTGTTCAAGGTTATGTGCAGTGTTAGTTTTCTCGACATGCAGGCTAAAAGCTTCCCTTTTGCTCTGATCTTAACAGAGCACCATCTTCCACACGTTTACTGTGACCCATACATAGATTGTGGCAAAATGCAAATGGCTTTCTTCATCCCACTCTACCAAAAAGATCAGGTTCTGATCACCGTATGACTGATTGCCCTTTTCCACTAGGACCTAGCAGCACGGCTCGACTCGGCTCAACTATGCTCAACAAAGTTTGGGTGGTTTCACGTTACAATTGAGTAACAGTTCTAGTGGGTACGGTTGTGATATAGTTGGGCAGCCTCAGAGTCTGAAAAGTAGCGCGGCATGATCACAAACATAACGCAACAATAAAGGACATTGAAGCTGTGTTGAACACACTCAGTTTGTGGTTTTCTGTCAGACTCAGCCGCTATTGTGAGTTTTTTTTTTACAAATGAAGGGTTGGATGTCTGTAAAGGAGTCGCTCTTCTGACCAGTAACTCTGCTCTGACAGTCTTCTGACTTAACATTTTCAGCCCAACTCCGCAGGCTTGGAACCCCGGCAAAGTAGGTACAAAAAAGAGGCTGATAAAACTTTATGACCATGTAGAGCCGAGTAGGTGCTAGTGGAAAAGGTCCATAATAGTTGTTTTGTCAAAACATTTCCCCACCTGAGCTGTAGATCTCCGTGGGTCCTCCAGAGTTCCCATAGGCCTCTTGGCTGCTTCTCAGATTACTGCTCAACTTTCGAAGACTGTAAATTTAAGTGGATGGCAATGTTTTGAAATATATGAAGTTTTGCTTTTACTTTCTATTTTCAAATAACAGATTGAACAGTGGTGTGTGAGATGCTCCCTCCACTGAAAATAGACCCCAAAAGAAACACTTTGAAAAACCTAAAGAGAGACATGAGAGACTTTTCATCAAGACCACTTTTAAAGCTACATTGTGTATTTTTTTGAGTTAATTCTTAGCAAAAACCTCTTTGTTCTTTAAAAAGTATGTGCTCATTCATGTGTAATTTCTTCCACCTACTAATGAAAGTATTCTCGTAAGTGTAGAATCTGCTATTCAGATTACATACCCGTGAGTTGAGCAAATTGCTGAATCCATGTTGAGCCTCCATCTTTGAAATACATTCGTCAACGAGGGACATTCCTGGAAATTCTAGCTCCGCCTTTCGCGCTTTGGCCACACTCAGTTGCACCGTGACGAATGCCAGAGGGAGATTGTCTACTCGCGACGCGGCAGACGTCTGACTATATAACTAAATGCAATGTAGTTTTCTGAAGTAACATCATCAGTGGAAGGAAAACTGGACGAGGTCGTAGTACTGGAAGCCATGTTAACCTTTGCCTGAAACGGCCACCGTAGGAGTTAAAACGCGCTCGGAATGGGGGGGTGGGAGGTGAGGCTAGAACGTAATATTCAGTTGGTTGGTCATATAGAATTTGACACGTAGATGGGAGAAGACCTTACACAATGTAGCTTTAAAGACGTCCAAAAAAGTCCAACTCCTTAGAGATGAATAAAGAAATTTGGCAAATTTAGGCAGACAGAGTAGAGTATGTCACTTGTCAGGTGAGTCAAATGAGAAAATTCAAAGTAAAACAGAGAAAGATTGACCTGAAACGATTTTTATTCTTTCCTAAATAAAATGTATGGGATTTCTTTCTGATTTATCAAAGTCATTCACCTCACCTATCCTATAAAGCTGGGGAAAATGCACAGAGGAGTAAAAACACACCTTGGTCCAAGTATTTAGAGCTTTTTATTTTCTGCATCCATTTTCTGTACCCATCCATCCTTTGCAGGGTTGTGGGGGTGGGAGGGGGTTGGTGGCTATCTTCAGCAGTCACGGGCAAAAGGTTGGGTCCACCCTGGACAGGTTGCCAGTCCATCGTAGGGCACAGAGACATGCAGGACAAACAACCACGCACACACTCATACCTATGGGCAATTTAGAGAAACCAATTCACCTAACAGTCATGTTTTTGGACTGTGGGAAGAAGCTCGAGTACCCAGAGAGAACCCACACATGCATAGGGAGAACATGCAAACTCCATGCAGAAAGGATTCGAAACCCAGGACCTTCTTGCTGCAAGAAAACAGTGCTACCAATCACTGTGCAGCCTTATTTTTTTGCATTCCCAAACAAAACGGCAAAATCCAGTCTGCAGCCGACTGTGCTCCACATTCACAGCTCTCTTCGTCTATGAAATGAAAGCAGTTCTTGTTGACTGTGTTAATCACAGTGTAGGCTCTTGGATAAGACAGGTCAAACACTGCGTTACAGTCATCCCTCTTGGGGCAGCAGTGTTTCCAACCAGTGCCATCCTCAGTTTGTATGCAGCCGCCACATTATCACTACAGACTTCTAACCACAATCTGCATTTAAGTTCTAACCCCACCTCTCTCCGTAGCAAGGAGTCCCCTCTTGCAGCAATAGCTTACACATTAAGGCACTCAGTGAGACACACTTTTTCTCTCGTATACACACACAGAAAGTGCTTGGTTGAGTACATTATTGCAGAGCGTGGAGGTCCATAGAAAGGAGAGACCAATAAAGATATGAGTCCTGGGAAAATGTGAGCAGAGGTATAAAAAGAGGAAGAGCGAGATAAAAGGAAAAGGGCTGACATAAAACTAGAGATAAGAGCAGAAATGATAAAAAAAGGATCAGGGTTGGTGAATGCAATTCACATTTGGATCCTCTTTGTTTTTCTGACTGCTTCCCGTTAGAAAACCACGATCTGATATTTTAATCAGGCAATTATCTCTCAGCAAAAGGGTTTCACAAAAGAGAGCCACGGTTCGCTGTGATTCCGCTAGTTTCCCACAGATTGACGCGCAGGTAACACTCCGGGGACCGACGGAACGGCCAGGTGTGCCCGATAAGACTTTCAGCTCGCAAGGGGGAAAAAAAGGGGGAGGGACAGACAGAGTCAGGGCTCCATGACTCACTTCACTGCCGGAGACCTCTTGCAACATGAGCGTGAGAAAGTCATTCAGGCATAGAGTGTTTCAAAACCTACCCTGTCTGCCGAGCACCAAGACGTTTGTTTAGGAGCTCTGTCAGTGCCATTGTGTGCAAGGGGGAATAAAATGAGTCAGGTGCGCAGCTTGCAACAATAGGACATGTTGGTGATGTGTTTGACAGAGCCTGCGCACAGTGGGAAGCCTATGGTAGGATTAAAACATGCTTACAGGCGCATGTACGGACCAGCCTCGCTTGTGCCAAAGTTTCTCAGTTACGCACACAAGATGTGTGTGACTGCAGTGTTGGTTCATTATAAAATATCATATTTCTTACTATAACCATAGTAAGCTTTTAGAGGGAAAACCTGGCAGGGGCGACTTTGGAAAGTTTTCATACCGGTGGCCAGATGGGGGCAACTGATCCTCTTTGCAGGGCACATAAATTTTTTACCAGTAATAGCTTTACAGAGTTTTCTAATACTATTCACTGTATCAAAAGTGTGCTTTCATAAGCAGCTTGCTATAAAAAACCCAACAAAATGACATAGGCATAAATAACATAAATTAAGGGGGGACCATGGCTCAGGTGGTAAGAATTCCTTCCGTAAGCGGTGGGTTGCTGGTTTGAATCCCCACTCCGTCCATCTCTGTCATTGTGTCCTTGGGCAAGACACTTCTCCCGCCTTGCCTGCTGGTGGTGCCTGTGTGTATAGCACCCTGGCTTCTGTCAGCATACAAGTCGCCTGTCCATTCCCCTGTTGAGCACAATATATGCACTGCATAAAAACATACGCCAAAAGCGCCTGAGAATGCTCCGGAAATTATCTTAACTAGTTTGGTTTGCATTTGATCATTGCCGGGGCAAAATATTACATATTTACACCTGTCAGAACGCAGTTGTTTTATTCTCATGGAGAGAGATTGTTTGAAACAATTTAAGATTCATTAAACCATGATTTTATCTTTCTGTTTCATTCTTACTAATATTTCTGATAAGCCATGTTTTAAATGTTATGTTTTGTGAGAACAGGTTTTATTGGTGGGGGGGGCTGTTTAGACGTATGAACCACTCTCACGCAGGATCTGAAGCGAAAACTTATTGAAAAGTGTTTTACCCACAACAGAAAGGGTGACAAGTAAAGCACCAAATTTTGCTTCAGAAGCGTCGCTCCTGATAGTCGAACCCGCCTCCTGGTTGCCCTTCAAATTCAGTTATCTTGCGGCGAACCGCCGGCGACGCCCCGCAGATCCAGGCGGCAAGCCGGCGAGTGGAGCGCCTTCCCCCGTCGCCTGCGCGCCACGTGTCGCGGTCTGTTCACCAACTGGAAGTGTGTGAGCCCTGTTTAACCTGTGCGTGTCATTCTTACTTTTTTACGTTGATTTAGTCACATTTCATCATTGTCAGACAATATGCATGGCTCGTGTTTTCGAAGCTTCAATAAAAACATCAAAGTGCAACAATGTCTCTTTATTTTACTAACAGGTATAGGTGTAAGGCTCAGTAATAACGTGTTTATAGAAAAGATACGAAACTTTTAGTGTAGGCGATGACAGGCAGCGCGAGTTTATAAGCGTCCTTGTTTGTGAAATTGCACAACCGGAAGAATGCAGCAGAATGGCTGCTCCTCATTAAACCCCACAAGGCGATAGTTGGCATCATGTTCCTCTCTTTATGTCCGTCTGCTCTTTCGCCTATCTAACTGCAATAAAGATAAGGAAATAAAATTATGACCTGATATCTACAAAAGCCTTGAACGCTGTGGGGCGGCCACAGGCGGGAAGAAAGGAGGAGGAGGAGGAGGAGGCAGCATCGGTGTGAGCTCTGCAGGCTCAGAAATATCTCTGCTCTGGCTCACATTCCGATAAGGAAGCCCGATCCAGTTCGCTTTGTAGGCGTGGTTTTCCCAGGCTTTTAAAACAGCAGCTGCTATTTACCTTCCCCTCTAATGTAAACCACCGCCGCCGCCACATACCCTCCCCTCACCGCGCAGGCACCCTCCTCCTCCTCCTGCAGCCCGGCGGCCAAAACCTCCAACCAGCGCGCGCTCATAAAACATCCTGGCACGTGCTCCACATTCACTGCACCGACGGATGATTAAGTGGCAGATTCTGCACCACAGACCTATAGGAGCAGCAGAGTAATGTGGAAACGAAATAATGTGCGCGCTCAGGGTCACATTGCTCTACGAAAGTAAGGCTCGGGACTGGAGGTCAGCCTCTCATGTGGTCCCCTCCTGAGGTTTTTCACTCGTCATGAGTTGTCATCCCAAGTTGTTCCATTTACAAATGTAATTATTCCAGTTGGCTTGAAAGAAAGCAAAACTCGCCTCGCCTGCTCGTTGGTCTGTTCCAAAGGGCTGGCCTGAGGTACATGCAGGCTTTGCAGCTGCTTCTAGGTGAATTTAGGTAACACACCAGGCTAGACACTAGATAAGGCCTTAAAGGTTTGCGTTATCAATTAAAGCTTTTTCTGATTACTTGAGAACTAAGGACAAACAACTGAACTCAAACTGTGTCAAAAAAACAGATGAAAAATATATTACCAGACCCCAAATTATTAGAGTTACTTAAAATATAAGGTAGGAACCGAAGTGTATCTTTGTTTTCTGAGCTCAGGAAAGCTTTATCAAATCCCTACATGTAGGAAAAATGAAAATAATAAATACATTTTTAAATAAGCACTTTAACCCAAGTGCTGTCTAATGTGAAGAGGCTAATCTGATCATTACTACAGTGAAAGAAAGTATTACCAAGTATTTAATAAATTATATACCTTAGAAAACCTCTGAATATGTCAGAACAGTCATAAATGGGTTTATCAGAGTAACAGCAAAATCTGTTTAAATTAGAAAAAATAATAATATGCTAAAATGTCGAGAGTATACCCTAAATACGTAAGCTTCTACCTATATGCTTAAGCTCGATATTCCTAAATACAAAACATTGAATATTCCAAAAATCTATTAAAATATAAAACCCTTTCAAAATAATTAAAAGTTCAAAATGAAGGCATTAAAATATAACTTAAACTTTATTAAATTGTAAATTTTCCAATTAATTTAGGTTAAGAAAACCTAGTACAGTTCACTTATAAAAGAAAGAATTTGCAATTGGTCCCAAAACACATCCTGCTTAGGGCCTCGTATAACATGTGGAAAAGGGTGCTCCTGCCGTCAGATGAGGCTAAAATGAACTTTTATGGCCAAAATGCAAAGCATTGTGTGTGGAGGAAGACGTAAACTGCACATCACCCTGAACACATCGTCCCAAGAAACATTGTGGTGGCAGCATCATGGTGTGGGAATGTTTTTCTTCTGCAGTTACAGGAAACCTGATCAAGGTTGTGGGTTTAGCAGCTGGTATGCTTGGAATATCTCTGCATCTGTGGCGTCTCTACATTTGGGGCTAGTGGAGCCCGGCCCCACAAGATTCTGCTGTGGAGCTCTTTGTATGGCATGCTTAAATTAATCAGTATAACAAGATCGTTCTTTACAGAATATTATATGAAGACCGATTCTGTTACCAAGATAATTCTGTAATAAACATTTGTGTATAACTATCTAAGTCTCTACCAGAATACTGACAAGCTCACTAGGCTAAATCCTCTTGAAGCAGAGATTGGGGCCGGCCCCTTAATGATTGTTTAAATGATGAAGATCTGAAATCACAGTGCGCATGCGCAACGTGCGCTCAGTAGACAGCCTTGGGGCACTAATGCAGCGGCCCCAAGATGAGATTCCGCTTCCTTCCTCCATAGAGAAAGGAAGCAATGCGCCATCTGGCGTGCAGTCTGCCGGAAGTTTAGAAGAAGAAGAGATCCCGGTATCCTACCACAGCAGGAAGTGATGCGCCCCATTTCGCCAAATGCGAAAGTTGGTTATATAGCTTAACTCATATTAAAATACTGGAATAGCACGCGTCAAGTTTACATTATGCTAAACAGAAGTGTGCAACCATCTAATATCCTTGCTAATTACCAGGACAAAAAAAACGAAGAATGACTAGATTTTTTGATGAAGTCTAAATTTAGCACATTGCCTCATGAACGAAAATTAGAGATGAAATATTTGGGATGTCACCAGCCAATGGATTTAAAATCGTTCAAGGACCTTAAGAAATTATTGTAGATTTAATGGGGATTATTTGAAAGATTATATAATTACTGAAAAGTTTGGCCAGATTGAAAGATTTGCATTTTTTTCAAGAGCAACACCCTTTATCTAATTTCATGTAGGCTATAAAAAAAGTTTCATTGTTCAATCACATTTGCATAAAATTGCGTTTGTATTGTGTAGCTGTGTGCTATTTTATGTGGTTCATTTAATGTGATTATTGATCAAAGTCAGATTGTGTGCATCACAGAAGAATGAATTGCTGCTATTCGCTGTGAAGTGTTTAGTTGCTGTGCCCCACCTAACTTATCATGCCAGAGACGCCACTGCTCTGCACGCAGTGTTATGTGGCACAATCGCCTTTGTGCATTATTTTAAACGAAGAATAGACAACATATAAAATAAGTTGATTTTGGTACACGTGTACTTGATATCCTTAACTTACAGAACTTTTAGTTATTTAAACACATTCAAAAGTTTTGTTTTGTTTTTTAGTTTAGTTGTAGTTTTTTTTTTGTTTTTTATAAAACTGAAATTCTGTCACGGATTTTGCTTTTGGTGGTCCACCTCAAGATTATTAGTGGCTCCCATCTGGTCACCCCTCATAAAACCTACTGGAGGCACCCCAGAGATTTACTCTGAATGGGGGGTAAAACGTTGCTACATTTAATGAGAAAACAGGAAAATGTGTGGAAACAGAGTTGTCGTTGGTGGTGCTTCTCTTATTTTAATTCTTTGCCGCTAACTCGTGGCTGGCAGATAGGAGGTCCCTGCCTCTCTCAGTCAGCGGCTCCGCTGTTAATATGTAAACGCTACGATGATTGAAGACTGCAGACAGTTTCCCCGGCTGCGCCCTCAGCCCGGGCCGTGCGCCATTGGCCGCCAGCTCCAGCGGGGCCAAACAGCCAATGGGAGGGCGCCGACCACGAGCCGTCCTCCCTCGGGCCTCGTGTCCCTCGCCCTGATTGGTTGAAAGTTACTGTGGGAAAGAAAGTTTGGGAAGTTTCACACGAGCCGTTCGCGTGCAGTGAGAGATATAAATACAAGGCACACGCGGAGAGCCCAACACAGAGAGAGAGAAAGATTGCGTGCGCTTCTGCTGCTGCGCGTCACTGACGGATTCTTACTCATCCTGGGATTTGTTTCCGATACAAATGGACTTTAAATACTAGTTGACAATAGCCGTTTCCCTTTTCTACACCAGTGGATGGTAATTTGCAGTGATTTTGTTGGATTTCTCTAATAAGAAAGAAAAGATGCCTGCCGATATGATGGAAAAATCCTCATCCTCTCCGGTCGCTGCGACACCGGCGAGCATGAACACAACTCCGGACAAACCCAAGACAGCATCCGAACACAGAAAGGTTGGTATTTGTAAACAATCATTATAATAATAGTAATAATTTGGGTCACACACAGAGCTCTTTGCTCAAACTGACGATTTTAACTGCTTGTTTTCACTTTTTAGTCATCAAAGCCGATCATGGAGAAGAGGAGACGAGCCAGAATAAACGAGAGCTTGGGTCAGCTGAAGACTCTCATTCTAGATGCGCTCAAAAAAGATGTAAGTACTCAGCCGTCCTTCTGGATATTAATAGACGTCCAACCCGTCTGTGTCAGGCGTGAGAAAAGTGTGCGCGTAACGCTAACCAGGTGCGCTTTGCGCCCCCGCAGAGCTCCAGACACTCCAAACTGGAGAAGGCAGACATCCTGGAGATGACAGTGAAGCACCTCCGGAACCTGCAGAGAGCTCAGATGACCGGTAAGTTCAACATCCCACGCTGATTTATCTCAGCGCACCTTAAACACATCTATAAAAGTCCCTCTTGTTTCAACATTTCCAAACTTTTTATAATAATATCCTCCTGCTTTCTTTCCCCTGTCTGTTTCTCTTTAGCTGCTCTGAACACTGACCCCTCCATATTGGGAAAATATCGCGCAGGATTCAGTGAATGCATGAACGAGGTCACCCGATTCCTTTCCACCTGCGAGGGCGTCAACACCGAAGTCAGGACGCGGCTCCTGGGCCACCTGGCCAGCTGCATGACGCAGATCAACGCCATGAACTACCCCAGCCAGCATCAGCACCAACACCAGCTCCCCTCAGCCGCCGGGCCGACGCACCCCTCCTTCGGCCAGCCCATGGTGCAGATCCCCAGCTCCTCCCCGCAGGTGCTCCCAATGAACCCCGCGTCCTGCAAAGGGGGCTCCCCGCCGGCCAGCTTACCGTCAGACGCTACCAAAGTGTACGGCGGCTTCCAGATCGTACCTGCCACAGACGGACAGTTCGCTTTCCTCATACCCAACGCGGCGTTTGCGCCAAACGGCCCTGTTATCCCCGTGTACGCAAACAACATGAGCACGCCGGTGCCTGTTCCTGCCGCGGTGTCCCCCGAAGCCCCATCCGCCAACACAGACTCAGTGTGGCGACCCTGGTGAAAACAGAAGCACCAGGGGGGGAAAGACTAACTTTACACTTATTTGTTGAATTCTTTGGTCAATAGAAAGTTGTTTCGAATCTGTTTTTATTTTTCTTGTAAAATGGAAAGAGTATGCACTATATTTGTACAGCTAACAAGGGAGGAAAGTTCATATTGAAATGAGATTTGTTTTGTGGAAGTCCGTTCACTGCATTTTTATATATATATATATATATATTTGAGTTGTCTTTTTTTACTGTGTGACGCCAAAGATATGTTCAATGCTCTTATGCTGTTCTTCGTTTTTGAAGACAAATAAATTTGTAAAGATACGAAAAACTTGTCTAAGCGTTGCTTGTTACAGAAATACAATTAATATTTTCAACATGTCTTGTTGGTGGTTTGCGTTACTTGGTTTCTGCGCATAAAAGCTAATTTAAGTTGCGCCATCAAGTTTCTTTAGGTCTACTAGGTTTCTCATTAAATAATTGCGTTAAAAAACGCGCTTTCAAAAAGCCAAAAGTTGGCTAAAATGTGTAAAATTAGACTTGATTGAAGGATCAGCAGCTGTGTTGCAATTGTAACTACACGGGCATTGTTTCAGTTTGTGCAAAACTTGCTTTTCATGATAACGCAACAAATATGTTATCTAAAACTCTCACTTAAAAGTGGGTGTTGTAGTAGAAAAGTTATCAACCAACAAAAGTCCGATTGGAGATCAGTAAGCTGAACAAGTTGTGGGGGGTAGGTGGGGTGGGGGGGGGGGGGGGGGGGGTAAGATCATCTGTTTGTGGTGTTAAACGCTGGCTCGCCAGCTGTTAGACCTTTTTTGAAGGAGCTTTGCAGAGGTCACTCACGCCATCTAGCAGCAGAAAACGACACTGCAATCTGATTGGCACTGTAGGATCGATAGAGTCAAGCACAATAAGTGCCTGCTGGTGTGGTGAGTTAAAGGGACTCTGACTGGTCACTATTTTATAAAGATTTTAGTTCAATATATTTTATATTAATATTTAAGTTGTTGAAAGCACCAGATGTAATACCTGGTAAATGTATTGTTGAAATATTTTGATGTTACAACCCCAAAACTCAATGTATTCTAGTGGGAGTTTTGATATATATATATATATTTTTTTTTACAAATGAGGTCAATATTTTGTAGGACAACCTTTCAATTCTTTTACAGCAACATATCTTTTTGGCTATGTCCCTACAGGCGTTGCCCATTCTTCTTTGCAAAACAGCTTGAGCTCAATCAGCATGGAAAGCATCTATAAAGATTCTTTTTTACGGTCTGCCAGAGACTAGGAGTACATATTTTGAAGTGGAAGAAAAATAATACATGTTTAAAAAAGCAAAATCAGTTAAAATCTGAAAGAGTGGGATGGAAATCTTGCCAAAGAATCTCTCTTGGATTTGGGTCTGGAGTTTGACTCCAGACCCAAATCCAAGACCTCCAGACCATTCTAACACATTATTTGTTCCTCTGGCTGTGTCTAGGTTTTTAGCTTTGCTGGAACGTGAATAGGTCTCCTTCCATGATTACCTTGCATTCATACTTCCACAGTATGATGCTGCCACCACCATGTTTCACCATGGAGATGGTGATTGTTTTGCATATAGGCCTGAAAGTTCATTTTTGGCCCTATTCAGCAGCTTCTTCCTAGGTGTTTGCTGTGTTCACCACAGGCCTTTTGCAAAAACTCAAATTTGGTATGACTTTCCTTTTAATAATGGCTTTCTTCTTGCCTCTCTACCATAAAGGACAACTTTGTAGGGTGTTATCACACATATAGAAAACATTTAGAAGGTGTGAATACTTTTTGCAAGGTCCCGTATTGACAGTGTTTGGATGTTTTGCGTGAATTGTGTTTGGTAGCCAAAGATTTACTCTAACAATTTAAAAAAGATCAAGTGCAGATAAAGCAAAATCATAATGGGGATTTCTGCAGCTTTCACTTGAGCAGCAACATTAATCACATGGTGGGAAAGCACAGAGAGGAGCCTCGGGCTGTGTCTTTAATCAGGGCTCAGTTCCTCGATGCCAGGGGGCCTGACGGAGGAATGACACGATAAACACATCGTCACTGAGCATGTGGTAGCGCTCTACTCTGCCCAGGTGTGTGTGCCCCCTCCAGCTATCCGAGTGTGGCCCTTCTTTGAAGGGGGTGGGGTGCAGGTGTTTGCAATTATCACTGTGCTAAGAGGCACAAAGTGTGGATAAGTGCCATCATTTTGAATTTCCATCACACCTTTTTACAGGCGCGCGGAGGGGGGGGAGGGCGGTCATCCCTGTGTGATTGAAGCCATGTGTGTGCTCATGTCCCTGTGTGCATGCTTTCTGTGTGTGTGTGTATTACAGGGTGTGGACGTGCCTGGCTAAAGGGCATGAGGGGGGCAAGGCACTGGGGGGAGGGGGGGTTAAATGTGATGAGGGGGGTTTCAAGGAGAGGTCTGCTGCTGAGGCCAACAGTCAGCATCCTGTGTTTTTAGGCCCTCTCTGAACAAGCCCTCACACACACGCCTGGACGAAGCGTTCCCACAGCATTCCAGCTGTGCTCGAGCTGGTGTCAAGCTTCCGGCCTCTGGCCCCCGGGGCCACAGCTGGACACGGGACGTCTGGGAGGCACGTGGTGTGACCTGGACAACGCCCAGCTGCTGAGCCCTCCCACCCTGGCACGCCACCTTTCAACCACTCTTCCCCTCCAACACCCCGACCCCCACCCCAGACCACCTAACACTCACTCCCCAATCCGTCGACGTCTTCAGTGGTCGCTCTCCCCCTCCTGAGAGCAGCTTTACGAGGCTCTCCAATTACTCAGTGCAGTGGCCGAGCTGCTGGAGTGACCGCACACATGTCACAACATGACCAGGAGGTTAGCTGCCATGCGTGTCCATTAACTTTTCCCACACTCCGCGTGCATTCAGGGAGCAAAAACAGGGGGAGAAAAAAACCCTCTGCTTCCTTCTTGGCTCTGTAAGTGCTACCATATGGTCCACTCTCCTTCTCTCTCTCACACAGTCCTCCTTTCTGTCTCTACATCTCTCTCCCAACCCATCACTGGGGCTGGCTTTGATTGCAGCCCAGACAAGCGAGAGCTTTATGATTTAAGCCCAGAGCTTGCTGTACCAAGCCCTGGACTTGCATTGAAGCCAAACTCTGCTCCCACCCCTCTTTTTCCCAGTTCCTTTGCAGCCCCCGCCTTCTCCTGCAGTTGCAAGGGAAGGCTGTTTTCTGGCAGGAAATGAATAGCTCCCAGATGAGCGCAGGAACCTGAGAGGTCGTGAGAAAGAGGCGAACCCCCCTCCGCAGGCCCGGCTTGCTGCCAGCCGCCGGGGGAATGTGGGAGAGCGCCTCTCTGACACACGCATCAACCCCTCTGCCCTCCACCACACCGCCTTACTGACTGCCTGCCCGCCTGCCTCAGCACTGGGACCCGAGCCTGGAAACAGACTGACAGACGGGGCAACCGCCACCAAGGCAGGCGGCGCTGCTTCGTCAGCCAGCCAGGCAGGGAAAGGGAAAGCTGTGGGAGGGGAGGATGAAGTGTTGGACTTGTGTGGGCAGAAGTGGATTGGGTTGTGTGTTTGCACTCAGTATCCTGACCCAAGCGTGCATTACGATGCATAGTTAGGTCCGCAGGTTTACGTTCCTTGGTTTCAACTCATTTATGTTCCATTTTTGCAGATTTTGTTTGCAGACAGATCAAGTGTGCACATGTGCCCTCTTCACTCTCTCCCAGATGCTTAGTGTCATTCTAGTCAGGACAGGTGTTCTCTGTCAGGCGAAATGGTTCTCTCTCCTCTCTGTCTCTGCTAAACTAACATTTACCCCTACTGAGGCCAACAAGGTAATTGGATATGGTTAGAAGTTTAGTTATAGCTGTCCAGGCATATTCAAAGATCTTTTTTAGTCATTGTTCTGCATCTTCGTGACTTGCTCTGATTAAGTCGTTTCTGAGAGACGATCAGATCTTTTGTTGCCAAGTGTAACAGATGCAGAGGATCGGTCTTTTGACCCAGACCAGGAGTGTAATGTTGATTAGCAATATTTTTGACATGCAACTCTTGTCGGAAAACTGTCTTCTTCCCTTCATAGGAATGAGACTGGAGTCTGCACCAGCTTGTTTGATATCAAATTACGGCCAGTCTTGTACATGAGCCCGTCTGGGCCAACGCTCGAAATCTCTCGCACCCAGCTCATGTCTACTCTCTCTGCAAGCAGCTTCTGCCTTCAGTCCCCTGATGTTATGTCTTCATTGCAAGTTTAACCAAAATACTCCTCAGTGCTGAGGAGTCAGCAGTTAGATCAGAGTGGATGAAAGCTCTCTTCCCTGACTCTAATATTCATACCATGTTCCCCAGGTGCCTTTACTAATAATAATAATATCTTAATCAATTAATTTACATAACCTTGAAATAATTATGTAACATTCCTCTCTTTTTCTTTCTACAGTAATGCTCAAAACAAAATAATATTACACGGCATAGAGGGTATGTTCAGGGTGATCTGGAATGTTAGTTTTGCCTGTCGGTCAAAAAGTTCAATTTTAGTCTCATCTGACCAGAGCCTCTTCTTTCACATGTTGGCTCTGTCCCCTACATCAGTGGTCCCCAACCCTGGTCCTCAGGTGGCACTGTCCTACATCTTTTAGATGTTCCCCCACTCCAGAACACCTGACTCAACTGATTGCATTACCTCCTTGTCATGGCTCCAATTGTTGCAGAAGTCTGTTAATCACCCATTCTTTTAAGACGTGTGCAGCAGCAGAGAAACACCAAAAACATGCAGGATAGTCGGCCCTGAGGGCCAGGGTTGGGGACCTCTGCCCTACATCACTTTATCACAAACTTAAAAAATGGTGTGCCAAGTCGTTGATTCAATATCTTTCTTTTTAATGCGTTTGTCCTGAGCTGTGGATCTCTGCAGCTCCTCCAGTGCTATGGATCTCTTGGCATGATCCAGGCTCTTTTTGTCTGGCCTGTAAGTTTAGGTGGACTGCCATGTATTGGTACTGTTGCAGTTGTCCCAAATTTCCCATTTCCATTTTCAGATGACTGACTGAAAGTGTGTTTAATGAGATGTTGAATGTTCGGGACATTGTTTTATAACCCAGCTCTGCTTTAAACTTTTCCATAACTTTCTTCTTCAGGATGATGTTTGTTTTCTAATGTTCTCTAATCAACCTCTAGGGCTTGGCTTTATTCTGCTTTATAATTTTTCATATTCAGACTGCAGAGAGATTGCAGCTCACTCCATTGGACACACTTTCCCAGACTCCATAACATTTCAGAGAAAACACATAACCTTTTATGTAAACAAAAAGGTGAAAGGAAATGACTGTTTCACAGAAAAACAAAGTCCACTGAGTTAAATGCAGCAGTAACACTGTCCATGATGTCGTTCAGGAGAGAAATATAGCTAGACAGGGAGATGCTGAACCAGGACTCCTCTCTATGGGAGATGCTTTTTCATTTGTGAGCTCCAAACTTAAACTACCCTCAGGACGAGTAGCAACCACTCATCCTAGTAGTAAACTATGGAAATGCATGTGTACTTGTGCTCTTGTTGAAACCAACCAAGACAGTGTCTATCTTTGGCAGTGTCAATCAGGCTGGAAGGTACTCTGCTTTTTAAAGCAACACTAAAGAGTTTTTTTTACCTTAAAATAATGTTTCCAAACTCATGTCAGTGGTTGATCAACTCATAACAGGGTGAAACGGCACTTCTGCATTCACTTTGCGGCCTTCTATCGGCCATAACAGCACTATGTTACTTTGGGTCATCGGGTAGCGGTGTTCCGACTATCTGTGCTACCGGAATGCACATTTCGATGTTACGTCACAATTCGCTTACTCAGCAAATCTGTCATCAAGAATTCCTACCTGGAAGATCCATTTAATCTGTTTTATTTCTTTGAAGTTTACGGTGAGTTTTATTCAAATTATTTTATTACTGGCTAATTTTTTAAAGGCTTTCCTTAAGCTACTAGTTTCAAGTTTACATGACAGCCCTTGTAGCCTATGTTAGTTACACTTCTGTGATATCGTTACACTGCATGTTAACAAGTCCCATTAATTAGAGCCGTACAGTAAATGCGGTGCATTTTGCGGGCTATTTGTGCTTATAATCATAGGCTACTACATTTTAATATTTTGGAGTAATAATACTGCTTTATTACGTTTCAGTTTCAAGTGGTTTTCACGTTTTTACAATAGACTATCACGTTATAACGTGATACGGTCTAATTTCTTTATTATATGGCTGACAGCTCTACGCCCCCATACATATGACATGCTGAAATATAGAAAATGTACCTGGGATGAAGACATTTGACACAAAGGCTGCCCAAGACGTGAAAATCTGTAACGTTAGAGGGTATCGCTTGTAAACGTGAATCCCCTGGTGTAACCATAATAGATTTTACGACAGTAGTAGAAAACAATAAATTTTTCCCAACTGTGGCAGGACCCGGAAAGCAAAACTTATTTAGTGTTGCTTAAAAAGTGTATTATTTTTAGAATTTTTGATTAGTATGACTGTGATGGACTGCCGACCTGTCCAGGGTTTGCCTTGACTCTCAGCCGATGACGCTGGAGATAGGCACCCCCCTTGCAACCTTACATAGGATAGACAGTATAGATAATGGATGGATGGATGATTGTTATCATTTGGAAAATGGAAAACAGAAAGGTCTGGAAGCAGAAATTATGCTTTAGCTTTTTTCCAATACTCATTCAGACTCACAATGAATTCCACACTGCTACACATGAAAGTTGGAACCTTTAACACAATAAATTAAATGTTTACATTTGACTTATTTTCCATACACTAAATGCAGGACTTCTTGATTCTAAACTGGAAACTTATGCACTTACATAAGGCTAATAATAAATAACATATTCCACTTGGCTCACATTTGACACTCATCCATTAAAGTTGATGTTGTCAGAGACAGACAGAGGGAGATTGAAATGAAGTCTGGTAGCTTACAAAAGGGCACCCAGATCACATGGATTTAATCTTCACTCCACTATTATTAGTGCATTAGTCATAAAAGTTATTTTGTCCCGTTAGTTGTGCACCTAGTGACTCAGTCCCCGTTTAACTTCAGACAATATGCCTCCCTCCTTCATGCTGCTGTTTCCCAGAGTTCCTGTCGTTCTTTCCCATACTGTCTTTGTCTCTTACGAGCCCGGTTGGTGCCGAGCTCCTATGGTAACCTGTGGGCCCAATAAACAGGACAAGCTGTGTGCCCACTCCTCTTGGCTCACCCTGCATGACAACAAAACCCCCACCAGAGGCTCTCACTGCCAGCCCATTCAAATGTCAGCCATGCCGTTTGAAGTTGCAGGCCACTATGTAAATCCACGGTGTTTCTCACCGCTCACATGCACTCCAGAACAAGAGCGCCGGCAAAAGGTGGTCCTGTGATGCTAGATGATAGCTTCTTTTATGTTCTCCAGGCTTTAGAAGCTTTCTTTCATCCCTCTAGCCTATGCTCACAGTTTTAATTTGTAGATATCTTTTTTTTCCCTGTTTGTGGTTTGTAGTTTAAAAGCAGAGTAACACGAGGAGAGCAGGACATGGTAACCATATGTGGCTGTCAGTTGAAAAGATGGCACATCCCTCAACTCTGAATGGTGACAGTGATGACCCTATCAAACTGCGCCTTTGTTTGACCTGTCCTCCAGCTACTCTGGGACCCAAGGCAAATTGAGTGGGAGGTCTCCCTCCCTCAGAGACCATCACAACAAACAAATAGAACAGGCAAACAAGTTCCCACCATACTACAGTCCAAACAACTGCCAACGTTGACAGTTGGGTTGGTTGTGATAATCTTCACGGACCACTTGGGGGACCTGCTTTGATCTCTCTAAGCCAAGTTTTTCTGTGGTGAACTGAGACCCCCAAAACCTTTTCTTAGGTTCACAAATACACACATGATAAAATTAATAAAATATATACAATTCTTATTCCTACTGATGTCAGGGCTTTGGGTTATTCTGCTTTATCCATTCCAAAACCAGTTTTGGTGTGTTTAGGATCATTGTCATCTCTCAGCACCCAATTTACTGAATTTCCCCTTGTGGGATCAATAAAGTATTCATTCATTACATCCACTTATTAATCATCTGACCCATTTTGTCACCTTAGGATGAAATGAAATGTAGTCAATGTTCAAGAACAAACCAGTAGCTACAAGACTCAGCTCTATCATAAACCAGAAAACAGCATCCTTGTCCACGGTGAAGTTAGTTTTTCATCACCACCGCTGGACTGATGCCTCTGAACTTGACTGGAATTTGTGGCTGGATAACCCAAAATCTTTCTATAGAAAAGTTTTATAGTCAGACAAGAAAAGAGCTTAAGCTAAGAGTTATGTGCAGAAGAGTCAATGTGAGGTTTTCAAACCTAAGAACGCCACCCTGACTATTAAGCATGGTGATGGTAGCATCATGCTGAGTATGTTGAGTTGCCAATGATACAGCTGAATTGCATGAAATTAAAGGGGAAATTAAACAGGACAGCTTCCAATTCTCATACTTCCCCTCAAATCAAAACGAGCAATTGCAGTGGACCCACCAATGTGAGGGAAAACCTTGTCCACAAACTTTGCAACCATCCCACTTATCCATTCCTATTCATGTCTGACTCCCTGTATATGACAACAGCATCATCAATCTCCACGATTTGGCCTTTCCTTTAAAAACTTCAGAGAAGTTCCCATGACCATAGAAACTAGGACATACCTGAGTGTTCAAACAGAACAGTGGCCTCAGACTCCCACACACTGATTTAGTAGTAGGTAAAGTAGCCAAGTCCCTGACCTCAAAACCATGGACTGTGTATAAAAGTGCCAGGAGATCAACCAGTTTAAAGAGTTCTGCAAATTCTGCCAAGAACAATGGTCAGGTATCCACCCACAATCATGCCAGAACCTTACTGACTTTTTTACTTTCTTACTTCCTTATTCTTACTTATTTGAACTAGATTACAGACAGCACCTGACAGTGGCCACTGACTGAACTGTCATGTCTTCAGATCAGTTTTCTCTTTTCAGATATCGATTGATTTCTGCCTGATTTATGTATACCAATTAGTTTACTGACACTCTGTGTTGTGCATTACAGCGAGTAGAAATGTGTTTGTTAAAAGTAAATAGCTGCATGTTCCTGCAATTACCACCCCATTTGTCCACCACTCGCCTGTTGTTTCAAAATCACTGATTTTATTCGAAGTCGAGGGAGCACTGCTGTTGAGCCATTTCTTGCTGGTCTGTAAAATGAATATTTTCTTATCTATCCACCTTTTACAAACCTTTACCAGAAGTGCTAATAAGTTCTTGGTGTGCAGTAAATAAACCTATATTGAATAATAGATTGCTTCTTGCACTCCTTGTGTGATATTGCATTGAATTTATTCATCCCTATGAGCTGTCCATTGACAACAGGGGTACACATCATGGATTATAAATTCAGAGGTGAAAATCATACCCTGTTAAGGATTTGAAGAATATTACAAATCAGGATTGATACATCTGGGTTTTGCAGTTGATGAGAGAGCTAAACGATCTGGGATCTGCATCACAGGATGCAGAAGAGGTCCCAGATATTTCTTTAAAAATTACTATATTCTAGGTATACAGTGCTTTGCAAAAGTATTCATACACCATTTATTCTTGTTGCAGTGGCCAGTAGTTTATTAGGATTTTATGCTGTAAACTAACAAAAAGTGGTAGATACATGTGAGGGGAAGAGAGATAATGCAGTTTTCTTTTACAAATCACATTCTGAAAAGTGTAGCTGGTTTTGTATTCAGCCCCCGTACTCTGATACCTCAACAAAAATCCAGCGTAACCAACTGCCTTCAAACAGATTCATACTGAGCTTAATCTTATTAGAAATATAACTGTACTCTCCTGAAAGCCTCATGAGTTTGTTAGAGAATATTGATGAACAAACAGCTTCAACACCAAGGAACAAACCAGGCAGGTTAGGGATAAAATTGTAGAGAAGTTTAAAGGGTGGTGAAGTTATAAAACAATAATAATCAAATTTGAACATATTGCGGAGCGCTAGATTTTAGGTGTTCCATATGTTCCTAAAACCTTTTGAACCCAAATTTTAGCAACTTCTTACTGATTGAAACCATGTTCTGTTTTTTTGGCGACTAAAACTTGACTTTTTTTTTGTTTTCTGTTTGCTTCAGTTTGGTTGCTGATTGTTCGGTGTGCGCCACCGTTGGGGTATGTTGCATCATGTTGGTATTCAGAGACATGAAATGGCATTATCCCACTTCCTTCTTTTCCATCTGTACAAAAGCAGCATAAATTGTGACGTGGACCAAAGCTTAATCCTCTTTCCCATTTTGGATGCAGTGGCAGGAACCACAGAGGAGCTGGTCGCAGAGATATGACCACAAGACGCACCGTAAACAAAGGAGCCCATGTGCGTGTGAGTGTTTGAAGGTCTGCACAATAAAGAGTAAGTCTATGTCGTTTAGAGGGTGTGAGTGGATGATGCAGCGAGTGTTTGATGTTGATCTTTTTTCTAAATACAGTAAAGAAGCCATAGTGTGAATTCATCAAAGACAAAGGGTGTTTTTCCTCAGTGTATGTGTGTGCTCTTTACCTCCCACCTCATTTGTCTGTGCAACTTCACCTCTGCAGAGCATGCTTCCAAACACTCCTACAAGACCTTGTTTTTTCGGCTTCAGTTTGCATCATGAATGTGCCTAATGTTAGTGTGTATGTGGTCGTTGTGTTGAAGTTTTGTTTCCAGCGAGTTGTCCATGGCGTCCTTCCTTGTAAATCCTGGTTTCTTTGGGAAATGTGTCCAAGGTAGTTATTCCAAAAGCTGTAATGAAGCCATCGAGTGTGGGCAGATGAAATAAAACCTCAGAAGAATAAAGTTGCATTTTTATGAAGGTGCTATGTTGTTTCTTCGAATGGAAAAAGCTTTTTTTTCTTCTTTTTTTTTTTTGCTACATAAACTTTTCTTGGATGCTTTTTTTGTTTAACCTGAAGATAATTTTGTAACTACAAGATGTTACACCCCATGTTTTTTGCTACAACTCCCCACCCCAATCTTTCAGACTTTACAGTGCCTTCTAGCTTGAACTCTTAATATTTTTTAAAAGCTATACCACTTACCACAATGCATTTTACTGGGATTTAATGTAATAGACCAGTACCAGGTTGTACATAATTGTGAAGTCAAAGGAAAATTATACAGCTAAGCCAAAAAGTCTTCATCCCACTGGCAGATTTAAATTTAAAATAAATTTCACTCAACCATAAGGTTTATTTCTGATGGGAAATGAGACATGAATCTCTCAAAAATGTTTCTGTTTATATTTTATTATAAAAGGCATGTTAAAAAATATTCATATCCATCTCAATAATCAATTGACAATTACCCCTGGCAGATTAAGGTCCTAAAGTAATCTTTTATTTTTACCAACATCCTTTTTTTCTGATTGGAAGTAATTACAGCGTCTTGAAGTGGCCCAGACTTGAATCTAATAGAGAATCTGTGGAGGGAGCTAAATGTTAAGGGGATTGTAAGGAGGCCTTTCAACCTTTAAGACTTGGAGCTCATCACCAAAGATAAATTACCAGTGAAAACTTGCAAAATGTTGGTTAATAATAGAAAGAAGAGTTTAATGCTGTAATGTCAGTTCCACTGATTATAATAATGATTTTGACGTACCATTTCTCATTAGAATGTCATAAGAAATAATTTAATATCTAAATCTGAGGTATGAATAGTTTTGGGCCTAATTTGAATTAGGTCAAAATAAAACAGATAGAGAGAAACTGCAAAGCTTAAGTTTTTTTCTGCAGCTGGGTGTCTCAGGTGGGTTGCAGCTTCTTTCAAAGATTGTCCATTGTAGCCAGTAAAAACTGTTTACCCCGTCTTGATTTATTTTGTCATGTGTTTAAAAAAATCCAAGATTAAACTTTTATATCCATCTTTATTATCCCATTATGCCTAATAAGATGATTTGATCAGCTATTCTGAAAAAGGGAAATTTCATTCCTCCTTAACTCAGCCAGCAGACAGTGGGGCTATCAGAGAATGTGATCCTTCGCTGACATTTTGTTGTGGAACAACAAGCTTTCTCCCATGCACACACACTTGCACCTATGATTTTCCCACATCCTCCACAGCTCCAGTGGTGTGCGCCCTCCCTCTTTTCCTGCGGCGCAGGCTGCATGCGACCCTCCACAGACCATATCAGGGTAATTGACAGTGACTGGAAATATGCAGCATCATTGAGCATCGACCCGTGTGACTAAAAGGGTTAGAGCCTCCCCCTTTTTGAAAGCAGTCCCTCCTACAGAGCCATCAGTGATATTCAGTTTGTGTTAAAGTTCCCTTTGAGCGGGCCCCCGGGGGCCAGATTTTATTAACATATTTTATGGCTAGCTCTTGGATGTGGCTGGGAGTGCTTCAAGCTCTGTATTAATAATAGTCAGAGCCCATAATGGCTCTCAAAGTGATGACAGTGACAGTGAGGCCTGACTGCGGCTGACAAACGCCTCTGCAGGGAGACAGAGAAGTGACTGGTGCTCAATGGGATGAGGAGTCCTGCTTTCTGCGGGACCTGGCAAGATTGGCTCGGCCGTGCCGGCTTGAAGCTAATCAGAAGTGATTCATGCATTGGACTGAATTTGTCTCATCTACGGTTCTCTCCATCACTTACTGCTCTCCAAATAAATAGCAGGCAGACAATGGAAGCTGTTTGTAAGGACATTTTTCCCACAGTCCCGTTTGTCATGAAAATGGACACACACTGACTCGTGGACAAAGCCACAGACAGACGCGCACTCGAACCCGACTTCCGAGAGTGTCTACAGTAAGGACATTCCTGCACTCCGCACGCCTCGATCATTGTCTGCAGCATGGCCACTGCAGACAAAAGAGGCGTCCTCTCTTCCTGCTCGGCCTCAGTGCTACAGTCCAGTTAAATGTAACCATGTTACCCTATAAAGGAGACTCTTCTTCCCCCAGTTTTTATAGCTGGGTGAAGGAATCTGCATGCATAAGGAGCCCCTTTCACTGTCTACTGTTAAACTGCTGACGTTCTTCAGTAAACGCTACCTTGGCTCAGTTTATTTGAATTATCTGGCCCCTAAGGAGAGCCCCTGTAAATCTGTGCTTTTGTTGGAAGAATCTCTCCCTCCAGTATCATCCAGCAGCAGTGACTATGGTGAAACTCGCCCTGAAACTGTAAGAAACATGTGAGACGACTCTTTTTGGTTGTGTTTTAATTTCCTTCAGTTGGAGACAGACACATAAGCAGCCTTTGAAAGCAGACTGGGTAGGTTCCCATACATAAAGGCAGAGGGAAAAATAAGGCAAAAGCTTAAGTGTCATCCTGGGCTTGGAATGGTTTGAAAGAATGTAAAGCTCGTGACAAAAGCCCCCACGAGAAGAAACAGAGAACAGGTGGTCATCGCTGCATCTCCCCTGCATCAACCCACAGACATGAAATCAGCCTAGGGAGGTGTAGATTTCAGTGAAAAAGTCCCCAAGGTTTGTTTGCTCTTTATGTCTACAAAGATGTGTGAAAAGATGCTGGACACTTGCAAGACTCCTTCCTGCCTTGGTGCTGAGAATTCAGCATTCAGGATTTCAACACGCAGGAAGTCATCCATCGGCACACAGTTGAGAAGGACAGATTGGATCTGTGGGAAAACGAGGCCTTGGCTTCTGTTCTTCAGAAGGTTCTCAGCCACATGTAAGGGAATATCTGTTTTGTTTGAGGAAATCTTAAGTCTGGACTCAGGAGGGAATCAAACAGACTCAATAAGGCGTTCAGGTGTTAAACAAACACGCAGTAATAGGAAAATAAATAAAAAAGCCAAAAATATTTTAATCTGAATCCCTCCAAAGCAGTGGTGTCCAAACATTTTCTACCACTAGCAAACATTGGCAAGTACTCAAACATATATATTACGATTAATTAACATTCCTAAATATGACTAAAAAAGTCAAATTTTGGGTGTAAATAAAGGACAAAACTGAAGCTGTTGCTCATTTTCTTTAAGGAAATACAGGAGAGATGCAAGGAACTTTTTTTTTGATTTCCACTATTATATTTACATGTGGCCCTTTTAACCAGTTGCTAAGGCAAACTAACTGGTTAACAATTTCTGAATGTAAAGCTGACCATTTCTTATTAATTTTGGATAACCCTGAGCATCCTCTTCATGAGACTATCCTACAACAACAGAGTGTCTTCAGTCAGAGGCTTCTTCAGTTTTGCTGCAACACAGAATGCTATAGGAAATCCTTCCTCCCCAGAGCCATCAGGATCTACAACAACTCCTTAAAGAATTAAATAGTATGAGCCAGAACAACACTTAACTTCGCTCTGGGATCAATAAAGTATTTTTGAATTGAATATTTCTGATTAATAAAGGGATTATTTGCTTATCAACACCACAACACGTGAGCAGAGGGTGTGACACAGAACTTTTACATTACTTCCTGTTTCCCACTATTATAGTTTGCAGTTATATTACAGCTGCAGTGTTGGTTAGCTATGGTAGCTTGTTTGTTAGCCAAGGAGGCTTACCTGATGTGAAGTGATCGCTGCTGATTGCTGGACTTTCAATGTTCCATTGGCTCCTTCTGATCGCTTGCAACCAAAGATGTCTTTTGTTTGCCTTGAAAGGGGCAAGTTGTTACTTTTATCAAAGTGACTAACAGCACAAGACATAATTGCGTTTCTTTCGGCAAAAGACACGCTCAGCAGAGCATGGAGTGACGTAGACTGATAATCCCTATGGTCCGCCACTGAGAAGATACGTTCACATGGAACCACAGATGCTGTTTGGGTCTGCCATGCTGTTTATGTGACGAGCGAGCACTGAATGCAGCGCAGGTTGAATTATGGGATAAACAGGCTGGGTTATTCTGTGCATGTGTTAATTGCTTTTTTTAAAAATGATCGCGTTAATTCTACAAATTAATCGACATGCGTTAACGTGTTCATTTTTAAAGCTCTCATATATATATAAACGTAAGATAGTTTTAAAGTGAATTATTTTCTTTTTACCTGTTCAGCGGAAGATTAAACATGCAACATTTTAATGAGAAAAAAGGTACTGTTCCTTCCCGGGGATAATCAGTAAAAGTAAAAAAAAGTAGTAAAAGAAAGGTGTACAGTATCCTAACATTTGGGGTTAACTATATTTGGTTGATCTAGAAAATCTTTTTCGTCTAGTTCTCGTGAATTTTAATGAATGGGAGTGCCGAAGTCTGTTTTTTAGTAAAAAGTTGGTGGATGTTTGTGGCCTTATTCCCCATATTAGAAATTAGCCCAAAAAAACCATAATTATATAAATTAATTTTTGGATTTCTTCCGTCTTATGACTAAATCAAGTTTTGAATTTTGAGCATGTGATTTTCACTGTTTTTAAGGTTTTTTGGGGGGGCCTGAGTGGCCTTTATTGACAGTGGACAGAGTTTTTGAAAGGGGAGAGAGGTGGGGGAAGACATGCGGCAAAGGCCGCGTCGAGGACTGAGGCCTCTGCACATGGGGCGCCTGCTCTAACCACACGACACCCCTTCACTGGTTTTTAAAGGTTATTTAGTATATTTTTAGCACAAGGTGCCATATTTGTTGCAAAAGTACAACTCTAAGAATATCATGGTGCTCCTTTACAAAAACTAAATGACAGTGAAATGGGGAAAGACTGCTCTATGAAGAAGTGAAAACTTTGTAATACCTGCACATACAGGCTGAGACGAGCTACCATCCTGGGTGCAGGCATGCAGTGTTTAACTAACTGGGCATGTGTTTGATTTTCAGTGTGTGTTTGTGTGTTCAACCATGTGTGTCCACTGTCTATCAGTTCCCATCAGTGGGTGTGTGCATGTGTGTGTATGTGGGATGTAACTGTAGGAGCGTGATGACAGACAAGGAGAAAGGAGGGTGGGCTGACTAATGGGGCAGCAGGCAGAGCTTCAGGTGTGTTAAAAAGTAGAGGTGGGATGGAAAGGATGCAGCGGGGCATAAGTGAAGTGAATTTTATGTGAGTGTGTGTGTGTAGAGTTCTGCTTGGCTGAGCTTGAAGAATGCCCATGTAAATCCTGGCAGGGAAAGAAGGAGCTCCTTTCATCACATGTATCTCAGTGTTCCTAACTCCACCCGAGATTTTTCTGCTCCATCTACCTGTGACCCTGCTCTCTCTCCTGTGGACAGTCTTCCATCTGTGCAGGTGAAGTTTTTAGTACTAAATTAGTTCAGTTTTCCCTTTTTACTTTCTCTCTAATCCCTCCCTCCTCCCCTCACCGTCCTCTGTAGCGTGGGAGCTGTCGGTGGCGTTCACTCCAACACACACAGAGCTCCAGCAGCAGGCAGGTCCTTGTGCTTTAAAAGGGCAGCGGCTAATTAGCCATAATGGCTTCCATTTTGTTCTGGCCTTGCGTCACGTCTTTGATGCTCTGATTGGGAGCACCCAAGGGGGAATACCAGACAATTTTCCATGTCTGATTTGGTTGAAGGGCTGCTGTGTGTGATAATGATGTAAGGGCAAACAGAAACAATGATGGTGTTTTTCCCACTAAGTAAAATGGACGATGTTTTTACATCCTTGGAAGAGTTAATTACTACTCACACAGTTTTATGTTAAATTTGACTTGTGTAGCTCTCTGAGGCTGAGAATAAGCCGTGGTGGCGCTGCGATGGAGTGAACCTTTCTTTCTTTACAAATGTAAACTCAGCAAAAAAAGAAACCTCCTCTGACTTTCAACTGTTTTTACTTTCAGTAAACACAACTTAATGTGTGTAAATATTTGTATGAACACTATAAGAGTCAACACCATAAGACATAAACTAAAAATGTTTCACAGACATGTGACTAACAGAAATAGAATAATGTGTCCTTGAATGAAGGGAGGCTCAAAATCAAAAGTACCAGTCAGTATCTGGTGTGGCCACCAGCTGCTTGAAGTACTGCAGTGCATCTCCTGCTCATGGACTGGACCAGATTTGTCAGGTCACTTTTTGCCACTCCTGTCTGGTCCAGCGAAGGTGGGTTTGTGCCCATAGGCGGCGTTGTTGCTGGTGATGTCTGGTAAGGACCTGCCTTACAACAGGCCTACAAGCCCTCAGTCCAGCCTCTCTCAGCCTATTGCGGACAGTCTGAGCACTGATGGAGGGATTGTGTGTTTCTGGTGTGACTCGGGCAGTTGTTGTGACCATCCTGTACCTGTCACTCAGGTGTGATATTCGGATGTACTGATCCTGTCCAGGTGTTGTTACACGTGGTCTTCCACTGCGAGGATGATCAGCTGTTCTTCCTGTCTCCCTGTAGCGCTGTCTTAGGCGTCTCACAGTGCGGACATGGCAATTTATTGCCCTAGACACATCAGCAGTCCTCATGCCTCCCTGCAGCATGCCTAATGCATGTTCACGCAGATGAGCAGGGACCCTGGGCATCTTTCTTTGGGTGTTTTTCACAGTCGGTAGACACGTCTCTTTAGTGTCCTGCGTTTTTAGAACTGTGACCTTAAATGCCTACTTTCTGTAAGCTGTTAAGGTCTTAACGACCATTCCACAGGTGCATGTTAATAATTGATTATGGTTAATTGAACATGCATGGAAAACATTGTTTAAACCCTTTACAATAAGGATCTGTAAAGTTATTTGGATTTTTACAACATTATTGTTGAAATACACAGTCCTGAAAAAGGGACGTTTCTTTTTTTGCTAAGTTTATATCTGCTTTGTCTGCTTTGATGTTTTGGACTGTTTTTAAATTTGAAACATATGTGTTGAAAATAAAGTAAAATATGATTAACATTACCCTGACATTATATTTATGTCATCAGAGTGAACTTAATATAAAGTTTTCACAGATTAATTACACTACCAGATTGCAGGAAAGTTTTAATCACAAATGCAACATTTTTGGACTAACGTTTTGACAAGAGAACGTTTTACTATTTTAACACAAAGACAGCATGATTAATATTTTTAGTTTACATTGTCACCTGTCTTCAGCATCCTAAATTAGCCATAAGCATGGTTAGCATGGCTAGCATTGCTAAAACAGTTGTTTTGAAAATTTGAATATTGTTCAAAAGTTAATTTATTTCAGTAATTCAACTTAAAAGGTGAAACAAATATATAAGATACTCATTACATGCAAAGCGAGATATTTGAAGCCTTTATTTGTTAGGATTTTGAAGATTATGGTTTACAGCTTATGACACACCCAAAATCAAAATCTCCTAAAATTAGAATATTGTTAAAGGTTCAATATGTTAGGCTCAAAGCGTCACACTCTAATCAGCTAATAAATCCAACACACATACAAAGGGTTCCTAAGCCTTAAATAAATTATGTCTCTCAGCCTGGTTCAGTAAGAGTCATAATCATGGGAAAGACTCCATCATTGACACCCTCCATAATAAGGAAAATCCTCAATAGGTAATTACAAAAGAAGTTGGACGTTTCCAATGTCCTGTATCAAAGCACATTAATAGAAAGTTGTGTGGAAGAAAAAGGTGCACAAGCAGTAGGATTGACCGCAGCCTGGAGAGGATTGTCAGGGAAATGCCATTCAAAAGTGTTGGGGACCTTCATAAGGAGTGGACTGAGGCTGGAGTTAGTGCATCAAGAGCCATCCCACACAGACGGATCCTGGACATGGGCCTAAAATGTCGTATTCCTCTTGTGAAGCCACTCCTGAATAACAAACAGCATCAGAAGTGTATTACCTGGGCTCAAGAAAAAAAGAACTGCAAATTTTGCATCTCATTTGGAAACTAGGGTCCCAGAGTCTGGAGGAAGAATGGAGAGGCACACAATCCAAGATGCTTGAAGTCCAGTGTGACGTTTCCACAGTTTGTGTTGATTTGGGAGCCATGTCATCGTCTGGTCCACTGTGGTTTATTAAGTCCAGAGTCAATTCAGCCATCTACCAGGACATTTTGGAGCACTTCATGCTTCCTTCAGCATACCAGCTTTATGGAGATGCTGACTTCCTTTTCCAGCAGGACTTGGTACCTGCCCACATTGGAAAAAGTACCAAAACCTGGATTAATGACCATGGGGCTACTGTGTTTGATTGGCCAGCAAACTCACCTGACCTGAACCCCATAGAAAACCTATGGGTAATTGCAAAGAGAAAGATGAGAGACATAACCATAACACCTCACCAGTGCCACATGCTGATTGCATCCATGCCATGCTGCACTGAGGCAGTAACTGATGCAAAAGGGGCCTAAACCAAGTATTGAGTATATATGAATGATTATAGTCTTCAGAGGTCCGACATTTCTCTATTTAAAATCCTTGTTTTATTGATTTCATGTAATATTAAAATTTTCAGAAATTTTTATTTTGGGCTTTTCATAAGATGTAAGCCATAATGATCTAAATTATAACAAAGAAATGCTTAAAATATCTCGCTTTATATGAAATAAGTCTATATCATATATTAGTTTCACTTTTTAAGTTGAATAACTGAAACAAATGAACTTTTGGATGATATTCTAATTTTTCGAGTTTATAGATGTTATGTTAACTCTGAGATTTCCAAAGGGCTGCCAAGACTTCCAGATACAGCATATTCCATGGCACACGGAAAACTGAAAAGAAGAAGTAGCTCTCTTCATCCTTCCTGTTATCTGCCCAAAGTCTCGCTCTGTCTCACAGTCTGAATTCTCTGCCAGCATGTCTTAACATCTAAAACACAGCTTGATTTTCCTTTAATTTTCCTTTTAACCACCTCATCTCCCTGAGAAAGCATAGTTTTGAACAATGAAAGGGATTTTTAGGATTATATTTAGTGCATAACTCTAATTTGCATATTCAGTTTTGTTAAAAAAAACACTACTTTGTTGATATATTTCTCTCAATAGGGCTGCTTGGTGGACAAGTGATTGTTTGTCTCCATGTTGCCCTGTGATAGACTGGTGACCTATGTAGAGTTTACCCCACCTCTCACCCAGTGACTGCTGGAGATAGGCACTGGAGGAGGGGGGGGGGGGGGGCAGAAAACACTCCGGGTAGGTCACCAGTCCATCACAGCGCAACAGACAGCTGTTGAACCCTGCTCCTCAAAGCACACCACCCTGCATGTTTTACATGTTTCCCTGCTTCAGCACACCTGATTTCATTTGATCACTTTTGATCTGAATCAGGTGTGTTTAAACAAGGAAACCTTGAAACATGCAGGGCAGTGTGTCTTGACCACCAGGGTTGAAAAACAATGCTTTATACCGAAGTAATGGTATGACAAAATCCCTTAATTTGGTTTTAAAACCGCAATGTTCTAAACTTCAGTATACCTTAGTACCATTTTCCCAGTTCTACATTTTTATAGGTCAATCAAGTGACATTTGTGCTATCCACTAAAGGGCAGGACATTCATCGAAAACAGTTTACCAAACATTTCATAACAAAATCTTATATATATATATATATATATATATATATATATATATATATATAAATAATATATATATAAATAATATATATAGTGTCACATTTTAATAAAAAAGTAGGACAGAAATTACCAGATTTCCAGCTTAACACTTTTGAAGAGAAAAAAATTGCAAACAATAAAAACTCAAAACCACTCAGTTAAATCTGTTTCCCAACCCTGGTAGGCACACTGCCCTGCATGTTTTAGATGTCTGTCTGCTTTAACACACCTGATTTAGAAAACTCCAGTTCAGCAAAAGCCTGTTAATCAGCCATCGATTGAAATCAGGTGTGCTGAAGCAAGGAAACACCTAAACCATGCAGGGCAGTGTGCCTTGAGGAGCAGGGTTGGGAAACACAGATCTACGTAGATCACTTTAAAACATTTCAAGAACATCTGCTACTTTGATATAAAAGTATAGACATATGGACAGTACTGTACATATTTTACTAAGCATTTACTGTGTTTTCAAAGTCTATTTCAAGAATAATTATATGGAACAGTTTGTTGTAGGGAGATGGGACTCTGTGAAACTGAACCCCCCTCCCTTGATTTCCTGTGGATCAGGTTCAGTATACACTATACAGGCAGAAGCCTTTGATCCTTCTTAATGTACACAGAAAAGACAAACAGACATAAACACAAAAATACACACACCATTGTAGCACCAATGGTGCTTGAAGCCTAGGGCAGATCAGTTTTCTCTCGGAGCAAGAGAGCGAGAGGTGACTGAGAAGAAGAGGTGGGGGCGCATCAGTACTCCCCTCCCCACCACCCCCACCACCACAACCACCCCCATCCCCCTCAGCATCTCTGAAATAGGTTTATCTCCACCACGGAGGTGTCTCATTGTGTTGGCATGCTGAGGGCTGAAGAAGGAGAGGATGCAGGCAGCCAGGAGACACATGAAGAGGCAGCCAGTGAGAGAAAAAGCGTGGTAGAGGATGGAGGGGGGAGGTGAGCCCTCACTGAGATGGGACCACCTGTGTTGCCTCCTTTGCTGGGAGATTACTCGGGCACACAAAGCAGTGCCGAGAGGAGGGCAGGGGCACGAGGTGAGCCCTCCATCAGGAGAGTGAGCAGCGTGGAAAGTGGAGGTGGCGTGTGTGCCAGGGGTCTGCCACATACTGTACCACATCCCCAGAACTGCCCCTTAAGATATATTTATTGTATCTCCTTGTCCTCCCTCTGCCCTGTCCACTTATCTGCAGTATAGATATAACAGAGCATATGTACAAGTCGATTTAAACTGCTGCTCTGCGATGTAGAAATGTACAGATGAGAAAACAGAGTGTCCAATCAGTGATTTTGTTTTGGAACATTTATAAAAAGCTTTCTTTGAAAATGCATCACAGCTGATAGAGTCACATGGTTTTCAAGACAGTTTATTTGTCTTCATATTTCATGACCTGCTGTGAACTATTTGGAAGAAGGGTTTATTTCTTTTTCTGGCTGCCCATCTTTAAATTAACTGAAACTGAAAAACCTATGAAGCAGAGCAACATCCTTCTTTTTTTTGCTGCATTTTTTACATTAGCTTGTTTTTTATCGCAATGGAGTCACATAGGAATGGTTTAGATAAAAGCATATGCATGTGTTAGAATAGCCGGGACATGGTACAAACCTTAATACAACTAAGAATCTGCAACAAAACTGACATTCACAGATGCTCTCTATCAAAGTTGACTGAGCTTGAGCTGTTTTGCTGGTAGAGACATATTTCCAGTGATATACAGCTGTAATTGCAAAAGGTGGTTTTACACATTATTGACTCAGGATCACTAAACACAAAAAGCACATAGATATTTTGGATTTATTTATGTTTGTAAGTGTTAGGGACCACGCCATATATACCTTAATATGCATTAATACGCTCAGTGGACACTGTCTCCGCACTAAGGTAAAAATACCATAATTTTCAGACTATTGAGCGCATCTGAATATAAGAGGCACCAGCTAAATTATAAAAGAAAACAAATTTTGTACATATATTGAGTGCACGTGAATATAAGCCGTACGTTGTGACATAAGATATTTACACAGAAATATTTTTTATTATCTCCGCAAGGAGGTAATGTTTACGTGTCTGTTTGTCTGTCTGTTAGCAACATAACTCAAAAAATTATGGATGGATTTTGATGAAATTTTCAGGAAATGTCTGCATTGGGACCAGAAACAACGCATTAAATTTTGGGGTTGATCCAACATGAAGCGCTTATCCACCCACTGACCAGCAGTGCTAAACTCCACTCCTCTTCCCATGTCAGGGAGTTCACAAGTGGCTCCCCTCATGCAGCACCCCCGAATCTCCGCTTTCCACTGGAAGAACACAACCATGCGTCTCATTAACAGACATTGTATTGATAAAGTACCCAAAGTTAGAATTAGACAACAACATGGGGATGGGAGGTAATGAGTGGCCCAGGCAGAGGTCTGTGCTTACCGTGTGCTTTTCTCGGTTTTAATTAAAGACGTGCTTTTTTTTCCCAACTCTGCCTGAAAATCAACAGTACGGCACCAACACAACACAACAGTAACATGTCTGGTTAGAAAAAAAAAACACTGCACCAACACAACAGTATCATGCCTAGTTAGAAAATAAAACATACTTCATCGTACCAGAAAAGTAATTGGTCGCCATCTTCTTCTTTACTGAAGCCACTGAAGTCGTCTTTTGAAGAGTCCTTATGGCCTCTGAAAGCTTTTGTCGTCTTTTTACACTCACTCAGTTCTTCCCGCTGCCTCCTTCAACGTCTCACCATTGATTCATTGATGTCAACTTTTTGTGCCTTTAACCTAAAAGCTGCTTGCCTTTTTTTATGTGTTTTCTATAATGAGGATGTGCATGAAAACTACAGGTAATCTTTCCCCACATGTCTGTCTCAATTTTGTGCTTCCTGCTATAGTGACCCCTGGAGGGCGTTATCGATAACAAATCGATAAATTAGCCTCATCTCTGTATAAGATGCAGGGTCCAAAGCCTGTGAAAAAAGTAGCGGCTTATAGTCCGAAAATTAAGATAATATTTACCGTCATCCTTATTTCCACATTTTTCGTGTGTCTAAAAACCAAGTAAACTGCACTGTCAGCAAAGAACTGCACTTAATCTGTCTTTTTGGCAATCAATCTGTGTCCTCACAGTGCTGCGCTTCATCCATCACTGTACTCTATTCTCAGTGAAGATGATTCACTGTGGTTTAATCACTTTGGTGTCTGCTCCTTAGTGTCATGGATAGCCACAAAGCTGTAGGCCCAGGTCTTCCAGTGTGGACCTAAGCTCAATGATTGAACCATCTCCATTATTTTAGACACTGTCATTTAGACTGAAAGCACTTTGTCATTAATTATTTCAGGCATGGGTATTCGCCTGTTGATGAACCTCAGCTAACCCCCAACCCCTCCATCTGTTTAGGCCTCCAAATTCACAGCAGCTAGCCCTTCAATCGAATCATTGCAGAGTTCTTTTTGTCTTTTTGCTGATGCGGGCTATTCGAGAAGGAGCTTGAGCATCTTGGGACAGGTCTGGGTCGCGCCAGTTTTGACAAAGCCTTTCTCTAGAAGTTAGCCCCCCCGTCTTGTAGTCCTTCTTTCCATTTCAAAGGGTTCTCTGGAAGCTGCAGACCTCAGCAAAATTATCAGCCCAAGGTGAAGAAGAGAACAGAAGGAGTAAGAGAAGAGAAGAGGACCGACCACAGAGGCAACCTGTGCTTCTTAAGGTCTCCCTGAATGGGGGTTCTTTGGTATTCATTGTTGCCCTCTCTTTCACCCACTCTCTATTCTTCAAAGTACTGTCGGGGCCCTGGCTTGGCATGGGTCTAATCTTGCGTCCTTCCCAGCGAGAGCTCTGCAGGACACACTGATGTTCTTATCATAACGCTGTGGCAGTGGCTTTGTGTGTAGCACTGGGAGAACTGGAGACTGGCATCCTGCCGCTCACTAGCCCATTGTCCCCTCTCGAAGGTGCCACAGCTAGGATTAAAACCAGCCACAATGAAGGTCTCCCCGAAAATCTCTCTGCCCTCACATTTAGGTGTTTTGTCTGTAGGGGCGAATGAGCAGTAGCAGGCTAGCAAGGTTTTCTATAAGTTTTGAATTTCAATTAACCCCTGTAGACATTCTTACATTCAAATTAAATGGCAGGTGGTTTATTTTTCTGACCAAGAAATGTTCTGAATCTAAAAAACTACAGATACATTTTAGGCCATGTAGATTATGAGTGTCATTGTGGACTTTTTGGTTCGGTAATGTGTCCAGTATGGGTGTCAGATTGAATTTGTATGATTGCACACATGTTGTTGTTGATGTACCAATGGGCCAATTTTACCGCAGACTACGTTTTTTTATCCTGACTTTGACCACATGACAAATATTAATATTACGTAGATATATAATATTTTCCAGTTAAATCAATTCAGTATAAATATACGCTGGTTGTGCAATTATTAGACTAGTGAGGATTTTGAGCATACATGTTTGATTCAGAGTCAGAAGAAGGTTTGGATGTTGAGGAACTACAATCAGTTCACCAGTGATTGGAAATGAATGTGTCAGAGTGGTAAGTTTTGTTAAGTAGATTTGGCTCAACAGGTAGAGTAGTTGTCTTGGAATGTGAGGATTATAGGTTCAATACCAGCTTCCTCCTGTCACATGTTGATTTGCCCCTGGGCAAGGCACTTAACCCTAAGTTGCCTACCAAGTAGGGCTGGGCTATATGGACTAAAAGTCATATCTCGAACCCTTGAAAAACAAACTAACAGTCAGTTATAAGTTTAAAGGGGACATATCATGAAAATTCCACTTTTTTAGCCCTCAACTGCTTTGTGTAGTGAATTTAGAGTGTCTGGGAGTGCAAAAAGCATACATTTGTCACTCCATGTGTTGTGGAAATATTTTTGTAAAATGTTTTGGTCATATTTTTTAAGCCATTCAGTTTTCTCTATTATCTATTACGTTTTTTGAACTATTACGTCTAGGTACTTGTACTGGTACAGCCAAACTTGGTCATGGATTTCATCCTAAACGCTGAGCGAATCCGCTATCTGTATTTCTCGCTGTGAGTTTGTAGTCCAAGTTTAGGTATGCCGAAAGTACAAGTGTCAAAATGTTCTGTTGTTGGATGTATTAACCCACACAACTCTACACCGTCACCCCGCATCAGAACCGCTTTGAAGTGCATGGTTAAGTTTTATTATTAATAGTAATGTGCCCGAATCTGTGGCTGATTTAGTATAATCCTTTCTCTCTATATTGTAAGATAATCCACTTTTTATAGCTTTGAAGTTCGTATTGTTTTAGCTGTGGTATTTCAGATTGATGTAAAGCATAGCACATTACAATTTTTTAAACGAGGTTTTGGGTAATTAAACAGTTGTCTTATTTTTTGTTAGTGTCTCTTCCGACATAAAAAAAAATTGACAAAAAAAAGTTTCTGCAGTGCTATGTTTTCTATCAAACTACAAAAGTGGCTGAATGGGGTGGAGTGGAAGGTTCAGCAACCTGGAGGGGGGCGTTGTATGAAGCACGTCCTACATATTTAAAGGGAACGCACCACAACGAGTCATTCTGCAAACCCTGTTCAGACACCTCTGAACAGGGTTTAAATAGGCAAAGCAAGGCAAGGCAATCTTATTAGTATAGCATACTTTCAACAACAAGGTGATTCAAGTGGTTTACATGATTAAGAGATAAAATGAACATAGCAGTAAAACACAGACAAAGCCTATAAAGTAAAAACAGCAATAAAGTAAGAAGCTAACACAGATACATCAAGGCATTACAAAGCATATAATGTAGAAACATCAAGAAGCAAAAACAAAACATGATACATGAAAACATTACTAAAAGGCAGCTCTAAACAGATACATTTTTAGTTGTGATTTAAAAGATCTCAGTGTTTCAGCAGCTTTGCAGTTGTCTAGAAGTTTGTTTCCGATTAGAGGAGCATCAACACTAAAAGCTGCTTCTCCATGTTTGGTTCTAACTCTAGGGATGCTGAGTAGACTGGAATCAGAGGACCTGAGTGTTCTGGTGGGTTGGTATAGTAACAGCAGATCTTCAATATACTTTGGTGCTAAGCCGTTCAATGATTTCTGAACTAGTAAAGCATTTTGAAGTCTATTCTCTGAGCTACAGAGAGCCAGTGTAAGGACTTTAGAACTGGGGTGATGTGCTCTACTTCCCTGGTTCTAGTGAGGACATGAGAGCAGCATTATGGAGCAGCTGCAGCTGCAGCTGTCTGACTTTTTAGGCAGACCTGTGAAGACGCTGTTGCAGTAATCAATCCGACTAAAGATAAACACATGGATGAGTTTTTTGAGGTCCTGTTGCGACATCAGTCCTTTAATCCTAGAGATGTTCTTCAGGTGATAGAACGCTGACCTTGTTATTGCCTTTATGTGACCCTGGAGGTTCAGGTCTGAGTCCATTACCACACCTAGATTTCCTGCCTAATCAGTAGTTTCTAGATGTATTAACTGAAACTGTGTGCCGACTGTTCCTGGTCCTCTTTAGGTCCACAAAAGCCTATATAACTACTATAATAAAAAAAAATCCGACCTAACAAATGCAGTTCCACTATATATAGACTAAAACTAAAAGATTTAGATGTAAAAAGGAAGAATTTAAAAGCATGATATGTCCACTTTAAGCCACATGCCAAATTTCACACAGGCACCTTTATTAACAGAGTCACTCTGCACACTATCAAAATGTATACAACAAATTAAACAAAAGAACTGTCTGCATATATGAAATAAAATAATAATAAAAATAAAACAAATCCCCTCGCTGCATGACAGAAATGCACAGTAATAATTGAAAAATATAATAATGTTACAATTTTAACAGTAATAATAAACAGACTTTTCCACTGAGATTGACAGTTCTGTAAATAATAAAGCATGTCAACATAACCTTAGAGCTGCAGTCCAGAGTATTTGAGGGAGAGAGATTTTTTGAATCCGACGTACCAAGGCCCCTCCCAAAACACTCCCCCCTCCCCTTACCTCCCTCCAGCCCTACCGCAGCAGTTGTGCACGTGCATCACCTGTGGCGACACAGCGAGTCAAAAAAGTAAGCAGCAAGTGCTATTGAGCACCACCCGATTGTATTTTTGCTATGGACATTTCGGAGGTGAGCAACTTCTGCATGACTGATGCTCTCTCACAATATGGCGACTGTACACGGGAAGACACAGAGCGGCCTGTGTCCGCGGCCCAATGTTCACATGTTTGGGCGACCCCCATGCAAGTTGATTGACAGCCGACAATGTGGAAACTCGAATTCTATTGGCTAAAAAACTTCGGCGCTCAGTGTGAAATGCATAGGGGTCTACGGGAGGAAGTGGGATTAAGAAAAATAACAAGTATTGTGGAGCACTAGCCTTTTATCATAGTATTGAACCCCACTTTCATTTTAAAGATATATAAAACTTTGATAAAGATATATAAAACTTTGATACATAAATATATTCTCCAGACTGCAGCTTTAAGTGCATTTCTTTGTGCAAATTTCAACAAACATGTAAACAGGGCATTCCTTCTTTGTGCACATTTCAAATAAAATATATAAATAGATCATCTCTGTGCACATCTCAAATAACAACAGCAAAAATAAATTAATAAAAAAAAAAAAAAAACAACTTCTGTTCAATTTACAGATTTTGTGTGGAAAACTAAACTGTCAACACTGTCAGGTTTTAGGAATGCCCTGTGGTAAGTTACAATGTTCCCACTGCAACTAAACACCCTTTCGGAAAGGGAGCTGGTGGCTGGCACGCAAAGGTACTTCTTTGCCAGGCGGCTCAATGCAGGAAGGTTAACTTTATGTTTCCTCCCCCATTTCAGAGGGTCAGCATCACTTTCTACACAAACTGACAACAAGTAGCTCAAAAGCTCAGTTTCTACTGGATCCTTCTGTGTGCGTATAGTGCTTGTTGTAGTGGGTGTGCTGTGCTCAAAAAAGCTTGCCAGAGATTTCTTCTTTTTAGCTGTGGGTGTTACTGCAATTGCTGCCTCCCATTGGTCTGCAGGCTCAATCACAGCTGGGTCAGGAAGCTTAGACACACATCTGACCTGGTCACTGGTCAAAGACTCCACTTCTGTGATGACTTTATGCTTCAGTGCATCAAGTTTTTCACCTGAAATGTACCTAGTCTTGAACCGGGGATCCAGTAAGGAGGCGATGTCCAACAGGTCACAGGTGGATGGGTAGCATCATATTTGCTGGTGAGGTATTCCACAATGCAGGACTTGATGGACTTGCAGAGCTCAGTATCTCCCTCTTCAGGTACCAGGAGATTATTGTTGAACAGGCCTGATGTATGACAACATGACATACTCCTCTCCTGAGAGAGCATCTGTGAAGTCTTGAAGGGGTTTCAGAGTTTTCTTGATTGCCTCCAGGACCTATATGTCCTGCCAGGTGGGGACAAGTGGTCTGGTTTTCTTGTCAGAAGATTTTAGACTTTCTGTTTGTATGGACCACCTCCACCACAGTATGCACTTTCTTTTGAAAGCTTGTCTGTAACATTTGGCATCAGATACAGTTAATCATTATTTCAGCGGCACCTGAAATTGTTTGAGAGAATTGAAAGCATTGACTAACCTTTCTTAGACTGCAACAGAAAGAAATATTCAGCCACAATATTAGAAGCAAATGCATATATAGCATTGCTTTTGTCCCTTTGTGCTACTCTTAGTTTTTAGGGACAGCAGGTTTCTTGTGTTGTATATTACTGTCATGTCAGCCGTAAATTAGGTCAGACGGGCCTGTTTTAATTCTGCAAGTAACCTGAAACATCTTTTGTGTGCAGTTTGATGTATCAGAGTGGGATGGGGGAAGTTTGAAGGTAGGATGAATACCTTTAGCTCTTTTGTTTTTTTCATAGCCATTTATGAGCCACCTTCATTGCCTTTAGAGTCTTGTTCCCATGGAACCCCACGGTTTAGGTGGATGGAGCAGTGATGGTAATCAGTATAGCCTCTTTCAAATATATGGATTTCAATGCACCATGACATAGTCCAAAAAAATCATGTGGTAATTTTGTGATAATGCATGTTAAATAAGTATAAAACTTCTGATAAACAATCAAATGTTAGATAAAATACTGCATCATTTACTTTGAATGAAGTTAAATGTGAAAGAATAGAAATATAAAACAGGGGGAAAAAATCAAGATAACCCATTTAACTACAATGCCACCTTTTTTCCAGATCCTGTAATTGTTTTAGTATTAAAATTGTCTCGTTGTTGCCAAACCCCACATTGTGGTCCTGGTTGTTACATTTGTTGGTACCTCTGGTAAGGATAAAAAGTTAAAGCGCTTAATTTAAATTGATCTTTTATTGCTGTTGTTTAAGATCACACTGAAATATTTAGAAGATTTGAACATTTGATTTAGGCACACTTATTCCAGTAACGGTTTTACACATGAAAACGAAATCCATCGGCGCACAAAACTTATTGGTACTCTTAATATTCCTTTGAGTTAAATGTTGCTGAAGCACTTTTCCATTTGTACAATACTCTTTGAAAGTTGATCAGTTTCATAGCACCCCTAATTTATAATCAATTAATTTCTGCATCAAATACACTGCAAAAGGATTTTATTGAGTTATTTTACACATGGGGTTACGAATAATGTAGCTGATGCTGCGTGATGATGCTACCTAATGATGAGGTAGTCAAGTGGGTTTGATTGGAAATGCTTTGTTGCTGCTTTATCCTTATCAACATTTTTATTTTGGTACTGTAATAAATAAACACTGATAGTTTAAGACCTGGTAGATCCAGATAAAATTTTATTCTGACAAATTCTTGAAAATATGAGAGGGTGGTTTTAGTTTGCATCATAACTATATGAAACATCCAAATACCGAGTGTGTATGATTTCCAGGTTGTGTTGAACATTATAATGAAATGACACTCAAATCAGGATGTGAAAAAATGTAAAACATTTAACAGAGTCTTGCAGATAGTCCTTTTAATGTGAGATTACATTGCAGTGAATAGCAGCCACAGACTGCTGTGTGAGAGAGAAGCCCCAGAGAATACCTGCTGTTCTCAACCCATGATCTCTTTAGTCTTTGCTTAGAGGTGTCATGAAAAGTACCAGGTGAAATCTCGGCATGATGACATTATTACATTTGCAGTTGTCAAACCTCCCACTTGAAAGACAAGAAGTTGAAATGACGACTATTGAGATGATTTTGGTTCATGTCACAAAAAATATAACTCAGAAGGTTTTTATGTTTAATGTTTTCCTTTTGAGATGAATAAGTGTTATTCATATTACAATTCAAAGAGGGTTTTTTATTGTCAGAAAACATTAGAATGTTCATTTAATACTGGATTAGATTTATGTGAAATCATATTGCAAAGTATTCACAACATGCCAATGTGCTGATGTTTGAACTGAGTAATGTAGTGTTTTCATGTCTAAACTTGAAAATTTTCTGGCTTAAAATTTTATTTAATGTGGAAACTTTGTCTAGGGATTAGGAATGTAGAGATACATCTAGCTCCAGAGACAAGAGAATACATTATATTGGATTCATGCAAACAAAATGCAAGTTTTAAACAAAACCTAAAAGAAATTTTACAAACTAGAAACTGTGTTTTGAAGAATTTGTAATCTGTGTAGAATAAGGTCTGACTGGTCCATATTCAGTGGTTTATATGCTTATCTAAATCTAGGGTGCCATTTTTAATGTAGCAATTACATTGTCTCTAACTGAATTTCTCATAAACAGAAAACAGCTTTTATAAATCTAAAAGTCCGTCTTCTTGGTTACCAATTGTCACTCTTATGGAGCGAGACTTATAAGCTTTCCTCTATTTCTTACTCTCTCACGCTGTCAAGGTAAAACTCACACCAGATAAGAAAAATTTCCAGACTTTAAGTGAAACACTTTTTGTTTTCACTCTGGTGTTTATAGTTAAACACAGCGGCTCTCAGACAGGTCTCGATAGGGTCCTGATCCCTCTGCAGAAGCTCTCAGTCTTCGGTGGTGTTTCGGTCGTTCATGATGCTCTGGATAATGCTGCACATTTTGGTTAAGATGTTCTTATTCAGGTCAAATGTGATCGCTCTTGTTAAAACTGTGGGTTCTCTCCACCTCAGTCCTCTGATGGTAAGGTGTGGTGTTGTGGCCTACATGTCCTCCTGTCCAAAATTGTTTTCTTGGTTTTACAGATGTTAAAGGAATAGGATTTGTTGCTTTTGCTCCGTGTTATCAGACTTCTCCCTTCTCTATTTTTTCGTTGGGGATCAGTGTGTTATTGCAACAAGCTCTTAATACATTTGAAACCAGATATTTACAATCACTGCGCACAAAGACTCGTGACATTTTTTCTCACTGTCTGACATTAAATAAGACTAAAGTTTTTCTGTTTTTGATCTTTTAGGATTACTAAAAACATTTATTTTTACTGAATGCTAGAAAAATGAAAGATAATTTAACTCTTCAAATTCAGAAGTTTACACACACTAAGATTTTGCCAAATATTTTATAGGCTTCTGATAACGCTTTGTTGTGTGATAACATGGAATAATCTAAAGAAATCAGCCAACATATTAGGAAAACTATTATGAATCTCCACAAGTCTGGTTCATCATGGGGTACAGCAAGCACTAACCTTCGGAAACATGATAATTTATTAAACTTCAACAGATAAAATCATGCGCTGACGGAAACTGAATAGCAGTACAACACCCCTCGTGTAGTAGCATTGCATTGATAGAGATAGTATGAGACTTGAGTGTGTCTAAATCGTTTTTACTGTCTCTTCTGCAAAGCGTGCATGCAGTCGTCATGATCTGAAACGCTGATAAAGCGTGGGATCACAGTGATGACCCTGTGGGTGAGCTCACATTCCTCTCTTCAGCACACGCCCTTTCTCATGCATCTCCACCCGGCAGACCCCCAGCTGTCATGTAATAAATGTTCTGTGCTTTAATCAATTTGCAAGGCTAAGGGAGCATCTCTCTTGATTCACCCTGTAAAAAAAAAGGAATGAGTGAGAGAAAAGGATGACACAGAACATGAAAGATAAGAAGGGTTCTTGTGAATGTAGTGATGGTGGTGGTGGTGGGGGGGGGGGGGGTGGTAGTATTGGAGGAAAGACTTCCTGTGGCGTACACGGTATTCATGGATGACAGAGTGGTCATGGAGGATAGACGAGGGTCTTCTTCGCTGCGGAGCTTGAGCTGACTCATTCTTTGGATCGCAGAGGGGCTCCTTTGTGCTGGAGCAGCAGGTAGCAGTGAAGTGGCAGGTCAACTCCCGGCCCGGCACCAAAAGCCCCTTTTCTCCCGCTAACCCCTGCTGAGATTTTCTCTCTACATGAGGGAAAGTGTGATATTGTGTACTTTGTGACATAAGTGTAAGAAATTCATATCAACCCAAAATTGGGGGGAAAAAGTTTGAATAGATGTTTCCTAATAATTTTTTTATTGGTTGTTTATTCTGTGTTATAGCACTCTGGACTGTATAAATAAAAAGATAAAATAAAAATGTAGGATCATTTAATTTTACTGTAAAAATGTCATTTGTTGCTCCATAAAGCGTAACAAAGGTGTATTTATTTTCCATCGTACATCTTCAGTCACAGTCACCATCAGTTTCACATTATAGTTCTAACGGTTTGATGCTTTTTCTTCCCAGAGTGTTCTCTTTCTTTCCTATCTGGAAACTCTAAGACTTTTCCCAGTGGGTGGTTCTCGCCGCCACAGGGCTGCAGAATGGAGCTGCCCGTATAGCACGCGGCCTAATCGAATAACTGTCTCAGCATGGCGCCCAGTGTGAGTGCTGTCCCCAGAGGGGAGTTTGACCGGAGACTGCAGGTACTTTTCATCCCTGTCTGGCGAGCCAGCTCCTCTCCACAGATTCCCGCTGCTAGAAATTTGTCGGTCCCCCCGATTCTCTTTCTCACAGTGTCATCCGTAGGGCCCCTGATGGGAGATTTGTTGATATGATAACTCGATTAGACTACAGGATGGATGACACGGTGGCAGCAGGCCAGTCAGCAGCACACAGGCAATGACTCTTCTCTTTAACCTCTCTTCAGGAGCCTGGCGCTCTGCACCTGCCCTCGGCTAGTAAGCCTCGCCGCCCAAATCAGAGCCTTGAGGAAAAGTTGTAAGTGAAGGCCTCCTTGAACATGAGGAATGATGAAACCCAACAGAAAGATGGAGTCACTTAGCACTGATTTAAAAAAACTTTGATAAAAATATTCTAGAGTGCAGCTTTAAAAATCTTTGGAGCATGTGAGTGATTACTTTAAATAAATGCCATAAATCATCTACAGTCATTCACTCTTCACCATAGGAAATAAAAAAATCCAGGGTTCTGACTCAAAAATCATGTGTAAACTGGGGTACAGGTTGAAAACTGGATTCCTGCACATTTCAAAATTCCGGACGGGCAGACGAACGAACAATTGATGAGGAGAGGATGGATGGATGGATGGATGGATGGACATTTAAGACATGAGAAAGGAAATAATGTCTGGATATGAGCTTATTCCCCCCGTATACACTACTATTTTATACTAGACCTAAGGAATACTTAAATCAAATCCCATACTTTTCCAGACTTTCCAACTGCAAAGGAACGCTGTGAAAAAGTTAGACAGGAAGCAACACGAAACAACACCAGAGAAACTATGGGCAGTCAGAGTATTTGAAGATCATTCAAAGTAAAACAAGACTTATTCCAAAGATGTTTACAAGTACTTACCAAAGCATTTTTTGTTTGCCCCACATATTTCTAGCTTCAGTTGTACAAAATACCTTAACTTTGATGATGGATTACTTACTGTCAAACAGATTCACTACCACAAAAACATATCCAGGGGAAAGCTAAAGAAGAAGCATTCCTGGATAGGGGATTTCCAGGATTGTTTCAAAGCTCTCACTTGGCCTCCATATTTTCGCTCTGGAATTTCTCTTGTGAGTGACGCATACTGAAAGCATCCAAAGCCTGTGATCCTCCCAATCAAGTCATCTCCTCTAAAATGCTGTCATCGACTCCTGTTTAGCTGCATTTTCCTGCCAAAATCAGGTGGTATGAAACTCTCAAGGGTTTCATTAGCTGGAATGACAGAAGCCATAAAACTTTCCTTGCAGGTTTTCATCACTAGTAGAGCAGCCAAAGATACTTTCAGATGCACAATACCTTCTCTGTATCTCCTCCAGGTTATTCGCAACATGGTGCACAGGGGCCACTCAAGTCAATTAAGTTCACATCTCCACTTTGGTCAAACAAGGGATTGTGGCAAAATGAGGAGCGCTAAAGACCAACAGGAGCCTCCCCTTCCCAACCCAGGCATTGAGGAGCAGCAAAAAGGACACCAAACAAAGGGCGGCCCCTCTGTGTCTCAATGACTCCTCTCTTTGTTGCCTCCTCAGGCTCCATAAAGGAAGAGGGACGCTCTTGTTTGCCCAGGAGGTGGTTTAATGGCCTTGGGTAGAACAATGGCGCCACATTCAAGCCATCCAGAGGGGCTCATTATATGGGGCCGTCCTAAAACGCCCGATCTCTGGACGTTCCCACTGGCGTGCTGGGTGAATGGTTCTGATGGGCGTGGTGGGCCACAGAGGGCATACAGGAGGGAGAATAGAGACCATTGAGGTGACAAGCAGGTTCCATCTGCCCCCAGTGCCTCCTCACCTTGCATCACTGCAGCTAGGGGCCTCCTTGTGCACAAAGGGCAAATTTAGTGTGTCGAGGTGGTTTAAAACATTCATTTTAGAGAGACCATAAAGGGAAATATCAACACTGTGAACCACGGAATGGAGCGTTCAGCCTTCCCTGTCCCCTTTTCATTCACCAAGTTCCTTCTCCTTTTGGTTCTTTTCTCCTTTTTTCTCCATTCAACCCCACTTCTCTCATCTTCCAAGCTCTTCAGTTGAGGCCATTTTTCCCATACCTTGCAAAGGGGCGGATGACAAGAATTAAGTTAGTTCTGGCCCGGCCCATTGGTTTTGTTCTTTCTAAACAGTGGCAGGTAACCGAGATGAAATGGACCATCAATCTCCTGCCAAACCTTGCTGATTATGCGACAAAAAAACTCTAAAGACTTGCAAATATTACAACTAGTTTAAAGACGCTCATCCTCAATGAATTCCGCAAAAAAAAGAACAAAAATGGCACAAAAGCTTAAAATACTGACATTTTTGTAAATTTAAAAAAAGGCTCTAAAAGTATACATACAGAGGGGCAGAAAGTTGCACACATAAATTTTAATGTATTGTATTTTAAAGTCTTGTGGGAGCCCGGGGTAAAATAGAGTACAATCAAATGGAAGCGACAAGAAAGACATTCGCAAATACAGACTGTGGTAGAACCAGAGAGCTGGTTCTACTGGACCTCAGTGCAGCATTTGACACTATTGATCATAATATACTTTGGAATGACTGGAGAGCTGGGTCAGACTCTCTGGTACAGTACTTGGCTGGTTCGAGTCTTACCTGAAGAACAGGGACTTCTTTGTTTCAATGTTAATCTTTTAATCAGAACTAACGGAAATCACATGTGGGGTGCCCCAGGGCTCCATCCTGGGGCCCCTCTTATTTACACTCTACATGCTCCCACTGGCCCAGATTATAACAACCAATAAGATTAGCTACCCCCACTCCCACTGGCCCAGATTATAACAACCAATAAGATTAGCAACCGTAACTATGCAGATGATACTCAGCTCTACATTATGATGTCACCAGGTGACTTTGAACCCATCCAAACCCTAAGTAAATGCATTGAGCAATTCAATGGATGGATGTCCCATAACTTTCTCCAGAAACAGAAACGAAACAGAAATAATTACCTTTGGAGCTAAAGAGGAACGATCAACAGTCAGCACACAGCTTCAGTTAATAGAACTCGAAACTACTGATCAGGCCTGAAATTTAGGTGTAGTAATGGACTCAGATCTAAACCTCCAGGGTCATATAAAGGCATAGAGTGAAGAGTGTCACTTTATGTTTTAGCTAGTCTATCCTGGGGGTTGTAAGAATGGATGTTGAAGTCCCCCACAATGATTATTTGGTCACAATTGACACATATTACGGAAAGAAGGTCGCTGAAATCCTTAAAGAAGTTATAGTTAAGTTTGGGGGGTTTATATAAATCAAATTCTAGACTCATTCATCTGAGTGGTTAGGTATTCAAAAGAGTCAAATATGCCCAGTGATACCTTTTTAAAGTTCACTGAGTTGTGAAAAATTGTGGCTACGCCACCACCTCATCTGTGTTTCCTGCTCTCACTTAAGAAATTGTAATTTGGAGGAGTAGATTCTATCAATACAGATGTTTCATTATTTACATCTAGCCAGGTTTCAGATAAATGAAAAAGGCAATAACAAGGTCAGCCTTTTATCACCTGAAGAACATTTCTATGATTAAAGGACAGATGTCGCAACAGGACATCGATTACTGCAACAGCGTCCTCACAGGTCTGCCTAAACGTCAATCAGACAGCTGCAGCTGATCCAGAACGCTGCTTCTCGCGTCCTCACTAGAACCAGGAAAGTAGAACACATCACCCCAGTCCTAACACTGGCTCCCTGTAGCTCAGAGAATAGACTTCAAAGTACTTTTACTAGTTTATAAATCATTGAACGGCTTATCACCAAAGTATGTTGAAGATCTGCTGTTACTATACCAACCCACCAGACCACTCAGGTCTTTTAATTCCAGTCTACTCAATTTCCGTAGAATTAGAACCAAAAATGGAGAAGTGGCTTTCAGTTTCTATGCTCCTCTAATCTGGAACTAGCCTCCAGACAACTGCAAAGCTGCTGAAACACTGAGTTCTTTTAAATCAAAACTAAATATATATCACTTTAGAGCTGCCTTTGAGTAATGCTTTGATGTTTCATGTTTTGAGTATGCTTCTTGCATTATTGCTGTTTTTTCTTTATATGCTTTGTCTGTGTTTTACTGCTGTTTTTATTTTACCCCTTAATCACGTAAAGCACCTTAAATTACCTTGTTGTTGAAACTGTGCTATACAAATAAGATTGCCTTGCCTTGCCTAATGAAGACCAGTCGTCTAGTGAGCATAACATTAGCTCATTGATCCCAGTTTTCCATTACCGTTTGTTCAAGGGTGAGTGAGTGTACACTGGAGAAAAAGTATTTCAAAGCCTTTATTTACCTCTGTTAAATAGAACGCACTGTGTTAGTCTGCCAATAAAGAAAGAGGGACCTGCTGAAAAATCTCTTTAAATTTAAGAGTATTGATAGGGTGGATTTACAGTGACATGAGACAAAGAAGGTAATGTTATTTGAAAACATTAAAGTGAGACAATGAGCAAAAGAATTCTGTGTGATGAGTTGTGGAGTCTGTGTTTCCTTTGTGGAGCCATTACCTCCAGTCAGTTTCCCTCCCAGCTGCAGCCCATCACACACCTGGTTCTCATTCAATAATCACCTTGTCCAGTATTTATACTGCCCAGTTTCCAGGAGCTCTTGTGAGGTCTTCCTAGTCCTATTTTTTGTCACATTTCTCTCGTTATGCTTTTTTTTTTTACTCTGTGTTCACAGCCAGCTAAATTGCATTAGTCTGTATTTGTTATTTGAGTTTTGAACTTTAGGTTCTCTAATTAAGACTTTATTTGTAACAAACTCCTAGCCTCCAGTCGGCATTATGCTTCTCACTAACATGACACTCTGTACCAGCTGTTGGGCATAATTGTTGAACAGTAAAAGTGTCCTCTGGGTTTAGAATAAGCAAGATGGACCTCCTCAGCATTCTTCCGACTCTTCTCATTTATATTATTACCCACAGCTGGCATGTGACCAGAGCAAGAAGCCAAATATATCAAAGTGGCTTTAGGAATAACCGGTTAACATGAAGTTTTAAGTTTGAAAATTAAAATGTTTTGCCATTCTCTGAAATACTACAAAAATATAAACTTGGCAATTTGATATGGCAACAGATTTTTTTAAAATCAGTCATCTTTCCCAACAAATTGACCTTATTCTCACTGTCTCAACCAGTTGACACCTAAACAACACAGAGCTAAGTTTTCCCATAGTGGCTCCCACATTTGATTGCACCCCTGGTGAAAAACATTTAAAAGGCTTTCAAAAAGATGTTACTACAGTCCCACACTGAATTAATTAGAAAAATCAACCTGAATTTGTGTTCAGTCAATCCAAATCCCATGTTAAGGAATAGCAGCTGTTTATTGTTTTTTCAAAGAATTACAGGTGCATTTCCTATAAAACAAATATAAGGCACTGTCTAAGTTTAAGTGTTGATCAGAATGTTCTGAAACTTTCGAAGATTAATTTCTGACTCGCTGTTTCCATGGAGTATAAATATGATGCAGATGTCCATTTCTCTCCAAAATGGGAAAGACAAATGAACATGTCACTCCAGAAAGAAAGATATGTGTTGAACTTACTGAGACTGGAAATTGATAACGAAGAAACGAGGCTGGCAAGAATTCTACCCGACTTCAAATGTTTTTTGTTTTTCTTTACTTCACAATGTGACCACTAGTTTACTGGTTGGTGGAAAGGTCTTCATTCAAGCGATTTAAGATAACTCAGAATAGAAAGTGCAAGCCACAGCAGAAAAACAACTAATTGGGACCAAACTTGACCTTGCCCGATTGTTCAGTGATAATTTTAATTAAATCGTTATGCAAAATTATGGCTTTTAGAATATTTTTTCACCTTCTCTAAAGTTTGCCTTTCCTCATTATTTGGCCACTTGTTTCTTCACACTGGGAATGTTTAACTGAAAGCGGAAAGCCTCGTGCATGGCCGAGAGAAGCCAATGAGCATCAGTGTAACTTTTTAAAGGACCTTACAGCTCTTCCAAGTTCCTTTTTTATTATTTCAAATCTTTAAATTTCACATTCGGAGAACTGCATCAAAGAGGTGCATCTTAGGGCCTTCAAGTCTTCATGACAATCATTAGATACAGTCTACAGCCAACTGATCTGGGATGCATACCACAGCATTTCTTTTTACCATAACAAACATAAACATGTGTAGTGCCTTAAACACCATTTTCACTTTCCCTGGAACTGTGTGATTTAATCTGAAAGGCCTAAAATTATTATTACCTGGAACCGTTTTTTTATGTATTTGTTATAATGAGAACCCTGTTGGGGTGTATGGCATCATAATCTCTTTGAAATAAAACTTTTTAAATTTGGTGGCCTCTCCTACTAAACTGAAACTGGTCATCATTCGCTATTTATGTTGAAAATATGAACACATGACAACCAATTAAAGGTTTGATTTTTCTAAATCTTTCTGAGATTATGCAACTATAAAAGCTTAATATAATGTGAGGAATTTCACACATCTTGTAATACATCAGTGACAAAGGACAAAGAGGGCAGTTGTTTAATGATGAAACAATGCTTAATTTCTGGTTTCTACTCAACATAGAGATATATTTTTACCCCATATTTGCAGCTGTTTGCAATAAAAGCTTGCTATCCATATCTATATGCTATCTGTTAATGCATTTAATAAAAGTCATCTTAATCCTCCTTATCATTTCTAATCTTCTATGGTTAATTATGGGCCTCTTTTGTAGTTTATGCTTATAATTAAATTGTTAAATGCCAAAGCATCGTTATACTGAAATTACTGATAAAATGTGAAGGCTATTTGCACCCCCTTTCCTTTAAATCACTGTGGCAGTGGATTGATACATTGTGTAAACTCTCATCAGAGATGACACAGATATCCAACAGCTGCTCTGGCACATGTGAAGTATGTTGAGTATTGATTCTTTTTTTTATTATTCATGGCCCTCCTGAGATGAAAATCATGATAAACAGCGCTGAATAATTTCTCAGGACCCTTCAGTATAAGGCCATGGGAACAGCGGGTGCACAGACTTCGACACAATTGTCCACGTCTAACAGTATATGTCTGCATCTGAGAAACGTTTAGCTTAAAGGACAGGGCCTTCATGGTCACAACACCACTCGTAGGCTTTTAGTCTCCAAGATACCATCTCTCAGACACCCCACTGTGCATCTCGCAGCGAGCTCCGGAGCTCCCACTGGGCAAGCTCAGCAGGGGCCATGGGCAGCGGGCTGGCTCCCCGGGGGCCACATTGCACCCATTTTGCGCCAGGCTTTTGTCTGTGTGTCTGCATATGTGTGTATGCATTCCTAAATGAAGATCTCAGCACACATGCATAAGAACAATTATGTCTGCGTGAGAGGAAGGCGTTTTCCACCAGATGCCTTCACTCCCAGAACTCTTAGCGGGGTGCCAGTTAGGTCCCGCTGAGCAGCCACAGTAGAAACATACATCTTCGCCGCAGGGGAAGGCCATCGACCACAACGATGAGACGCATCTGTCTTCCTCTCAGCCTGGCCTGACATGCCCGGGCGTCTTGTTCATGGTGGCATATCCATGGCGGAAGAATGCATGTGGTAGGGGTGCTTTATGAAGCCCTGTGGGAATCTGTGTTCGCTCTTAGCGGTGGAAGTCATTTAAACGCTGATCAGCTCAGTCAGCGCCATTTACTCGCTTGGCGGGTGGTTGTGATCTTATTTCGCTCTGAATTGTTTCCCTTCTATGCATGCACAGTTGCTCATTTGTTTTTTTTTACTACTAATCAGTTTGGTGAAAGAATCTGATCAGGGCTGCATTAACTGTGTTTGGTTGTCCATGCTGCAGAGGGTTAGCTTCAGCTGAGTTTGAGGGCTTTGTTCAGGAGTGAGAAGAGATAAAACAGCCTGGAGTACTCAAATTGAGTTTTGGATTCAAAGAAACAGAGCAGGCAAAAACCAGGGTGGCAGGTGCTTTGAAAATGCTTATAAAGGCATTGCAGTCTTCAAGCCCTCAAACTTGGCTGTTTTCTTTTTTGGTGTTTTAGCGATGATACCAGCGAGACTCTGCTTCCATCCAAAGAGGAGGGGAGCGCAGCAGAGGTCACACTATTCAGCTTTACTGCCGTCTCCCTCCCCCTTGCTGCTTTCAACAGATCCCATCACTTGGAGCAATCCGCTGCTGAACATTATATAATGATAAGTATTTTACTTCTGGTGCAAAAGCACATCAGAAAACGGAAGCGAGATGGAGAAGCAGCCGAACAAAAAAGGCCGATGCGTGGCTAAGGATGACTCCAGAGGTTGTTTTTGCATGAAAGACTGTTTTTTACCCACTCTTCCTTTGTGTTCATCTCTCCCTCTTTTTGTTTCGAATGATGCCTCTCTTGCCTCCAGCCAAGAGGTAAAACTGAACTGCAGAGCCTGGCTGCCAAATGATGAAAGACTCTGGCATCCAGGGATGCTCAGCGCCTGGACCAAGAGCTCAGAGCAAAAGAAAAATGCTCGCATTTCAACTTAACACGTTTTTCCTTCTACATTTCTTTTCACTCGCTTTTTTTATCCTTTTTTCATATCAGTTTTCCATCATCAGGGAAAGCACTTTTTTCATAGACACCACAGCCTTGGAGCAAGAGTTCCTCGTGGGAGACGGGTGGACGGATGGAAGTACTGAAGAGGAGGAGGGCACATAGATGTGGGTCTGAGTGCCTGTTTGTGAATGTTGAAGGGTTGCAGTCTAAACGTAGGTGTGCAAGAGAGTTTTTATACTGTTGGGCCATTGTGCCAAATTCAGTCTTTGATCGGTTTTTAAAGATGGACATTTAAATGTTTTCATTCAATGAGTCTACTTTTTCCCTCTGATTTTTAGATTGTAGCATTCATTGAATAAAATTTTACTTAATGTATTTATACAAATTAAACAAGGAAATTTTTGTAAGCATGTCTCTTCTTCACAAAAGACAAGGTCTTATAGACATTTATTAAATGGTTTTAATGGTTTATATTGTTTAGGTCGGCGACAAAAGACTCAACATAAATCTAGCAGGCCAGGTACAGCATGCTTTTAAGGATGTTGCTCTTTATGCTTGACTTTAAAAGTAAGTTTTTCATCTGGTAATATTTTCCAACTACTGTGTCTTACAGTGTATCTCTTGAACATTTTCACAAACTTCTGTGCATTTTATTGCAAGGTTTCCGTGGGGTAGTAGATGAAATGAGCTCGAATGAAGGCTTTTAAAAAGTAGCAATTAACAAACAAAATTTGACTTGGTATTAAATTGGTAGTAAATTTGTCATCCACGCTTCAATATTTTGTAACTTTCCCATTTATGCGATTTTTTTTTTTTTTTAAGTTTAAATAAAAGATTATATGGCATGACATGGTTGCAACGCTTATAGCCCCAATTTATTCCGCTGTCTGATCTGTTGGTGCGCATGCGTGGTGTCAGGACAATATATTGACATTAGCAAGCGACTTTCCTCCTCACAATAGGAAAGTTTTCCCAACTTTGGACTATTGACCCAGCATTTAAAGACTGGCTTTAGCCGGTTGTGGGGAATGATCGGGAAGCTTTTTGTAAAGTGTGCAGAAAAACCATAAATGGGACCTGGAACGGTGTTGCGCCAATCAAACTGTTGGCAAATTGTGCACTGGGGGAGCAGCTCCGTATTTGTTTTTTGATGCTACCCAGAGCAATGCACCTGCAAACACAAGCTCAGTAATGAGCACAGGTATTGTCGTGACACCTAAACTAGTATCATCAGCACCGGCACGGCTGCAGCAAGGCAGCAGACCTGGTGGTCACCTGTGTCTCCTCCTCCCCTGTCCATTTGTCTCCTGCTTCCCTTGTGTCCTATCCAGAGGTGGGTGGGTAGTAACTAGTCACCTCTACTCAGTCGCTTGTGTAACTTTTGAATAAAAAAGAATTACTTTTACACTACACTGTGCTTTTTACTTATGTTTCTGAAGTATTGCTATTCTTACTTGAGTAACATTTCTGGATACTCTGCTCAACATGAGTAGCTTCACTGAATGGTGAATAAACATATTTGAACCAAAAATGCACAAGACTGACTCACACCTACATCTTATGTTAAAGTGAGACCTCTTGTTTCTACACAGGCTTTATAGTTCTGTTATTTTCTGTCTGCTGAGCCTGTTGGGCCATGTAGAGATTGAGTTGATACAGTAAACGCTATATATTGTCACTGGAAGTACTTTACCCTGTTCTGACACATCCTGTGAGTATTATTTATAATACAGTATTAAAAGTGTGACATTAAAGTGTGACATTTTAAACTTATAAGTTTTAAAATGTCACGTTTTATTTGGAAAGCAGTTTCTTCTGCCTAAATTAGATTTTGTAATCAGTTACTCACTACTTGAGTAACCGTTTTACAGAGCTTTACTTTTTTACTCTTAAATCATTTTTTGTTTGGCTACTTCTTACTTTTACTTGGGTAAAAATATGTTGAAGTTCTGCTACTTTTACTCCGGAACAATTTTTTAATCCTCCACCCAGCTCAGGAATTTCTTTTTTGGTGGCTTGTTCAGTCTGATATTTAGCATTGCAGTTATAAATGATATTTAATTTTAGCTGCTAAATGACTCCCTGCTGATTCTTCAATTTAAACATTATACAGGTTATCAATATTCTGTGAATGAAACATTGGCTTGTGAAATTCGAAAGTTGTTGCATTTTGTTTATATCTTTAAACACCCAAATGTCTCAAATCCTCTGGAATTGGATTTGGAATGTTTGATGTGTGCGATGTCTCAGTCAAGACAGCATCAGACTTTTAACTTAAAGTAAGTGGGATAACGTTTATTTGTCTTGGGTGAGGAATGGGCCATTGTTATGCATGGTTTAATGCTGCGTGTCAACCCCAAAAAATACTGTTGCTGGATGCTGTGTTGGTAGTAAAACATATTTTAGAGGTAGTAAAAATGTAGTAAATTCATCTCTAGGATTCCTGTATAAACCCTGTATTGGGATTTTACACGATAGATAAACTTAATTTAGGTTATAATTGAAGTGGAAGTGTCCTGTTTATGTCCATCCATCTCTCCAACTCTAACCAGTTTCCCTGTGCCTGCAGAAGAAAAATATTCAATTCAGTTTATTAATAAAACGCCAATTCACAACAGATGTCATCTCAAGGCACTTTACAAGAAAAGTAATTTCAATCCAATCATACAAAAATTCCAATTAGTTTAAAGTTTTAGTTAGTTTCCTATTTAAGGAATCCCAGCAGATTGCATCAAGTCATTGACTTGAGGTTGTGTCCCGTTGATGCAGACTTCCAACCAAAGCAATCCCTTATACTGAGCAAGCATGTAGCGAACACTCGAAAAAACAGTACATAATACAATTGGAGATCAGAAGAAAAGAAGGAAGCAAGTGAAGAAAAGTGGTCAGTCTGTCCTCCAGCAGTCTAATCCTATAGTGGCATAACTACAGAGATAGCTCAGGATAACCTAAGCCACTCTAACTATAAGCTTTATCAAAAAGTAAACAGAGTGTCTGCCTCACGGACTAAAACTGGGAGCTGGTTCCACAGGAGAGGAGCCTGATAACTTAAAGATCTGCCTCCCATTCTACTTTTAGAAGTAAACCTAAAGTCTGCGAGCAAAGTGCTCTGTTGGGAACATAAGGAACAATCAGATCTCTGATGTATGATGGAGCTTGATTATTAAGGGCTTTATATGTAAGAAGAAGGATCTTAAATTATATTCTGGATTTAACAGGGAGCCAATGAAGGGGAGCTAAAACAGGAGAAATGTGATCTCTCTTTTTAATATTCATCAGAACTCTTGCTGCCGCATTTTGGATCAACTGAAGGCTTTTAATGGCATTTTGTGAACTACCTGATAGTAAAGCATTTCAGTAGTCCAGCCTTGAAGTAACAAATGCATGGACTAGTTTCTCAGCATCACTCCTGGACAGGATGTTTCTAATTTTAGCAATATTCTGAAGATGAAAGAAAGAAATCCTAGAAACCTGTTTAATATGGGATTTAAATGTCATGTCTTGGTCAAACATAACAGATGTTCTTTACGTTATTACTGGGGGCCAATTTAATGCCATCCAGATGAAGTGATTGACTAATCAGTTTCTTTTAAAGAACTTCTGGTCCAAAGACAGCAACTTCTGTCTTGTCAGAATTTAAGAGCAAAATGTTTAGAGTCATACAGGATTTTATGTCTTCCAGACATGCCTGTAATCTACATAATTTACTGGATTTATCAGGATTTATGGATAAATATAGTTGTGTTTCATTGACATAACTGTGGAAATTTATCCCATGCTGTCTAATGATTTTACCAATTGGAAGCATATATATAGTGAAAAGAATTAGTCCAAGCACAGAACCCTGTGGAACTCCACAGGTAACCCTTGAGTGTGAAGAAGATTTATCATTTACATTAACAAACTGGAATCTGTCAGTCAAATATGCTTTAAACCAGCCTAGTGCTGTTCCTTTGATCCCTGCAAAATGTTCAAGCCTTTCTTAAGGTGCGTTCACACCAAAGCATCAAAAACACAGCGCACGCCAAAGTTTGGCGCTTGAACATTTGCAGCTTGACGCCCGTCCAATTCGCTTTGGATGCTCGCCAAAATATATCATTTTGACACGCGTCAAGCCAGAAATACACAATTTGTGGGAGGAGCTAGTGCCAGACAGTGTTTTTGCAAGATGGCAGCTGTCGATCTAGCATTTGAAGAGAGAGCTTCCATTCTCTATTTATTATGGAGAGTACCCAAAACGCGAAAACGCTCATGACGCGACGTAGAAAGGCTGACGCTCGTCACCACGCTTCTGCATTGACTCTACATGTAAACCTGACACCGCTGACGCCACTGACGCTTCAAAGGCGTTTGGTGTGAACGCACCTTAAGACAATATTGTGATCGACTGTGTCAAAAGCTGCACTGAGATCTAACAAGACAAGTCCATTATCTGAGGCCATAAAAATATCATTGGTAACCTTCACCAGTGCTGTTTCAGTGCTATGATGCGCTCTAAAACCTGACTGAAACTCTTCAAACAGGTCATTACCCTGTATATGCTCACAAACTTGTATCCCCTATCATGTTGCTGCCTAATCTCAGCTTCTGCACCCTTCTATTGGTGTATTGTCTGCAATTGTGTGTTAGCCGCACCCAAACTTATAGCCAAAGACCAATTAAGCAGCTTTTTCTGTGGACAGTTTTTAAAAATCACAACATATTTTTGTGTACTTCACTTGCAAAAGTTTAATAAAGCTGTGCACATTAATTAGTTTGTCCGACTATTCAACTGGTTGTTAATGACTCGATGGAATCTGCTAGGATTCCTAGAAAACTTTTAAACTGATTGGAATGTATGTATGATTGAATTGAAATGACATTTCATGTAAAGTGCTTTGAGATGAGATCTGTTGTGAATTGGTGCTATATAAATAAACTGAATTGAATTGACACAATGGTCTCCACCCCTGGTCCTCAGGATCTTCTATTCTGAAGGTTTTAGATGCATTCCTGTTCTGACACAGCTGAATCAAATAGTTGAATCACCTTTTCAGAATGACATCAAGTTTGGAAAAAACCTGGTAACAAGTTGTCTATTTGATTCACCTGTGTTGGAGCAGGGATATATCTAAAACCTGCGGGAGAGTAGATCTCACGGACCAGGGTTGGAGACCTCTGGTCTAACAAATGTGAACTTTCTTGAACAAGCTAAGCATTTTCACCCTTGATGTTTGCACTGAAAGAGAGAAGTTATTGGCTGCTTCCTGTCCTTTTTTTATTAGACCTACTCTGCACAGCATTCTCAGATATAACCACAGAGCTTAACACTATCATTTTCAAAGTAACGCACTATTTATGAATAAGGAGAATATATTTTTTTATATAAGTTTTGTCCATACACAATTAACAAGAACCACACTGAAACATGTACTGTATATTAGTTACAGATTTAGCCATTTCTTTGGACTGCTAAATGAAAATGCTTGTTGTTTTTTGGGATTTTATGCAAATCTGCAGAAAATATAATTTGATATAGTGTCCCGCATTTTCATTTGCACAGTCTGTACATTGCTAAATTTAAAATTGCATTTTTTAAAAACTTTTTGGTTACATCAACAATTCTAGAACTTCTATATTTCGTGTGTTACCCTGATTGCCATTTAACTGAAAAACAATCAACAATGGGGTCTGTTGTAAAAATGTAAACACCCTTTGGTTTAACCACCTTAAAATTTCCCACCACTGTTTCTGTTTGGATCTTTGTCTGTTGTGCTGAGCTAAGCAGAGCCACCATCTGTCCATTGCACTCAGCTTAGAATGGCCAGAGGCTTTTATGCAATCATTATTTTAGTCAGAACCTTGATTCACAACTCCTGTTTGCAAAATGAGGAAAAATGAATTAAAGTCTTCTAATAAAAGAAATTTCCCAGCAATTAGTCACCTAGTCGACAAAGCTTATGTGTTTAAATGCTGGCTAAATTCTGTCTTATTCTCAGGTCAGGCTGTGTGTGCCCTGCAAAGAATCCGGTTCCCCTACATAATCCTTTCTCAAACAGGGAAAAAATGTGATGCAAGGTGTCGGCAACACCATCAAGATTGCATTTTTCAGTCTTTACTGTAAAGCTACTCCCTTCAAAATTCCATCCAGGGGTGTAATCCTCCTTCTTACACAACTCCCTCTATTCATCGCACCTCATTTTTCATCCCTGTGTGAAGAAAGGAAGGTGAGGAAACTGGAGGAAAGTCTTCATTGTGTCTGTGTGAGCTACAAAGAGGATGTCGCCAGCAACATATCGGTGAAGGGGGCTCAAAGCGAGCTTGGGTCTATATCTGCCAATGCAATATAGCTATTTAGTCTTTACAGCTTGGTGAAGTGCTGTCTGAAGCTCAACGATATACTCTACAACCCTTCTGTTAGCTGTACTTTATATGCACTGGCAGTGTGTGTGTGTGTGTGTGTGTTGAGCTTTAGTATATGTGCAAAAGGAAAAAAATATTGAGCAGTGGTCAGAAAACGGATCCAAAACTAAATGAGTTTCATATGTGAAAGCTGTGAGAGCTGGTGGTGATAGGGGTCCCCATCCTGTACCTTTGTGTGTGTTTGAGATGGTGTGCCTGTACATATGTGCTGAGTGACTGAGGGTCCAGTGCATTATGTTGATCCTGAGGCCTTAAACTGAACACATGCTGAAGGGCATTAGGTATTTACTGCTGCACATATCAGCCTTGAGCTGCACTTTGACTTGCATCCAGTCCTGGGGAAACTACGTTTTCACAAAAATAAATATTTGGAACATTTCATAAGGTAGGACTGGAAGCGTTGTATTTTCTAGTAATAAACTTATCAGCTTTTTGTAAAGTCTTTTGGTAAAGACCACATTTGATTCTGGTAATTAAAAACATTTGTCTTAATCCATCCATCCATCCATTATTTATGCCATCTATCCTTAGCAGGGTTGCGGGGAGGGCTGGTGCCTATCTCAAGCAGTCATGGGGCGAGAGGCAGGGTACACTCTGGACAGGTCGCCAGTCCCTCACAGCTTAATGTTACCCTTTGCACACTATTTCAAATCAGTCTTGTTCCAGTTGTGTAGGAAGACATTATGCTGTGAGCCTTTATCCGAGGATACATGTCAGTAAGAAAATCTTTTTTGTGTTGGCATTCTTCCAGTTGGCCCATCGCATTACACAAATTGTAAACAAATGCTGGTGACAGTAAAGCAGAAGAAGTAAAAGCAGGATATGCACAACAAGCAAAGAAATGGACGACAACAACTCTGCAGCACAGAACATTTTTTAAGTACTGTATGACTTAACCCATTCTAGAATTGCGCTGCTCTGGGTGGCTGCATGTTGGAGTGGCTCTGTTGGGTACATATTAAGTTTTGGTTTTTTGTACATTGGTTCCTCTTTTTCTTGAGGAAGATTGCATTTTTTTGACCTGTATACTTTCTAGTTTTTGGTGCTGTGAAGCTGGAAGGATTTTGCTGTAAACTTTTCACTTTTTGACAACTTGTTATGATGCGTAACCATGGCAACAATGTGGTTTACAGCCGGGGGCAGCTGATTAACATCGCAAAAGCTGGAATAATACCTCAACTGAAGCCACAAATCCCGATGATTTGATAAGGAGGAGACGTGGATGCAGAGCAGGAGCGAAAAGGAGACAGAGAAAGAGGAAGTTCAAGCCACCTCTTCCATCGACCATAATGGGCAACGTAAGATCACTGGCTAACAAGATGGATGAACTCCAAGCCCTTACAAGGACTCAGCCAGAGTACCGTGAATGCAGTGTTATGTGTTTTACTGAGACGTGGCTGCTGGATCATATCCCCGACTCCAACATCTGTCTGCCAGGCTTCCTGACAGTACGAGCAGACAGAGATCTGAAGACGAGCAGAAAAAGAAAAGATGGTGGAGTAGCAGTGCTTGTCAACAACAGATTGTGTCGTCCAGGACACGTTACTGTGAAGTGTCGTCTCTGCAGCCCAGATGTCGAACTCTTGGCAGTGAGTTTTCGTCCATATTATTTACCAAGAGAGTTCACCAGTGTAATTTTGGCAGTTGTTTACATTCCACCTTCAGCCGTTACCGACACTGCATTCATTGGTGCTAAGCTACAGACACAGCACCCCAATGCATTTGTGGCAATATCTGGTGGTTTTAATCGTGCCTCGCTCTCTACTACACTTCCAACATTTCAACAGTTTGTCAGCTGCTCTACAAGAGAAAACAGGGCCTTGGATTTGTTTTATGCAAATGTAAAGGATTCATACATGTCCAAACCAAGACCTCCTCTGGGACAATCAGATCACAATCTTGTTTTTCTCTGTTCAGAATATAAACCACTTGTTCAGAGGCAACCTGTTAAAAAGAAAATTGTGAGAAAATGGTCACAGGAAGCTGAAGAAGCCTTGCAGGGTTGTTTTTCGACCACAGACTGGGTGACTCTTTGCCAAGCACATGGAGAGGACATAAATGCCATGACTGAGTGTGTGACTGAATATATAAACTTCTGTGTGGACAACATCATCCCCACCAGAACAGTGAGATGGTTCCCTAATAACAAACCCTGGATGGACAGCACTCCTGGTTTGAATTCCTTTAGTGTCAATAGGGTACGGTGCTCTCCTTCCAGACTGTCATCATTTTTGCTGTATTGTATGCACACGATCTGTTTCACAAATGCACACGATCTGTTTCACAAATGCACACGATTCGTTTCACAAATGCACACAATCTGTTTCACAAATATAATTTTGAGGGAAGCTTCAAATATAAACTCACAGATCATATGAATCGCTAAATGTGCATTTACGAACCACTTCTCATTTGCTAATCTCTCTGTATTTGTGAGAGAATTTTGTGTGGTGAATTTTGAGTCTGTTGTAACGTTGCAGGTCAACAAACGTCACCATTGGCTAATTAATCTGTCAATCGAATTTACGATTCTGATTGACAGATTCGTCAGCTAACCAATTTCTTCGTTTTCAGCCAATCGTATGACTGCTTACAAGAGAGTTCTGACACTCCCATAGACTTCTATGGAAAGAATGGAATGCGGAAGTCACGTGGGTCTGCAGCTGCAAATACTTCCAAACAGTGCAGCATCATTGACCGGAGTTCATTCTCGGCGTTTTGGAACTATTGTTCCCGTAAGTTAATGGAATCACATTTTTTTGCATTGAAAAGCGTTAGCTGACTGCTCTGTACCAAACATAAGTCAAGGGTCTTGTTTAATGTAGCCAGTTTTGGTTAATTAACTGTGTTAATGAGCTAGTTGTAGTTTAACTGCAGCTAGCCTCCGCTTCTTTCTTATGGAAGATCTGTTTTGCTGCCATTTGTAGTCTCAGCCTGATGAATCTGCTGGTTTTTGTTGCACATCATGACATACAGGGATAATGCTTTCTAACAGACTTGCTTTTCTCTCTAAAGTGGCCATAGTATTTAGGAGCTCCATGAGAGATGCACCAGACCTTGTTCGGAAAAGCTCCTCAACTTTTTGGAACAGACCAAAAGTGTCATGTGATGGTCGACACAGCACTCCTGGTTTGAATTCCTTCAGTGTCAATAGGGTACGGTGCTCTCCTTCCAGACTGTCATCATTTTTGCTGTATTGAACCAGAGCATCCATCACAGATGTTGGAATATTTGATGATTTTGTCTGTTTCCTGTAAGATGGTACAGAATATGTCCATGGTCAAGCATGTCTTTTGGATTGATAAAATTCTAGATGTTGCCATCACAATTCCTTTTTGCACTGGTTTCCAGCTACCTGTTTGACCAATCTTAAGTCCACAGAAGAGTGTTATGATGTCTTGGAGTAATGTGATGGCTTTGTTGTACTCTTTCATCTTATGCCTAAGTGCCATCACAGGGTGGCGTGTAAAGCCTTGATTGAAAATATTTGACAATGCAGATTAAACTTATTGTACACAGCTTTCTGTTATTATGACCTCTGGCGATGGTGAGGTTTTTCCTGCTGACTTGAGCCAACCATTTCCTTCTTCTTTCTGTGTCTTTAGGGAAGCCGTACGTTCTGATCCCTTTCTTGGACCGATTGCTGCATCCAAATGCACCCGTGGCGTCCTGGGTTCCAATTTTAATATACAACTTAGACACTCCCACTTATAACATTTTCATACTACACACATGTAGGGACTTTGGGGTGGGCCCACATTTTTCGGCATCCAGAGGGGGAGCGGTTCAATCAGCTTCACCTCTGGTGCCGGTGCCCACTGTTAAACCACATACAGACACTGAGGGCTCGGGGTGGGGGTTGGGGGATGTGTGGCTGCCTTCCCCACATCCCACCCCTCTGTTTTAAATGCACATTATTACAACACGCATCAACACCATACTCGAGCGGGAGGATAGAGGCTAGGGGTCTTCTTACACCCCTGTTCGCTACCGGCCATCAGGGGTTGGGGTCCGGAGGAGGAACAGGTGGTCTGGTCGGGGTCCTGGGCTGTCGGGCTGCCTCGCCACTGTGGAGCGCTTGGCGGTCTGCTTGTCTCCGTCCTAGAAGGTAGGGGGTCCATCTTCTGGGTCCGGGGGCTGGTGGCTCTACTGGGGCAACGGTACCTGGACCTGGGAGCATGAAGTGTGTATGGGGTGTGTGAGTGAGGGTACAGCGTCATTTCTTGAGTGTCTTGGTGAGTTAGTGAGAATGTATGTGTTCAAGAGGGAGGGAACATATGACTGTCTGTATGTCTTTGTCTGCCTGTCAGGTTGGGTCTTGGGCTGCCCTCTCACCTGGCGCACCTCAGGCCTTACATTTAATGGGGGCCTATTTCCCCTCCATCACTCCCCGCCGGTGACGGATGCCCCTGCCTACTGGTGCGTCGGTGGTCAATCCGGATCGGACCTGGTGCGTGCCTGGCCGGGCCTGGGGGGGCCCGTGTGTTATTCGGCCGATGCGCTGGGCCGATATCTTCCTTTGGTTGGTTGGGGCACCTCTTTTAGGGGTGCCAGGTTTGGGATTGTTGGGTGGTGCCTGCTCGGTGGCTCGGCGGGACACTGATCCAGCGTCTCTGCTCGTTTGATCACCTGTTCTGTGCGCACCGTGCATGGTCGGTTCATTGGCGGGTTGGACCGGCCCTGGCCTTTGTTGGATGCCTGATCTCGGTGCTCTGCGTTGTGTGGGATCAGGACTCGGGAGCTGGTGCAACTTGGTGTCCAGGTTGCTGGCTGAGCTTGGCCTGGGGATGCTATCCATCCGCTGCGGCTACCGGTGGGGCGCCCCGACGTGGGGCAGGGGTGGGGCGCTGGGATGTTAGCGGTGGGGATTGGCCCAGGGTGGTGGTGGCGCGTGGCGGCCGGCCGCGGCCCCCGCGGTGCCGGGGGCCCCTCATCGGGCGGTCCCTTGTCGGGTCTCTGCTGGGGGGGGGTCCCCTCTGGTGTTCACAGATATATTCTTGGGCTGAGGTTATCATTACTAGAGCTTGATTAATCGGTACCATGAGTTTTTCTGGGACATTGTTGTTGTATTTTTATATCCATTCTTGTGTGATGTGGTTGTGTAGTTCTTAGTTCACGATGTTAGGTTTGTTTTGTCAATGTTCCTTTTTCGTGTTTTATTTTGTCTTTCCCCTCTCTCTGCCGCCCTGTGAGTATGGAGGCAGACTTCAATGTTTTCCTGTGTTTTCTTTGTTCCCTTTCCTCTCTTGTATTTTCAACTCACCCTCTCTCATGACATTTTGTTTCCGGCCTCTCTTCTTCATCTTCTTTCTTTCTTCCCCTTAATTTTCCGTCTCCGTGTCCATAACATCAGGAAATAAAACCCCCAGCAATTGATAATAAAGATTTTTCACACATATCAAGTGGAGTACTATATTAAAAGCTGTACTGCTCCACTTGTGAAAGTAAATCTGTTGGGCTTCTACTTGGTACTCAGACACCAATTCTGAGCTCCACACTGCCAAACAGGACACGAAAAAAAAAGAAAAAAAGAAAAAACAGCCCCACATCATCAATAACCTACTTACATGCTTGACTGTGGGGCATGCATGGTATTCTTCAGGTCATAAGTCTGGCCTTTGTCAAACCAGACCGACCACTGATCCAAATGTCCAAAAGATTCCAGCTTTATTTAATCAGCTTATAGAACTATTCTCCAAAGCTTTTGACTCATCCAAAGTCCCCCAACGTATTCCAGTTGACTTTTGATGAGAAGAGTGTGTCTTGAAATCTGTCCAGGACATCCTGATTTATTCTTTTTAAATTACAAAACCTAGGTGTCATATCAAGACTGCATGATGCAAATCAGTAAGAACTGATCATGCTTCTTAAAGAAGTGTTCCAATTTAATAATGCTATCCAATAATAATAATAATAATAATTTTATATATATATATATATATATATATATATATATATATATATATATATATATATATATATATATATATATATATATATATATTATTATCATTATTATTATTATTATTATTAAATTATTTTTTTTATTTTTTTACTTGTATCTAAGCAAGGCCCTTCAGTTTTGATCAAATAAACTCATGTCTCAGCTTTGGTGTGCTGCAGCTCATGGATGCCATATGAGGCAAATGAAGAATCATTTCACAGTTTGTCGATCAGGAGCTCCATATACTTGTACATGTACATGTTTGTTGCAGCTGTCCAGTATTCGATTCCTTACTTTAGGGTCTTTGGTGCATGTCTTCACCCCTCCTCTCTCAGTAAATGACCTGTCTGCTCACTGTGAACAAAGGCCACTAGCAACAATATCTAAACAAAAAGATGACAGCATAAATATGTTGTATAATTTCACTCTTTGAAAAATCTTTAACAGATTATTCCTTCAAACCTTTTGGGGGGAGGTTAAAATTCCTGATTGCAATAGTACTTTATACTGAACTGTGAAGTATCTGAGCTTTCTTGCATCATAAAACTTTTTCAACAAGCAGATGGTATCAGACAGGTTTGATTAAGTTTAACTGAGTACAAATACAAAACATCTTGCTTAACAGAGTGTAGGAAGTAAAAACACACCCTGTAGGAAGTTCCTGCTCCTTGGATTTTTTTTTCTTTAATTGAAAATGATGCTAAGGGTTTTATTTTAAAAAAGCTGTGTAAATGTTTCAGTATCTTTATTAAAATACAAATAATAAAACTTTATCTTGTGTATGTGTGTTTTAAGTCCAGAATTAAAGTGTGTCTGTGTCTTGTTGATTCCCATTGTGTGTGTATTAAAAATAAACTTTATTTAATTTTTACATTTTTAAAGGACTTCTGATTAAATAAAACAGGTACAAGATTGTATCAGTTGTGAGGTCTAGTTTTCTTCCTAAATCTAATTTTTAGGACCGTGTTTATATTGCTTTCCTTGCACTCATTGAATGTCTCATTAAAGTTGTTTTTCAGTTTCACACAAACTTGTTCATCCTTTTGCTTCATCAAGAAACACCCATTCTCTTTTACTGGCTGACATTTATTTTTCTTTCACATTGAAACAAATGGAAAACAAGCTGTTGATTAGAGCAAAATTAATACGAAAGCAGATAGCCATGAACAAGCCTTTGAGTCAGAGCCCTCCTCCTGCACAGCAGGAATGCTAAAATGTACCTGAACTAGTTTCCACAAAAGGGTAATGACTGCACTGGCTCACCAGCTACTTATTTCTGGAATAAGGTTGATCTGGTAGGTCTGACAAAGAAATCAATATAAATTCTTCTCAGAAATCCCTGGTAGCTAAAAAAAACTTGGACAACCATGAAGCGTTTCTGGTTGTCTGAAGAACAACAATCCCAGAGGATTTCCAGAGAAATTGACAAAGAGTTGAAGAAGCACAACAAAAAGCATAAACTGGAGCTAAAGCTACTGCTTTTAGGTGAGCTATATTCCATTTATTTTAACACTTAGCTACTTACAATCCTGGCATTTTCAAAACTTGATTGTAGGAAATGGTTCCAAATAGCTCTTTCAAAAACTGTGATGTAGAACCGCATGCTACACATAGTTCGAGTTTGAATTAGGCTATTTTAAAAGATCAGGGTTCTTAATATATTGCAGTGATAATGTTATTTCATTTAGTCCAGCAGCTGTTCCTTGGGTGCAGGAGATCAATGCAAACTCAAGATTCAGGTAGCAGAGGCCACTTTAAGAGATGAAATTACAAGTAACCAGAAAAACCCACAGATGTGTCTCAGAATTTATTTACATCATAAAATGTGATCTCAAGTGTAAGATGAATTATTAGGGCGGGCCATTTGTTGGGGGGGCAAATTTGTGAGAGAAAACTCTGAAATTTCCAAGATTAAAGACATACATTTTTGATATTTAAACTAAGATGTTTTCTGGCATTGTAAAGTCAGATATTTGCAGGAAGAATTGCCAGAAAAAAACTCTGAAGTTAGTTGAGAATCAGATATTTCCAACAGATGCCAGTCCAATAATATATGAGTGTTAAATTTACAAGGTGTGTGTCTGGATATTTCCAAAAGTGTAGCCCAAGTAGTTCATGCAACTCTTTTCCTGGATTGGAGCGACTTCTCCCGGGTTCGGGCTTGCCATGCACGTCTCCAGCGGGAGGGACTGTGGGGAGGGGGCTGCAACATGGCTGCAGCAAGTAGGTCTCATAGAGCATCAAACAAGTGTGTAACTTTAGATATGCAACATAATAGGACCTAAGCTGTTTGGTGCGGCCATGTTGCGGCTTCTTTCTCGCAGTCTCTCTCGTTCGAGGCGTTCATGGCAAGTCTGAGCCCATGAGAAGTCGTTCTTATCCATTGTGCCAAAACCGTTGATGATGTAAAAACAATTATTGTACAAAACTGAGAAACATAATGAACAGTTAATGTTTACATATGACTGCTTGAGTAAAAATTAAAAAATGGGCAAAGTTGGGCAGAAAGTGTCTTCAACAATTTTTAACTTTATTAAAATTATTATTCCATCCAAATATTTGTAGCCTACAAAAGGCCACAGCGCTTTGTGGTGTCCACTTATAAACATTTTAATCTTAAGCCTCCTTTATAACTAAGTTGGTCGTAGTGCAAATTAGTTGTAAATGGTCATCACCCTTTTGAAAAAGAAAAGTTCCTACCAAATTTCTTGAGATAGTGCTTTAACTATAAGCGATACACTTTGATAAAGCTTATAGGTAGAGTTGCTTGGGTCATCCTGAGCTATCTCTGTAGTTGTGCTGATATAGGCTTAGACTGCTGGAGGACAGACTGACCACTTTTCTTCATTCTGCTACTTTTCTCTCCTCCTACTTTCCAGTTGCATTATTTGCTGTTATTTCGTTTATTAACTTAGAAGACCATAGTAGCTACACCGTATGGTATCCTGCTTAGCTGCAATGCCCTGTTGGATGGGGGGGGCATCCCAGTCACTGAGCATCCCCCATGTCCTGTTATCAACTTTTTACTTTCTTTAATATAGAAAGTACTCTTACATCAGTTCTTTTTGTGTTTCTGTTCTGTCTTCTTAAACCCCAGATAGTCGTGACAGATGGCTGCTTGTACTGAGCCAGGATCTGCTGGAGGTTTCTTCCTGTTGAAGAAAAGAAAAAAAGAAAGAAAAAAGAAAAAAAACCCTCCACAATGGCCTAGACCAGAGAGCTGTCTTAAGACACCAGGGGCAAGATTGTACACCTGCACAAGACTGGGACGAACCAATATACAATAAGCTAGCAGCTTGTTGAAGAGATCAACTGTTGGAGCAATTATTAGAAAAAGGAATAAATATAAGATCGCTGACAATCTCTCTCGACCTGGGACACCATCCAAGATCTCAGCTCATGGGGTACACGTGATGTTGAAAACAGTAAGGACACAGCCCAGAACTACATGGAGGAACTGGTCAAAGGCCTGAAGAGAGCTGTGACCACAGTAACAAAGGTCACCATTAGTAATCACTAAGTCGTCATGGATCAAAATCTTGTAGCGCACGAGGTTAAGCCAGCAAATGTTCAGGCCCTTCTAAAGTCTGAGGATTGAGAGAATGTAATGTGGTCAGATGAGACCAAAAAAGAAATCTTTGGTAGAAACGGCACATAAACGGTTTGGAGGTGAAAGAATGCTGAGTTGCATCCCAAGAACACCATAAGTGGGTATGGTGTTAAGGATGGGGGTGGAAACATTATGCTTTGGGGCTGCTTTTCAGCAAAAGAGACAGATCTGACAACCGATCTGTATTAAGGAAAGGATGACTGGGGTCATGTATCGTGAAATTTTGCGCAAAAGTCTCCTTTCATCGGTGAGCGCATTGAAGATGAAACGTGGCTGGATCTTCCAGCATGACAATGATCCCAAACACACCGCCCGGCCAACGCAGGACTGGCTACGTAAAAAGCATTTCATGGTTCTGGAGTGACCTAGCCAGTCTCCAGACCTCAATCCAATAGAGAATCAGTTAAATGAGTTGAAAATCCTTGTTGCCCAGTGACAGCCCCAAAACATCACAGCCCTAAACTAGATCTGCACGGAAAAATGGACCAAAATACCAGCTACAGTGTGTGTAAACCTGGTAAAGACCAATGGCAATAATTTGACCTCCATCATTGCCAGCCAAAGTTACATTACAAAGTATTGACGTGAACTTTTGTTATTGAACAAAAACCTATTTTCTGTGCCATTATACAAATAAATTCTTAAAAAATCATACAATAATGATTTTGCGGGATTATTTTTTGAATATTGTCTCTCAGAGTTGTAGAGTACATATGATGAGCATTACGCACCTCGTATCTTTTTAAGTGGACAATTTGCAAAATCTGTGGCTGCCAAAAACTTTTTTGCCCTACTGTAACTAATTCAGGTGATGCTTTGGCATTCACAAATTTCAACAATTAATATGAATAAATATAAAATAATAATAATAATAACCAAGACAATATAAATTCCAGTGGTTATTCAATGCTACTTTAATTGGATGTGGGGCTCTGTGTTCGTAAAATGAGGCACTGGGATATACGGAAAGGGCAAGACTCAAATGATGTGTTGATTGGGAAACAGGCAACCAGTCCCACAGCCAGTTACCCAACCAGCCAGCAAGCCAGTGGAGGCCAAGAAACATCACCACAGTCCTCCATGTGCAGCGGATGTTTTCCACAAGCTGAGCAGCCAGCTTGGCCACAGCTGTCCAAACCGCAGGCCCTGGGAGAAGATGGAGAAGAGGCGGAGGGGGAGAGTCGGGAAGGGGGAAGAAAGCTCAGGGGGGCAGAAGGGAGGGTAGCTGGCTTGGCAAAGGTCAGACAGGCTGAGGCGGCCGGAGTGTGGGAACTGTCCGGGAAGGCATGTGCGAAATGCTTTGGGACGAACTATCATCTTACAACCAGACCGCCTAAGGCAGTGGGGTGTGAGTGCGTGTGTGTGCCTATGTATTCTGCATACCTCTGTGCATGAAAGTGTGTGTGTTCACTTGCAAATGGAATGCTATCGTGATTCTGGGGAATGGAGCGTGAGTATTTTGATATGAATAGATAAGGAGTAAAGATGCACTGAGGAATGGAAAGTGGAGGAAATTACTCTCAAACCCATATTAGACACACACACAGAGATGCGCACACAGACACACGCACACAAACACAGCTGGGAACATTCCTGCTGCTGAGCGGGTTTTTGAGTGCACGTCATGTCTGTATTAAAGACTGTGCACAGAGGTATGCAGCCCATGTGTGGAACAGGATTCCATGATGCTGCTAACAGCTCCATCTCAGGGAAATTAGCCCGTTGCATCGTTAATGATGTTGTGGTTTCAAATAAGGCATCGCAAGAGCTGATAAACTGTGTGTACATTATAAATCGCTGTGAGCAGCGACAGTAAGCTCCTAAAAGTCTCAGCAGTCAAATTCCCTCACGTTTCATGGGGTAAGGACTAGCTCTATAATCATCCTTGTTTGTTAGCAGTGGAGGTGCATTCATGGTCCTAATGAAACACAGACATCCTTTGTTGAACTTTAGCTGCACTCAGAAGGGATGCAAAATTTCCATACACAGAGCTGCACGTGCACAAACACCATCGCAGGGATAATCTGGGGGGCCTGGCTTAGCTCGACAGAGCGTAAGACCAACACGTCAGGCAGGTGTGGGGAAGCCTCAACATGCACTCTTTATTCTACCACCATCATCTCCACCCAGAACCCTCACACACGTACACACTAATGTCCCTGATATTTCATCTAAAAAGGAAATCAAAAAGAACCAAATGAACCCACACTTATGTTAGACAAGCTCTAATGCACATCCTCACCTTTCTGTGTGTGTAGTGTACAACTAACCCCGACCTTTGTCTTCTCCTCCTACTCCCATCTTTCACAGGACCCAGCCTTTGACAAAGACTAATCCAGGTTATTCGCTTTCCCATGCTTGTGTCTGATCCCAGTCTGAATTGACTGTGGAGAACATGCTCAGGTCCGCTGTCCTCTACTTCTGTCTGCCTTCTGCTACAGCCTCCTGATTTATCCATATAGGATGTTTATGATGGGCATTCTTAAAGCAGGTTAAATGATGCGTAAATAGGATTTCATGACCATTCCTTTTCATCCTCAAGGAAACACTCTTACTGCAGCTCAAAAACCTTTATGCAGCCTGACATTCATTCGGGGAGGATTTGTATTCAGTCTTCTTTAGTGAAAACTCCCAGAAGAGACCCACACTTAGTTAATTACAACTAATAATGAGGCAGACATTGCTTTGTTTCCACAATTCAGGTTTCTTTTACCAATGTAAATGGATAACTCTTTGAGACCCACTTAAGCTTATGAATGCAGTAACCAAAGAATATTCCACAGCACATTTACTATTTAAAATGGGAAAATGCTCAACACATGCACGGATCATGGTAACAGCACTAAACTGACTTGGATTATATTTGATAGATTTACCTAATTTACTAAGGAGTACAACAGGGCTCAGTGCTTGGGCAAATTCTCTTCTGTACATACAGTATTGTGCAAACGTTTTAGGTATTTGTGAGAAAAATGCTGTAAACAAAGAATGCTTTCAAAAATTTAAGTGTTACAGCAATCATTTATTTTCATCAATCAACAAAATGCACTATATGAACAAAAGAGAAATCTAAATCAAATCAATATTTGGTGTTACCACTCTTTACCTTCAAAACAGCATCAATTCTTCCAGGTACACTTGCACACAGTTTTTGAAGGAACTCAGTTGATAGGTTATTCCAAACATCTTGGAGAACTAACAACAGATCTTCTGTGGATGTAGGCTTCCTCACATCCTTCTGTCTTTTTATGTAATTTCAGACACACTCCATAATGTTGAGATCAGGGCTCTGTGGGAGCCATATCATCACTTTCAGGACTTCTTGTTTTCCTTACGCTGAAGATAGTTCTTAATGCCCTTGGCTGTATGTTTGGGGTTGTTGTCCTGCAACAAAATAATTTTGGGGGCAATCATACACCTCCCTGATGGTATTCCATGATGGATAAATATCTGCCTGTATTTCTCAGCATTGAGAACACCATTAATCCTGACCAAATCTCCTTCTCCATTTGCAGGAATGCAGCCCCAAATGTTCAAGTAGCCTCCACCATGTTTCACTGTTCCCTGCAGACACTTATTATTTTAACGGTCTCCTGCCCTTCGATGAAGAAACGGCCTTCTGCTACAGCCAAATATTAAAAATGTTGACTCATCAGTCCAGAACACCTGCTGCCATTGTTCTGCACCACAGTTCTTATGTTTTCGTGCATACTTAAGTCGCTTGGCTTTGTTTCCATGTCAGAGGTATGGGTTTTTGGCTGCAATTCTTTAATGACAACCACTTCTGGCCAGAATTCACTCGACAGTAGATGGGTGTACCTGAGTCCTTCTGGTTTCTGCCAGTTCTAAGGTGATGGCACTGCTGGACATCTTCCGATTTAGAAGGGTAATAAGCCTGATGTGTTTTCAATTTTCTTCCAAGTTTCCTTGGCCGACCACTGCGTCTACAATACTTAGCATTGCCCATTTCTTTGAGCTTCTTCAAAAAAGCTTGAACAGCACATCTTAAAACCCCTGTGGGATTTGAAATCTTTGTCCTGGAGAGACCTTGTTGATGCAGTTTAACTACCTTGTGTCTTGTTGCTGTGGTCAATCTTGCCATGACATGAAAGTATATCTTCCACAATCTCACCTTTGTAGCAGAGTTTGACTGTTCCTCACCCAGTTTCTAAGCCTCCTACAGAGCTGTTTGTGTTTCAGTTAATGAGTGTGTTTCAACTTACATGTGACATTGATGATCATTGGCACCTGTTTGGTATATTTGGTTGATCATACACCTGACTATAATCTTACAAAATCCCTGACTTTGTGCAAGTGTACCTTTAAGAATTTATGCTGGTTTGAAGGCTAAAGGTAGTGACATCAAATATTGATTTTAATTTACATTTTCCTTTTGTTTGTTCACTTTGCTTTTTGTCAATTAAATTTAAAAAATCATTATTTATATTTGTGAAAGCATTCTTTATTTACAGCATTTTTTCATACCTCCCTAAAACCTTTGAACAGTACTGTATATTCTTCCACTTGGTAAATTTATTAGACAGCAAGGGGAAATTTTCAATAGTTATGCTGATGATTTTTATCTTTTTGTATTTTGTTGTGAGAAAAACTTTGCATCTTGAAAAATGCAACTTCAGAAAAGGAAAAACATCTATCTTGTTAATGTAAATTTACTCTGTTTGGTCAAAGTAATGTGCTCTTTTTGTTACTTCTACTGTATATTTGTCAATAGAACCACAGTATGATTTGAAGGTTGATCCCGAGAATAGATTTGCATGAGAACACAAAAACAACAAAAACGATTTTGACAATTTGTATAATATTGTATATTTATATAACATAGCTTGTTTTATTGTTGCATGTCAGCAAGAGTCCATAGGGTCAAGCACTGTAAATTCGCTTAGGCTTCAAATGTTGAAATGCTCGGTGTCTGACACCAAACACTAACAGGTCCAATTTATGTCCAGAAAGATCCATACAATACAATCCAGTCATATAGTCAAATTCCAATTCAATTACATACATTTCAGTTTGATCCTAGTTATAATACAATCTAAATAAATAACAAAACAAAAAAAATTGTGCAGTGTAAAAAGACAGGTCCAAGAATGAAGCCTTTTGGGACCCTTATTGGGTAGATGAGAACATTTGATCCCTCCAACACAAACTCATTAGTTAATCTTTGTTCAATATTTAAATCAAAGAGTACAAAAAATAGGAATATCAAGTAAAGAACAATTTTTTCTGAAAAGACACAAACAATATCACTGGAGTGGAATCATAAGGATGAAAACCTAACTGGCTTAATTCTCCCCTTCCCTCTCTTCTCATGTGAAGAGTAGCAGAAAGAAGTAGTTTGTTGTGATTGTAAGTAAAAAGAGAAGTATGATGTGAACAAGGGATAGAAGACATTTTGTCACCAGCATGAACTCAATTCTTAAAAATGATTATTATTATCAATTATTTAAAATGATAACGTTTCTGTATACAATGTGTACAGAATCATTTGTGTTAAGATGTTTGCAGAAACAGTATGTATTACTGCAAAGGATGAAAGACATAAATTGTGCAAATCACAGAACTGAAATGTTCAGTGGGATTTGTCTTTGATGCACTCTACTGTACAGTCATCTCTCATTACCTGTCTACCACAGACACGTTATGACCATGAATGCCAGGGTCCACAAAGTTGCTGGTTCCCAGGAGCCCTTAAAGCTCCAGCTTCTCCTATTCCAATCTGGCACACTGCATTCATGTCTTGTGTAATTGCAGACCTCAGTCTATGCAGGAGACCAGCCTCTGTTAGAATAGCTCCATGTTTCCTTTAAGTGAGGCCTATATCGACTCCTGCAGTCCGACAGTGTTTGCCACAACCCCCTGCATGGCTAGACTGGTCCCCCCCTGGGGCTCCTGATTGGATAAAAAGGAAATTAAATGAAAATTCCACTACGAAACCTACAAATACATCTGCTGTACTCCAAAACATTGAACTACAGCACTCTCATAAGTAAGAACAGTTGACATATGCTTAAATAATTTGTATAGAAATACACTATTCTTTTTTTATACCCCCAACCATGCCTGGGGCCCACGCTTGGTCACACACCTTGAGCCGGCAAGCATGAAATGGGGGCCCTGTCTTGGAAACGTTGGCCTCCCTGCTGCCTTGTGAAAATGGAAAAAGCGTGGTCCTTGTTAGCACTGATGACGCTAACTTCCCTGTTGTCCCTGAGGAGCATGCATCTCTGCTGCTGCCAGGAAGCTATAAGTGTAACAGGGAAACATAATTAGGTTTAATGTTAATGACTGAAGCTAATTTGCAGATTATACCGTTATTTCAAAAACTAAACTCAGCAAAAAAAGAAACGTCCTCTGACTTTCAACTGTTTTTACTTTCAGTAAACTTAATGTGTGTAAATATTTGTATGAACACTAAAAGAGTCAACACCATAAGACATAAACTAAAAATGTTTCACAGACGTGTGACTAACAGAAATAGAATAATGTGTCCTTGAATGAAGGGAGGCTCAAAATCAAAAGTACCAGTCAGTATCTGGTGTGGCCACCAGCTGCTTGAAGTACTGCAGTGCATCTCGTCCTCATGGACTGAACCAGATTTGTCAGTTCTTGCTTTGAGATGTTACCCCACTCTTCCTACAAGGCACTTGCAAGTTCCTGGACGTTTCTGGGGGGAATGCCCCTAGCCCTCACCCTGCGATCCAATATGTCCCAGACGTGCTCAATGGGATTGAGATCTTGGCTCTTCGCTGGCCATGGCAGAACACTGACATTGCTGTCATGCAGAAACTCACGCACAGAACGAGCAGTATGGCTGGTGGCATTGTCCTGCTGGAGGATCATGTCCGGATGAGCATGCATAAAGGGTACCACATGAGGGAGGAGGATGTCTTCCCTGTACCGCAAGGCATTGAGATTGCCTGCAGTGACAACAAGCTCAGTCCGATGGTGATGTGATATACCGCCCCACACCATGAAGGACCCCCCACCTCCAAATCGATCCCGCTCCAGGGTACAGGCCTCGGTGTAACGCTCATTCCTTCGACGATAAACACGAATCCGTCCAGCACCCCTGGTGAGACAAAACCGTGACTCATCAGTGAAGAGCACTTTTTGCCACTACTGTCTGGTCCAGCGAAGGTGGGTTTGTGCCCATAGGCGGCGTTGTTGCTGGTGATGTCTGGTAAGGACCTGCCTTACAACAGGCCTACAAGCCCTCAGTCCAGCCTCTCTCAGTCTATTGCAGACAGTCTGAGCACTGATGGAGGGAGTGTGTTCCTGGTGTGACTCGGGCAGTTGTTGTGGCCATCCTGTACCTGTCACGCAGGTGTGATATTCGGATGTACTGATCCTGTGCAGGTGTTGTTACACGTAATCTTCCACTGCGAGGATGATCAGCTGTCCTTCCTGTCTCCCTGTAGCGCTGTCTTAGGCGTCTCACAGTGCGGACATGGCAATTTATTGCCCTAGCCACATCAGCAGTCCTCATGCCTCCCTGAAGCATGCCTAATGCACGTTCACGCAGATGAGCAGGGACCCTGGGCATCTTTCTTTGGGTGTTTTTCACAGTCGGTAGACAAGTTTCTTTAGTGTCCTGCGTTTTTAGAACTGTGACCTTAAATGCCTACTTTCTGTAAGCTGTTAAGGTCTTAACGACCATTCCACAGGTACATGTTAATAATTGATTATGGTTAATTGAACATGCATGGAAAACATTGTTAAAACCCTTTACAATAAGGATCTGTAAAGTTATTTGGATTTTCACAACTTTATTGTTGAAATACACAGTTCTGAAAAAGAGTAGTTTCTTTTTTTGCTGAGTTTAGTTGCCAATTTCTGCCTAGGTTTTTATTTCTTACTGTATCAAATGGCATGACAGATGATACTGACCTGTGCTGACCAGGGAGGGTTAGACATATAATTTATTTGACCTCCAGTGCATCGCTACCCTCCCACCTTTTTTTTCCTGTGTTGGGAAACAGAGGCAGATCACAGGATGGGTGGGGTGATGGTTGAGGTGGTGACAGAAGGAGTACAAGGAGAAGAAGAAAATTCCTGAGTGCTTAAACCCTCTTCACGTTTATTCTGGAATCAGAGAATCCTACTCACTTTCTGCCCACACAAACCCAGCCCCATCTGACACTCGTGGAATGCTGAAGGCTTTTTTTCCCCTTCTTCTTCTTCTTCTTCTTCACCAATTTAGGTAATTACCATGGCGGTCACGGTGCTCAGAGCAGAGACCGTGACCCTGGGCGGTACGAAGTGACAGCCTCAGCATATCTGAGGCAGCACCCTGCATTGTGCTGCTGAAACCAGACCTGCCGACAAATTCATCCCCAACTCCTCCGCGGCAGCCCATATTTGCCGGGTACAATGCCTGCTGACTGGTGTATTGTGTCAGATCGGGGATACCCAACATTCCCATGGAGTTGATGTTTTTTCCAATGATCCGTGCTACATGTGCTTGTTTTATTGATGGTTTTTTTGTTTTGTTCTTTTGGCCTTTTTTCTTGTTACAGGAAGATTTTTCCATCTTTCATTTGCTATTTTGTTGAATTGTTGATCCAAATGCCACCAACATGTGGCACAAAAAGAAAGTAGTTCTTAGCCATGAGAACAGCCTTGTTGATTTCAGATCTGTCACACCAGACTATTGAACAAATGTACTTTAGTTTGTCACAGACACTAAAAGGATAGAAAATATGAGATTTAATCCTGAAATAAATAACTGCATTTTGGTATGATAAACTAAGCAGTTAGTTAATATATCCAACCCAATCTGAGCCTTGGAAGGTGCATATTCATGAAAAAAAGGGTGAATGACAATATATTAAGTGATGACTTGTCATTATTAAAAACAGACAAAAGCCGACTATGGATGACAGAGAAAAGGATGGAGTGAGGACATTTACTTCCAATAAAGTCAGGGTGAGCTAACAACAAATAGGTCAACATTCTGGTGGATTTCTCTTCACCCACCCACAACGTTTTTCTGTTCAAAATGCTTTGTTTTGAAACAGTTGTTTCCTGCAAAACACTTCGTTTATGTGCAGAAACTTGTCTTTAAGGGAATGACCAACTTAAGGCTAACGAGTAAAGACACAACACAGTTTATAGCAGGGCTACCACAAATGGTTCTATCAGTGAGACCACCGAGGCGACTGTGGGTATTGGTTGTGTTGGAGACTGAAGTTTTTTTGGGTAACGAAATGTTTCACTGTGTTCTTTCTTTTTATGAACACTATGCAAGTACAAAATATCTAGTTTTGTCTGTTCCCTTGCATGGCTTTAATAATGATAATTAACTGCAGCAGCAAGTAATTCTTTCTGAGTGTTTGAGCCACATGAATGAGAGACTGACTGCTGCTGTCATCTGATTGCATTGTAGTATTTTAACTTCTCCCATCCACCTTTCTGTGGGGTTTGCCCCTTTACAACTTTCTGCTTTCCATTTTTGAGTTTTTGCAATCTGTAAATATTTCAGATCAGACAAATTTTAAATTAGACAAAATAAGTAACTGACAGACAAAAAGTCTTCTTTTTTTAAGCAATAATATCTGTCCAAAATAAAACAAAAAACTCAAGAAAACACCAGCAAGTCCACCTCTGAATGGCTCAAAAAGTTGAGTTTTAGCTAGATAATGTGATGACCTTAAACAGAACATTCATGCTTTATAACCCCCCAATGAATTAAAATAATCCTGCAAAGAGGATCCAAGACTCCACCACAGTGATGTAAAAGACTCATCGCTGGTTATCAAAAATGCTTGATGGCAGTCATTGCCCCCATAGGTGGCACAACCAGTTCGAAGTCTAGAGGCAGTTACTTTTTGTTTGATCAGCAAATTATGCCCATTCAATTCAGTTTATTTGTGTAGCACCAATTCACAACACATCATCTCAAGGCACTTTACAATTCATTTCAATTAAATCATACATACATTCCAGTCAGTTTAAAAGTTTTCTATTGAAAATGTTAATGCTTGTTACAGCCCAATGACCCATGACTGAGCTTGACATGATGAGCTAAAAATGAAAATGTTTTGCTTGATCACTACCTTTACTGACTCTCTCAGACACTCTCCTATTAAACTCAAACATTGACCCAGATATAGTAGTTGTTCTCAGGGTGTGTGTTAGTACACCCACTCGATCTCAGAGGTTTCTGAGGTCACCCTCACATTCAGTGGTGATGACTTCAGCATTATAATACTGTTACATTACAGCAGCCACCTGTAATAGTCTTCAAAAACCATTGGCTGTGGTGTCTCAACAGATCTTAGAACATGACCTCTGTATGAGGTTCAGGTTTCAGTCTGCCCACTAAAGATCTTAGATCACTGCAGGTGTTCCATCAAAATGCTGGCGAGTGTGCTCCTCTGGGCTTTGATAAATGCCTGTCTGGTTGCAGAAAGCACCCAGTGATTAAAGTGCTCTTGTGTGCCAAGGCATGTTGGTGGGGCCTTTCTCTGCAGCACATCTATGTCAAAGACCAGAAGTGTCTTCCAAAGGGGTCTCTTGGAGGCTTCGGGGCGCTTCCCCTTCCTCTCCTTCTTCTTCCCTGTTTTGTTGCCCAGTACTTGTAATTGAAAATGTATTTATTGCAGCACCAGAGGCTGGACCAGTCTGTGAAGATGTGGAAGAGGTGATGGCCGAGGGGCTTGGCTTCTTCTTAGCGCCACCAACTCACTTACACATTGAAGGGGGGTTTTTCTCCCTGTCTTTGTTTGTCTTCTCTCTCACATGTGTCTACCTCTTTTCTATTTGCCCTCCCTTTTTTCAGCATCTTGCCTTTTGTGTTCACCCGCCTGCTTCTTTAATCCTTTGTCTGTTTTTTATTAATCTTGATTAGGCGTGTACAACATCTGTTTCAAATGCAAATAGGGTCGCCTGGATTGTTACAAGTTGTGGACGGCCAAAAGCAATTTCTTCAAAGGGAAGTGAATTTTAAATCCTGTTTGTAATTTTCATCTGAGTACCCATAAAACAATATAAAAGGCAAAAGGCTGAAGTTGAGGTGTAAAATTTAACTGATTTGGAAATGAAAATCATTTTACTTTTTTACTTCAGGAACTTCAAAGTGAATAAAAGAAAACACTAGTCAAAGATACAGAGCCAATTTACATTTAGAAGTAAATATTTAAATTTTACCCTGTGAAATTTTAACCTTGCTATGGAAGAGATGTTGCATGGCAGAGCACTGAGGAGGCAGTCCAGCTGATAGAGTGAGGATGCACAGCAACAGGAAAATACTAAATAAGGAAATTGAGTATTGAACACATCCTATTTTTACTCCAGATGTTAGTAAGAACCCATATGATCCACATATATAAAGAAATCGACTTATTTTCTGCCATAAATTGTTTTATGTATAATTACTGTAAGTGAAATAGCACAGGAAATAACATTCTATCTTAAATGTACTGAGTAGATATGTTTTTACTGTCATTGTAATGAAAACTTTAAGACACCATATCCTAAGACAGACCCACACTATGATGTTCTCACCTTCACACTTCACACTTAACTCTTGGTTTGGTGGGGGGTTTTTTAGGGTGATGTGCAGTGCCCCGTCTTCTCCATCCAAGAGCTTAATTATAATCCCATCTGACCAAATCAATTCATCCAACCTTTTGATTGGTTAGCCTAAATGTTACACAGCAAATTTTAAGCAAGCTTTTACAAGTTTCTTCTGCAGTAGGGGAGTCTTGTCCAGTGAGTGCGCATAGAAGCATCACATAATGTTGTCATTGACCAACGGTACATGCTCATCTTTTTGAAGCTCTCTGTAACCTGTATTTGGCTCTTAGACAACTCTTTCGTTTGCACGTAGCACTTGGTTGCATCAGGTTTATGGTGAGATGATATTCTTTGACATTAGTATGTTTAACAATAATCAGGTTATGAATGGAATAAATTTGTACTTTTAACTCATCATCAAATGCTCCCTGTGCGATACCTTAGTAATGAGAAACCCTTTTACAGGCCTTTAATTACTAAACCAGCTCATAATAAAATCCTAAAAGGGGCAGTATTGCTTTCTAAATATATAGTGAAGTACTGATCCAGCAATATTGCTGCTTAAACAACATTAAAAATATATATTTGTCTTTTATTTCTGTAAGTTTCTTTAATTTTGTTGTGTGGGGACATGCAGAAATGAACATGAGTTGTGTCTAAGCTCATTCTCCCCATTAGATATGGGCTGAACAGCACGTTCAGAAATAGCCGTTCCTTCAACAGACCTCTTAAAGGTCCCTCATAAAGTGTAATTATGTTTAACAAGTTCCCTTCTCATTCCCACGTCTAGTAGCACGCAGCCATGGGGGCCTCCGAACTTTATCAGACCTGTGAATTAGTAAACCCGAGGGGAGCAGGAGTGAAATGAGGTGCTGGGAACTTTCTCTCCCAAAAACCTCTCAGTGTTATTTTGCAGGCACTGGAGAGAAACATATAATTTGAAGCATATGGTAAATGCATGTTGGTTATCTGCACACTTTGTGGATTATTCTTAAAATATTTTTTCCTTGATGTTTTCAAAGATCTTTAGTGTTCAAAAAGAGGTTCTTCTTGTATCATGACTATGCACTGTTAAATATTGTTTAAAAACATAAATTATGGAATTTTTTTCATTGGTGCATCTGGTAAGTAGAAGGTTAGCTCATCTTGTAGTTTCTTACTGACAATCAGAGAAGCAGCAAAGAGGCCCATGGTAAGTTTGAAGGAAGGAAACTGGGGTCCATGCAAGATCTCACCTCATGGAGTACATATGATCTTGAGAACGGTGAGGAAACAACCCAGAACTACACTGGGTGAACTGGTAAATGACCTGAAGAGGGCTGGGACCACAGTAACAAAAGTTACTATTGGTAACGCACTAAGTCGCGATGGATTTGAATCCTGATGCGCTCTAAAGGCACCCCTACTTAAGCCAGCACATGTCCAGAGTGTAAAGTTTGCCAGAAACCATCTGGATGATCCAAAGAGGGATTGGGAGAATGTCATGTGTTCAGATGAGCATTATCCTTTGGGGCTGCTTTTCTCCAAAGGGGACAGAACGACTGATCCGTATTAAGGAAAGGATGAATAGGGCCGTGTATCGTGAAATTTTAGGGCAGAAGCCTCCTTCCATCAGTAAAAGCATTAAAGACTAAATGTGGCTGGATCTTCCAGCACGACAATGATCCCAAACACACAGCCCGGGCAACGCAGGACTGGCTACGTAAAAAGCACTTCAAGGTTCTAGAGTGGCCTACCCAGTCTCCAGACCTCAATCCAATTGAAGATCTGTGGAGGGAGTTGAAAGTCCTTGTTGCCCAGTGACAGCCCCAAAACATCACAGCTGTAGAGAAGATCTGCATGGAAGAATTGGCCAAAATACCAGCTACAGTGTGTGAAAACCTGGTAAAGACCTACATTAAACATTTGACCTCTGTCATTGTGCCACGGTTACATGAAGTATTGAGGTAAACTTTTGTTATTGACCAATTACTTATTTTCTGAACCATTAAACAAATAAAAAATTTAAAGAATTATACAATGTAATTCCCTCTATTTTTTTATATTCTGTCTCCCACAGTTAAAGTGTACTTATGATGAGAATTACAGATCTCATCTTTTTAAGGAGGATAACTTGTACAATTGGTGGCTGCTAAATACTTTTTGCACCACTGTACCTTCTTCCAATACAGCACAAAATGTGGTCTATTCAATCTGCACTTGTGTGGTTGGTACCAGGAAGGGCTATGGGCATCTTTCTCTGTCCTTCATTATCTCTTCTTACCTACATCTGTTTCTGCTTTGACCCAGTCTACCACTAAACAAGTTAGAACCATCAACAGGTCTGCTTACCCCCTCTTCTTTCATGAAAGTGTTAGCACATCTGCACTGATAGTTGCAAAATGTGTCCCTTTTTGCAGAGCTGGTGGAGGGTGCAGCATTGCGTGCTTTGAAATCAAACACAAAAGCATTGAAAGCGGAGCAGTAGCCGTTGGCTGTAGATGGTTATCGCTTGCCACCACAGCCAAGGGAGTAACCATCATCTCAGAAGTGAGGGGGACAAAAAAAAATTTCAGTGGCCTATTGTGTGATTTATCATCCTCTCACATTCAGTAATACTTTTCCTCAGTGGTTAAAAAGCCATTTAATCACTGTTACATGAGTGTGCTGGTTTAGTTATCCCCACGACCCCACGAGTGGGATAGACCAGATCGATGGCTTACCCGTTAGTGTTCCAATGGCCCGCATTCGGGGCTAGCCCTGTTGCTGGTTGAAATCCAATGAAATTCTGACTTCATGAACTTATACATATTTTATATCATTAGAAAGCTAAGAGTCTTGTGATTTCAAATATGGATGCCAATCAATGATACAGTCATGATTAAAGGCACGAGTGCTTTTGCCAACACACACACACACCCCTGCAGAAGGAGATCAAATGTGTGACTCACTCCTTTGTAGTCCAATAAATGTGACGAAACCGAGCCATCTCAAACAAAACTGTATTTTTACATCCATAAGGGTCTGATTAAAGTCCTCTAATAAAATGATTAGTCCAGGACAACAATAAAACCGATAAAAAATGTAAAATAAACAGCAAAAATGCACTTCCGAAATGTCTATTCCATGTTTATGGTCAAATAGTCATATTTTACGTTTTCACTGTGATTTTGTTATTTAAAACAAAGACAAGTTTTAGTAAAGAAATATTCAGCCAGCTGTTTAAAAAGACATTTGTGTCACGCTGCCCTATTCCTGCCTCATTGTCTTCACCTGTCTGTCTCATCAACCACACCTGATCCCACTCACCTCCTGCCTTTAAGACCCCTCACTTCCTTTCACTCCCGGCCGGATCATTAGTAGTTACTGGATAGTCAATAGTTGGTAACCGTCTATCTCCATGGTGTGTTCTTCCTGCTGTCTTCCTTCCCTGCCCGATTTCCAGTGTCTCGGTTCCTGCCATCTTCACCACCATCATCACCACCTCCTCACTGTAATAAACATCCTGCACCTTCCTTCGGCGAGTGCATTTGGGTCCATTCTCCACACACCTCGTGACAATTTGCTGTCTTTGAGTTAGACAACAGAGATAATAACGAGAGGATGGTCCAAATGAATACTTGAACATGATGAAGTAAAGCTTCATCATGGAGTTAAGGAGCTCAGAAATTAAACTAGTTTATATAAAGTTGTGATTTTTTTAAATGTTTATATTTAGTCGGAAAAGATTGTTTTAGTTAAAAAATGTGTCTGTTTAACTAAACTATTTGTAACATTCTGTTTGTCCCATGTTAAGAACTCTACTTTTGAGCTATGGTAAATAGTTATTTAACAATTTTTTTATCACAAGAAAATAAAGTAAGCATTGTTTTACCTGCAGATCAGAATATTGTTAATGCAAGCAAAGGAAATGTTTGTCAGTTTTCCTGCTATATAACAGTCTTCTGTTTCTGCCTGACTGTCAGTTCTGCAGCCTGGTTTTTGCCCTGTCACAAGGCTTTCTCCTTGGGCTACCTATTAAAATACAAACAAAAGATATTTCTGAAGTGGGAATGACAGCAATTTTGAAAAATCTTTAAAAACCCTGTCCTGATACCTGCTTAGTTTTGCCTAGCAATTGATGTCTTATTATCTTGGCCAATTTTAATTTCTCTTTACCTGTGCAAAAACGTGCATCCTCTCCCCTGCTGCTGGCCTCTGGCGTTATCCCTCCTCCCTGATTTTTTTCTCTCCCACTTTTCTTTTAAAGATTGATAATATCACTAATATTGTGTACAAAGGATTTCTATCAAATATGTGGAAAGCAATAGTGAGCACTAGCTCTACTTGGAAATGGAAGAGAATTTGGTTCATTACTAGCATAAACTAGCAAGGTAACATAGCTTAGGTAAACACCAACATTAGTATTGTTAATTAACATTCTTGCAGTTTTCGCCCCAAATGTTTTAAAAACGCATTCCCACATTAAAATTAAAGCTGTTCTTAAACCATTTTGAGTAGAGACATGGCTGTGATCTCTTTGAAAAGAAATTACTCTGAAGGTTCCCCCGTAACAGTGATAATATGTAAGTGCTATTGTTATCAAGTAATATGATTTCGAATATATTTTGAAAATGATGATACCTGCCGGTATCTAACAAATCGTTAAGCTAATGTCATCTGCACGCGACAGCATAACTCAATTTACACAGCTTGTGTGGAAGAAACTGTCCAAAGTGTTTTGCCTTTCGCTGGCTGTGGCTGGTTTGTTAGACATGTTGGAGGGCTGCACTGCTCTCTCTGCTCTCTCCAGCACTTGACGATGACCCACTGGCTGCATTAGCTTACGGTGCTTTCAAAGACGGCTCGGAAAAATCCGTTACCACATATTAACGGTTAAGACGGCTGTAAAGGCTGAAGAAAAGTGCGGGGGACGCAGGGCACCGACACGGGAAGTGCGGGGGACATGTCCCACGCGTACCCCGCGGTTGTTACGCCCATGACCACAGCCTTTGTAGCCACATGGGTCTTTTAAAAAAAGCACTCCTGGAAACTGTCAAATTGTTGATGAAGATGAGGTAATAGTTATGAACTTTAAACACACAACAGTTAACTGAGCAAAGAAATCACCCTGCAGATGGCTGATTGGAAGCTGGCAAAGTGATGAAAATCTGGCAGGCAGCTACATGACAGTGGCATTTCTGAACCAAGATATAGAGACCGCTCTATGATGAGAAGAGATGGCCGCAAGCATTGTCTACACAGCGATTCTTTGACTTCCCTATGACGAATCCCAGTAACACAGACACTTGGCAGACCAAAGTGGGGCGCTTTGCACATGAGGAGCCAAAGGGAACCTTTAAAAATGAAGCAAGATGTAATGCAGCTTTTTAACGCTCATTCTGGGCCTCTGATAGCTGCAGCAGCGTGGATTTGTATCCCAGCTACACTGAAAAGACTGCCGAACTGGATGGAGCTTTAAAGTGAAGCAAGAAAGCTCTGGAAAATCGGCCCTCAAAGGCACATTTCAACTGGAGAGCATTTCTTTTAAGCTGTCACTCTTTGGTAGTTGACAATCCTATTATGGCACCAACTTATTGTAATTAAGAGGGGAAGGAGATATATGGGCACAGACGCATTCATCACACCATTTGAAAGACAAAGAACCTTGTTGATGGTCTGTTTTTGGGGGTAAAACAAAGTCATGAGCAGCCAGATCACTTTATTTGCATTGACATGTGAGTGATGTAAACTGTATCGTGAAGCCAATTTTCTTTTCTCTCTGTTCCTTCATCCTTTCACTGGCGGGCACCATTCTAAAGGGACGTAATGGAAAATAGGTTTTATGGCTTTTCTTCTTTCCCATTTTTAGAGGTCAGGGAAATGGAGGCTTCAAAGAAAAAGAAAAAAGTTAAACCCTAGGAGGTAACGATCCCTCACCTCATCAACCCCTTCTGCTAAATTCTAAATACGTTGTGCTCTAAAACTGCACCTAAAGCCAGTTATAAAGAAGAACGGATTGAGTGGCAAGTCCATATGCCGCTGTTTATTTGGGCCATAATAAGAGGATTGTGTTTCTTTCTTCTTCCCTCTCTCCACAATAGGGCAGCTTTTGAAGCAGGGACAGATGACAAACCTCGAGAGGGCCATCAGCTTCCATTGTAACAGAGAGATATTCTAAATTTTAAGCACAATGGCAGAAGTACAGAGCTCCACGTGTATTGTATGTAAGAAGTCTGCATGTTTTCCCAAGCCTGACCCCTGAACAGTCATTCCCTAACATGCTCCCTCACAGCAGGGACTGTTCTCTAAAATAATAATCTGAATCTGCAAACTTTGTTGAATTTAACGTCTCTTTGTTTACCACGTAAAAGTGTAGTACTAGTAGGGTCAAAGGTCACGGTCTTGCAGACTGCTTGTGTGTCTTTGCATCTGATACCCTAATCTACCTCTTTGATCTTTATTCTCTGTTCCTTTCTCTGTATGGACCTGTCCTGTGTTACAAATGAAGGTGGTGAGAGGGTCAGAATATCAAGGGCTATATTACTGACACACAGATAGACAGAGATACTCCCTAAGCGCTTCTGCACCCTTCCAGCTGCTGCATTTTAGGAGATTGTCCACTAAGGAGCAGCCATATCCCAAAAGATAAATTATATAACTAGTCAGAGGAGATGCTTCTTTGTAGTTTCAATGTAAGGACTTTGCATTTTTCATTTAAGCGTATGGTTTTTTTTCTTGCAAGATCACTGTGGCTGAGCTCCAGAGGTGCAGTAGGAAGATTGGAGAAAGTTCCACTAAGTCAACTATCACTACAGCCCTCCACCAGTCGGGGCTTCATGGCAGAGTGGCCCGACGGAAGCCTCTCCTCAGTACAAGACATATGAAAGCCCGTATAGAGTTTACCAAAAAACAAATGGACTCCCAGACTATGAGAAATAAGATTCTCTGAGCTGATGAGACCAAGGTTGAACTTTCTGGCGTTAATTCTAAGCTGTATGTGTGGAGAAAACCAGGCACTGCTCATCACCTGCCCAATACAAAAAGGGGTGCTGAGTGTACATTGAGAAATAAAATGAACTTTTTTTTATTTTAGGAAATGGCTGCAATGTAACAAAGAGTGACAAATTTAAAGTGGTCTGAATATTTTCCATACCCACTGTCGTTGGAGAAGTCGGAATTTCAATATGGTGACGCCCACATAGCCATTGTTCGTAGCAAGCCAAGGCTATTGGACATATAGATTAATGCAGTGTGGTATCATGCTGGTCAGATAGCTGAAAGAAGGCATCTACAATTTTCCCTTGCTTTCAGGTAAGACAAATTTGCTTTTTTTGAAATACTAATTTTCGCAAAAAGCTAGAGGAGTGCCACCCATTACTCTTATTAAGGTAACACTTTTAAAACTACACACTCTTGGCTTTCTACCCAAGCAGATAGTCTAACTAACCAGCAAATATCAGCTTGTTAAACTTGTTTAACTATATAAAGAGGAGAGCAGCATAATTTATTTTATTTTGTGCAAATAAACACTACTGGCGTCACACTTGCTGAAACACTAAAGGTGAAACTGGTCTGGCTGTTGAAGGAGGAGCAGCCTCTCTTAATCTCTCCTAAACTCTCGTCTTATTCTTCCTTCTTAATTTTCTTTTCTCAGCTCTCTATTGCCTTTTTCTTAGTTACTTTACATACCCAGCCTCTGGAGTTACTGTATTAGACTGTTTACTTTTTGAAGGACTGTTGGATAACAAAATGCCATTTTGCTCAGCTGAGGACTTTGACAAAGATGGTCCAGAGAATGGAGGCTATGGAAATGAAGATTCATCGTCATTTTCATAACGAAGTAAACTCTGGATATGAAAATGAGACGACTTCACTGATGATGGCTGACGGTGAGAAAAAACCTGGCAGCACTGTTTCACTCGACCTTCGGTGCAACAATCTCGGAAATGAACCACAGCACAACACTGCTCCCTCAGCCAAAACAAGACCCTTAACTTGAAGGACATCGCATTCGCCGTATACATAATAAGAAATGGCCCACTTTGGACTTAATCATCAGCAATGGTTTAAATATTTCCAACATCTCGGTAGAGGTTGCATTATTTGACCATTTCTGTGTTGTCTTTGAAAGCACCATCTTTGCTAAACCCCCAATTTCATCCTCCAACTCAAACTCAGTAAACAAGCTGGTAGATAACTTTATCTCAAAAATTTCTGACATTGATACCATTCCTTCAACTAAAGTGAAAGCAGTGTTTGATAGAAAGAAGTCTCTGTGGACTAGTGGTCCACTGGTACGTAGTGAAATAAGGGAGAGTAGAAAAGCCAAGAGAATATGGTGGAAAACTCAACTCACTTCACTGTGAGATCTACAAAGACAGACTGAACAGATATCACTTAACTTTGAAAGATGCAAAGGAATTTTTCTTATCTGAAATCATTAACAGAAACATTAATAATATTCAGACTTTATTGCAACAGTTGAGAGACTAACTAATCCTCCTGTGACAATAGCCCCTGAACTAAATTCCACCTGGGCTTTCAATGAATTTGCCAGCTTTTTCAGTGAAAAGATTCTGACAATTAGAGGGTCAATTTGAACATCGGTACCAAACCCATTACCAATGTCATCCCCACTCTACACCAATGTGGAGAAAATGTCCAAACAATGTCAAAAACCTTGATGAAATTAAAACCCAATTAGGCTCCTTCTCTTGCTGCCTTGATGTCTTCCTCACTATTTTTCTTTAAAAGTCCTCACTATTATTGGGTCTGATCTAATTAAAATAGTGAACTCATCCCTCCTATCAGGTGTCTTCTCTCAGGGTTTAAAAACAGCAGTTATGAAACCACTACTAAAGAAGAACAACCTGGACAACAAGTTAATGCAGAACTACAGGCCAATCTCTAATCTTCCATTCATCAGCAAGATTATTGAAAAGCGGTGTTTCAGCAGTTAAATAGCCTCCTAACATGACCAACTCAGTTTTGATGTTTTCAGTCTGGTTTCTGTGCTCACCACAGCACTGAGAATACCCTCGTCAAAGTGTTCAGTGAAATCCGCATAAATAAAGACTGTGGGGGTGTCGCATGGCACAGTGGTTAGAGAGGGCGCCCCATGTGCAGAGGCCTCAGTCCTCAATGCGGCCATCCCCAGTTCGAGTCCTGTCCCAGGCGACCTTTGCCGCATGTCTTCCCCCACCTCTCTCCCCCTTCAAAAATTCTGTCCACTGTCAATAAAGGCCACTCAGGCCCAAAAAACCTTTTTTTTTTTTTTTTATACAGACTGTGGTAGAACCTCAGTGCTGGTACTTTTGGATCTCAGTGCAGCATTTGGTACTGTTCACCATGATATATTATTGAAACAATTGGAAAGCTGGGTCAGACTCTCTGGTACAGGACTCGGCTAGTGCCTTGTCCACACGTAGCCTGGTATCTCACAAAACGAAGATATTTTTCTACGGTTCGGCCTGTCATCCACACAAAAACGCAGATTTACGGCACCGAAAACAAATCTTTTTGAAAACTCCGGCCAAAGTGAAGATCTGCGTTTTCTCTGTTTTAAGCGTTTGCGTTTGGACAGAAATAATGAGTTTTCAGCTCAGCCACGTCACTTTCAACGACAAAAATGCTCCGACATCCTTTGTGCGACTTGTGTTTATACTCAGAAACAGCATTTATGCCCTCAGAGATGTCTTGGCATCATCGATTGTCCAAACGCTTTTTGTTTGCTTGTTTTTACAAGCTCAGTTAGTGCTCTATGTTGAAGTTAGAAAATAGAAAGTTACTCTAAGTGGATAGGATTTGGGGGAACTACTGCCCCCTACAGCTTTGGTATGTCTATGAATGTGCTTAACAACGCACTTATGCGGTTAGGTGTGGACGGAATTTTTTTTTTTTATGAGGTGGTGAGAATATTCGTTTTTTTTAAACGACTATGTGTGTACTTACATGGTCTGGTTTGAGTCTTACCTAAAGAACATGAACTTCTTTGTGTCAATAGGCACAATAGTCTTCATCAGAACAGAAAGAAATCTCATGTGGGGTGCCAAAGGGCTCCCTCCTGGGGCCCCTCCTATTTAATATCTACATGCTCCCGCTAACCCAGATTATACCATACCATACCAAATTTATTCGTAAAGCACACTATAAAAAACAGCTTGAGAGCCAACCAAGGTGCTTTACACAAACATAAAGAAATACACAGAAAACATATAAAACATATAAAACATATAAAAAAAGCATATAAATTATAAGTAAAAACTAATTGAGAAGGATGATTAAGAAGAAGGAAAGGCTAATGATTAAAGGTGGGTTTTTAATCATTACTTTAAAACATTGACGGAAGAAGACTGTCTCATCAAGAGAGGGATCTGATTGCAGAGTGACGGGCCACAGGCCAAAAAGGCACGGTGACTACGACATTTATACCGGACATTCAGGGTAAAAAGCAAATTATGGTCAGCTGATCTAAGGGACCATGCAGGTAAATACGTAAGAAGCAACTCAGACAGGTATGCAGGCACCCCCATGAAGTGACTTATAAACAAATAGCAAGATCTTAAATTTGAGTTGATACTGAACAGGAAGCCAGTGTAAATTTGACCTGAACCTCCAGGGTCACATAAAGTCAATACCAAGGTCAGCCTTCTATAATCTGAAGAACATTTCTAAGATTAAAGATCTAATGTTGCAACGGGCCCTTAAAAAACTCATCCATGCGTTTATCTTTAGTCAGATTGATTACTGCAAAAGTGTCTTCACCGGTCTGCCTAATAAGTCAATCAAACCAAAATGCTGCTGCTTGTGTTCTCACTAGAATCAGGAAGTCAGAGTCACATTAACAGTCTCAGCTATTTTGTTTTTCTGAACTTGACCATCAATGCAATGTTTATTTGTGTTCAGATGTTAATCGTGCACTTATTGGACAAAGATGGCTTGCTGTGGTATTGATTGCACTCACACTGTCCAAGAAGCCTTGGCTCCATTTTTTTCAGTAAGTAAAATTATATTTCTACTGTGCATTTAAGATACTGCTGCTTGGTCAAAAATGGGTTGAAATGATCACATTTCTTCCTTACATATTTATAATTAAAACTTGTTTTAACTAAAATTCATAGTTTTAGTGAAAGTTATGGACCAACAAGGCTTCATGCCTTCAAAAAAATTATTGAGTCTGCCTAGAAAACAGAGGGGTAGCAGAGTCGGTCAAACGAGGTTTTCTGGCTAAAAGGCCCGCTAACCTCCGTTAGCTCTGGGTTAGCTCAGTTAGCTCATAGCTACATCTGTTTAGAGTGTCAATCATCTGGCCCCACCCTCACAGCCCCTCTCTCAGCTCCACCTCTTCGGCCATTTTTTATATTTTCTGGGCATGACGAGACGCTTGACGCTGGCAAGATGGGGGTGGTGGGAACCGCCCATTTGGCTTCAATTCTGCTCTTCAGAAAACTACAGGTGACGTTACGGAGACTTCGTCCATTTTATGTATACAGTCTATGGTTTAACATGATGGGACACAACAAAAAAATTAAGACATGATGGGACAGACGTTGAGGAAACATTTGGTGTATGTAAACTTTTGATTTGCAACTGTATGTGCTGTTGTCCAGAGGCCCAAAATCTGCTGCAGACACAAATTAACCACAAACACTCATACATGAGGGAGAGTACATACATAACATACTTTGCTTCCCATCCTTTACTGCTGAGTTAGGTCTCTGTGATGTGTGTGAAAGATGGTGGTTGTCTGTTTTTCTCTGCAGAACACCAGAAGGGAAACTGAAATGAATTGGCGTTAATGAGCTGTTAACTCTGCAGCAGCCCAAAAGACTTGCAAGTAAACTCTGCTGTTTGGCTTCCAAGAAAACATAAATACATGGAATCTCTCACTCCCAGAGGAATGCATCCATCTGCTGAGAAAGAACACAGTCCAAGTGCACATGCAGACGTCACATCATCAGCAGACTCCCTCATACTCGTGTTCTCCGTCTCAAACGCACATGCTCTAAAGCACCCACGTCCTCTTTCTCAGCACATACTCACTCAATCAGCGTCTCACTCCTAGGCGTAACGGGCCCCCGGCTCGGAGGCAGTAAATCTTCCTGATGATGACATGCACTTGTGGATGGCGTACACCCAGCTGAGCTGCTGAGCAGATCCGAGTCAAATAACATTTGGAAATACTTCTCATTGTTTGTTTTTTCCTAATGGAGAGCCAGGTGCAGGGGTTTACTTTGTTTCAGTTGAGGTCAAGTGTCAGAGAGCGGCAAAAAAGTTTTTAGACCTTATTTCCCGCCTTACCTTCAGAACGTTTTAGGACGCTAATTCCTTTTTTCTTTTAAAAGGACTTGTGGTATTGGGAGGTGCCAGGTTTTGACTCTGTATATTTAGCATTTTTGTTTTATACAGAGCCTTTCAAAAGTATTCACACCCCTAAACCTTTTCACATTTTGTAACATTACATACACAAACCTTTGTGTATTTTATGAGGATTTTTTTGTGATGGAGCCAAACAAAGTAGTTTCTAATTGCGAAGCGGAAGATAAAAATGATTGGTAGTCACATTACAAAGAAAATGACGCATTTCTATTTAGACCCCTCCCAAGTCTATCATTTTTTACTGCAATGACATCTGGTTTTTTGTATCTACCAGCTTTACACAATTAGAGACTGAAAGATTTTGCCCGGTTTTTTTTTTTTGGCAAGATAATTCTGTCACAATGTGACTTTTTCCCCTTGTTCTGGTCCGTCTGTGTCTGTTAATTGTTTCCATCTGCCCTGTATTGTGTCCTAATTACCTCCATGTGTATATATACCCGCCTGTTCCCCACGTTAGTTGCCAGTTTGTCGTCGTTCCTGTCATTTTCGTCATAGCTACATGCATCCTGTCCTCATAAGTTTGTATTTGTAAGTCTCATGACATTGTATTTCCTGAGTTGTTCCGTGTGGAATCACGATTAAAGAGTCTCACTGCATCTCATCTGCGCCTGAATCCGACACCCAATCATGACAGAACAAACCGGCCATAAGGATTCAGCAGCAGGTGAGAAACTGACTCTATTTCAATGGTTGGCTAGGGAGGCTGCTAAAAACGCTTCATCACCCGAAGACTCACCTTTCCGGGGATCGAGGTTTGCGTTCTGCCCCCCTGGAGTAGGTGCCCGCAGACATGAAGCTGGTTGGCGCTCCTCCCCGCAGTTCTTCTCCCGGCGTCGGCATGGACAAAGCCGTTGGGCCGCCCCTTCTCCTCTCCAGGGGGGTTCGGCCGCCGTCCTCGCTTCCACCCTAGAAGATTCACCTCGCTGCAACGTACCAGCCGCAGTACTGTCTCGCCGTCAACAGCCTGTTCGGGGTTTGCCTCCTGCCGTGGAACTGCAGCGTCCTTCCGTGGTTATCTTCGTAGGACTGTGTTCCGTTTGTTCCGCCGTCCTGGGCCCCCGCCTCCCACCCTGGTTTGGTTGTTTTTTGTTGGTGCATCAGGGTATTGTCACAATGTGACTTTTTCCCCTTGTTCTGGTCCGTTAATTGTTTCCAGCTGCCCTGTCTTGTGTCCTAATTTCCTCCCCGTGTATATATACGCGCCTGTTCCCCACGTTAGTTGCCAGTTTGTCGTCATTCCTGTCATTTTTATCAGAGTCATAGCTACATGCTTCCTGTCCTCAGATGGTTGCATTTGTAAGTCTCGTGACATTGTACTTCCTGAGTTGTTCCGTGTGGAATCACAATTATAGAGTCTCCCTGCATCTCAGCCTGTCTGTGCCTTAATCCGACACCCAATCATGACAAATTCAGGCTTTGTCAGGCTGGATGGAGAGTGTTTGAGAACATTAGTTTCTAATCTCGCCCTTGATTCTGAATTGGATTTAGGTCTGAATTTTGGGTAATACATGAAAATACCCTGATCTAAACTGTTGTATGAAAGGTCTTGCTTTATGTTTACGACCATTGTCCTGGAGGAAAGTGAGCATTTGCCCGGTCTTATGGTATTTTGTAGCCACTAACAGGTTTTCTTCAAGGGTCGCCCTTTTTCTAGACCTTCTATCTTCCCATAAAATCTGACCAGCTTTTCTGTCCCTTTGAACTAAAAGATCCCTGTATAATAGTGTCGTTACCACCATGGTTATTGTGTAAACCTCTCCACAAGTTTCTCCCTGACCTATCTGCTGACTCCACTGATTAAATAAAATGTTGTGTAAACAATTACCTATAGGATTAATTTAAAGGTGGCACAATGAAGCTCATGACCATTTTAATTAGTAAAATATGTTTAAGGATTCTGTGCTGCCTTGCTGACAGTGTATCCACAGTATATTGAGAGGATATCGTCAGCTCTGAAAAGAGGACGACTAAAACCTCTCAGATCATTGTTTTTTCACGTCTGTGCAAACACAGTCAAGGCTAATTTCTTAACAGTATTCTGGGTAATGAGATGATTTTGTTTCTTGGAGCTGGTGGCTGTTGAGGCACGATCCCGCCCGCCCTTTTTTCCAGGAGCACAAAGGCTCTATCTCTGCACCCGCACGAGGCTAGCTGTGAACACATCATCCCAGTGCTGATGCTGAGCCAGATAAGCCTGCTTCCTCACCCTTTCTCCAAAACACACATCTACATATACAGAAAGGCAGAAGCGCCCGCTGCCTTCTTCTGCTGTGGGAAGCTATAAATGGAAGGGAAAAAAAAACTATTTACCTTTGCAAAGTTTGACTCACCTGAGGGTGTGTGCGTGAGAGTATGTGGTTTCATATGACTGTGTGGGAGAAGTCTTTCACTGTGCATGCACATGTTTATGTTAAAATGCGAGCCCCCAATTTATGGAGGCCCATTAACGGAGGATGCTGTTAAGTGATTTTAGAGGCTTCGCTGGAGATTGAGAGGAAGGAAGAACGAAGGCTGCCCAAGAGGTACTTTAATAGCCCCTGACAGCGCTGCAGCTTTATAGGCAGCAGCTGGACCAGGTGTTAGCTTCTGCAAACACACATGTGCACACATTCCTCCAGCCTAATTAAGGGTGGTCAGACCAGCTCTGCGGTTTTGAACTGTGGGTTGTATGAACACAAATTAAGGACAGCAGGCATTGATTTAGTTAGATGTCTTGCTCAGGCATTTAAATTGCCGTTTATTGATGCACGTTTAAAAAAAAACTCTCCAGAAATAACTTACTATGTTTATAGCTTGTCTTCCCAACACTAAAGATTGTTACAATCAACTGTTTGGAGTCATTGCAGGAAGCAATTTAGTGTTCCTCAGCAAGAGGGGTTTTTACCACTGCTTTGTTTTCTTAATTTACTTCAAAACAGGATCCAATATGCTTTCATGTGTGAGGAGCATTTTTGAAAATGTGTTTTAACACAGCCGTGTAAAATTTACAATGTCTTTGAAATGCATTCATACACTTTGATTTGATTGATTTTATTACAACCATCACTTGAAACCTCAATGTGTTTTATGTCACAGAGTAACATAAAGTAGTGAATCCTTTTAAAGTGGTATTTCAAAACATGATTTTCAAAACTTTTACAAATTGAAATCTGAAAATTGAATGTGGATTTTGTACAGCAGAGTGTGTTTTGGGGAATGTCTCCACCACCTGTGCACATCGAAAGACAAAAGTATTTTCCCATTCTTTTTCTCCAGTTAGGGTGAAGGGCATTTATGAACAATAATGTTCTAGTCCTGACCCAAATCCTAAATTGGATTTAGGTCTGGAGTTTCTAACACTGAGGGCTGCACAGTGGTAGCACTGTGGCCTTGTAGCAGGAAGGTCCTGGGTTTAAATCATGCCCTGGGGTCTTTTTGCATGGAGTTTGCATGTTCAACTCTGATCTGCTACTCTCTCCCTGCTTATTCCTACCCAGCATGACACTACCACGACCATGTTTTACAGTAGATACATTATTTTGAGAGTGATGTGCGGTGTTGATTTTCTGCACCATAACATTTTGCATAAAATAAACAGAAGGAGCTCTGATCTGCTGAGACCAAAATTAATCTATGTGCTCACTGTAAAGGAGACTCCTTAGTCCTTTCTTTCAGCATTGTTTTTGTCTTGCCACTATTAAAAAAAAGGTCAGATTAGTTAAGTGCACGGCTAATAGGTGTCCTCTCGACAGATTCCCTTACCTGAGCTGTGGATCTCTGCAGCTTCCCAAAAGTTACCACGGGCCTCTTGGCTGCTTCTCTGATCAATGCTCTCCTTATCCAGCCTGTCTGTTTAGGTGTCTCGGTAAGTTTACCCTTGAATATATTGTTTTATGACTTAAACCTGCTTCAAATTTCTACATGTTCTCCCTGACCTGTTCACTGGTGGCCAGTGTGTCTGTTTACCTATCTCTGTATCAAACCTCTGAGGCTCTGACAGAAGAGCTGCATTCATACTGAAATTAAAATACTAACTTCTGGAAAATATTACTTACCCTGGTTTTGATATGGGTATCAGTAAATGGAACTGAAATACAAATTCACACCATACTTTTCAGTTTTTCCTTTAAAAAGATTTTAGAATATGTGTACCTTTCCCGTCTTCACAATGATACTATGTTGCGTTACTGTAAAAAAAAAAAAAAAAAAAAGGGGGGGGATGTTGAACAAACCTAAAGTAAGGCAACTAGCAGCACAACTTTTATGGGTAAACCCTCAACAAAGGGTTTTGGTGTTGTGCGAACTATAATTGAGAAGTTAACTCAAAGATTAATCCAAAGCTGAACAAATTTAAAATAGCTATTTAGTTCTACCCCTTTCTTTGATTTGAAACAACCCATATTCATTTGAAAATCCCTAGGGTGAAGTTGAGACAACCTATGTACATATTTTGCCTCAACTCACTGGTATGAGTAAATGTGACCTAAAGTCTTAAGTTTGTCCAGCTGGTCAGTTAGACAAACTTAAAATGGTAAATGGACTGAACTCATGCAGCACTTGTCCAGTCACACTGACCACTTAAAGCACTTTACACTGGAGCCACATTCACATACACCCAATCACACGCACAAACATGCACACATTTATACACCGATACGCAGGTCAGTGGGCAATTTGGAGTTAAGCAGCACATCAACATGTGACAAGCGGAAGCTGGAATCAAACCTACAACCCTCCGATTACAAGCCAACTACTATACCCACAAGTCACAATCGTACTTCAAAGGAGAGAGAAAAGACTTTGCTCTTCGTTTGTCCAACACCAGAACTCTTTGTTGAGTTTACTCATGAAAGTGTAGCTGGGGGACGTACTTTTTTAGGTTTGTTCAGCTTTTATGTTTTTACAGTGTAGTCCATCACTTAAAGTCCCAATAGAGTACATTAAATATGTGCAATCTATCACCTTGAATTATTGGATAATTAGAGGAGGAAGATGTTGCTGTGTCATGTTGCCTTTCTGTTTTTCACCTCTTTCCTTTAAAAAAAATCTCTTAATTCTGCGATCCCGCAGTGAAAAAATTCAAGTGAGTCACTGTAGTGAATCATAGTTAATGCAGAAAATAAACAAACGACTGATTAGATGTGTATTAGAGGCAGACTTTTTCCAAATGGATCTTGTGATGACGAAAACATTGAGTGGGGGGACCTCCTCCACATGCAATAATTGTAATTTGGCCTTAAGTAGCTTAACCAGCAAGGAGATGGAAAGGGAGCGGCGTGCTGGAAATAAGGAGCAGCAAGGGGGAAGGAATACAAGAGATTATCAGTTTAGAGTGTGCACCCTCTCCTTTTCTCTTTATCCCCTGCTTTGGTACTTTCTACCCCCAAACCAAAGCCAACATTCACCTCAGGTCAGCCATATCTAATGTTACCGGGTCCTTCCTGGCACAGTATTACAGAATAAAGATGCACCGCCCCATTCATGCTGCCTGCACTCTAGGTGCGCTAATGAACATTACCGACTGGTTCACTGAAAGGCTGAAGACACTGGCTGTTGGCATTCTTCCTTCCTCACCCCCTGCTGTTTCTCAGTGGGCTGAAAACCTCATGGAAACTGTTTTCTTTTAGGGGCCTTTCCCTTTTTAGGTGTGTGCTCTTTTCGCCCGAGAAACAGGAAATAACTGTTGTTAATGTGTGTGTTTATGTACCCATGTCTGTGTTTTGCAACTATCATATTTTATCAGGAGGTTAATGTGATAGAACAACTGTGAAATTCATATGTGAAATGGAAAATAAATTTTACATAATTTTCAGCCTTTTTCATAAAAACAAATATCTGAAAAGTGTGATGTGAATACATATTCATCCTCATTTATTCTGACATCCCTAAATAAAAAATACAATACAACTAATTGCTTTCAGATGTCCCTTAATTGGGACATGGTAACAGATACGTGTAATATCTATAAATATATCAGTTTTGTTAAGGAGCATAACAATTCAGTTTATTTAAATTCAGTTTATTTATTTAGCGCCGATTCATCAACCGATGTCATCTCAAGGCACTTTACAAGAAAAATCACTTCAATAAAGTCATACAAACATTCCAATTAGTTTAAAGGTTTAGTTAGTTTCCTATTTAAGGAATTCCAGCAGATTGCATCGAGTCATTGACCCTCATACTGAGCAAGCAATTAGCAACAGTGGAGAGAAAAAACTCCCCTTTGACAGAAAGAAACCTCCAGCAGAACCTGGCTCAGTACAAGTGTCCATCGGCCACGACAGTTTCATGAACTCTAGAGGAGCAGCAGAGTTCCACAACTTATGTGCGCAAATCGGTTGACAGAACAACTATTAGTCAGGCACTCCACAAATGTATCCCAAATTGCATGTAAACATTTTGGTTTATTTATAAAATGCATGGTGTTGCAAATAAGTAATGCTTTATATCAAACTAAACCTCTCCGTTTTGTAACATAGTGGTGCCATTATCATACTCTTGGATTTACCTTTTGTTAATCTGCTGGAACTGGGAAAGTTGTTAGTTATGGGAAGAAGGATGGAGTTGCATAGAAGGAAACCCTGGAAGAAAACGTGTTAGTGGTGCCAAGATTTAAAATTGACCTACCTATGAGACAACAGCGCTAAACAAACCAATCAAAACATTTGTATCAAAATGGGTCACTCAAATTCCATGACAATATCCAAAAATAATGTTTACAAATCATCTCGACCCAATAAGCTTGAGATATTTTTGCAAAATAAAAATGGGTAAATTTTTCAGCTTTAGATGTGCAAAGCTACAAAAGATGTACCCAAAAATATTTGCAGCTGGATTCACTGTGAAATGTAGCTCTACAAAGCATTGACTCAGGGAGCCTGAATACAAATACATGCAGATATGGATACTTTTGCTAGGCCCTGTATCATTTCTTCACTTCCTTTAGAATATTCTTGATCAATAGTTGTAAATTTCTCAAGGACTTTCATGTTTTTTTGGGGACCTTGGCTGTATTTTTAATTTCTGTCCACTTCAAAAAACCCAGAAGACTGAAGTTTTTTAGTCATCCATCGTGAGGCTCAGAGAATCTTTTACCAAAACTACAATCACTGTCTTTTAATCCTTCTTTACAAGTGAAGAACCTGGGCATGATTTTTGACTCTGAGCTGACTTTTATCCCTCACATTAAAAACATTACTAAAATAGGTTTTTATCAACTAAAGAACATTGCCAGAGTCCGCCCCATTCTCCCTCGGGCCAATACGGAGACACTGATGCATGCTTTTATCTCCAGTAGGGTTGCTTACTGTAATGCCCTGCTTTCTGGTCTTCCCAAAAAGAGTACATCCAGTTTACAACTCCTACAAAATTCAGCAGCACTTGTCCTGAGAAAGACCAGGAAGCGGGAACACATTACACCTGTCTTAAAATCCCTGCGTTGGCTCCCCGTATGTTTCAGGATTGATTTTAAGGTTCTTTTAAAGACCCACTCCAATGAAAATCGTGTTTTTGTGTTGTTAACATGTTCTTCTGCCATTTTTCTCATGCCAGATGACATATCTTAAGAAAATTGCATTTTTGAGTATTTCTGCTTTCAAATCACTGTGAATCAGTAGCAGACGCTAAAAGGGCATCTAAATCAGTGTGTTTGTGACGTAGCAACTGCACTGGGCGGGCTACAAGCTCCTGCTCCGCTCTGCCCCGTCCGCTCAGGTTCTAAGGAGTAGAGAAGACGATGGCGGATCAACACCTGTGTGCTGTAGCGGGTTGCAATGCTAAGAAGAATTATATTATTAGCTGTCATACTTTACCAAAATCATCTGCAGTGAGAGAGAAATTGATTAAGTTTCTTGGTCACAGTAAGATTAAAAACCGCACATCGGTTTGCAGTCAAAATTTCAGAGAAGACTGTTTCGCCAACTGGCAGGAAAAAAAAGGGCTTCGCTAGTAAACTACTTTTGTAGCCAGGTGCAGTGCCTTCCATCAATACACCATCAAGTGAACAGCCTGTATCTTTACCGGTAAGTTTATTTTTTTCTATTGGGAGCTAATTTAACCATCTTCTTGTTTGCTAACATTACATCAGCTATTTCGGGGTCAACAGCCAGTGCTGCGTGGTTCTGTGTTAAAGCGATGTAGATTATAATATAATCGGTTTTACAGGGTCTTTTTTTTAAGCTTTTTATTTTTGTTTAATTTTAGATGGAAGCAGGCTCAGATGCACCCTATAGTGGAAGAAAATTTTATGTTAAGAATGATCTTTTCTGTGTAGTTCACATACTGATAGTTACTGATAGTTACTATGTGTCTTTTCTTTATGATATGGTGACCAATCTGATTATATGACACTGTATTAATTTAGGTCAGGACAAACCTGCTGATTCAGACTCTTACAGCCTGGGTTGGCATGGCGCCTCTCTTTTACGTCTAAGAACGTCCTGACATACATTGATTATGCTTCTATATCAAATCTTCTACGCCTAATGAGTCAAATGCTTACCGACTGAGAAATGTTTGTTTGTAATATCATAGGTGATAGGCTCATGATTACTGAACCTATATAATCCTGTGTCTTGTTTTAGAAGACAGGTCAGTATCGCATATTTTCTCTGTTAATGCTGTACCTCCTTGTTTGATCAACCAAGTCTGTATTAAAACCTCCGAGTATCTGAAGGAATCTCTGTCATCTCTTTAATTAAAGAACTTCCATAACAATTTTGGCGCCTAACGTGGATTCCAGCGAGCAGAAGGACTGGAAGAGAGCCACCAAGAAGTCAAAATAGACCCGGAGAGGAGCAGCCCCCGGCCTTCGAACCTCCGTATAGCCTTAAGGAGCAGGAAGGGACTGGGTTCTCTCGTTTCAGACCGACCGTCGCCTGGAATTTGAACCCGGTCTCTTCTTGAGAGAAGGGAAACGGTGAGAGTGATTCTTTCCATAAAATTAATTAGTCTGTTGAGGAAAAAAAAGAGGTAGCATTTTCATATACTTTCACTTTAAAAAAAGTATAAAGTGTTTTTCTGTGCTTTGATAACAAGAAAGAGTGCTGACTGTTTGGGTTCTTTAAACAAACTGGGGATTTTTAATTAATCTCAAGTGATTAACCAGCGGGTGAGTTTTTAGCTTTTTTCGCCGAAAAAGAAAGTGTTCCTACAGTTTAAAAATATAATAAAATAGCAGCACATAAAAATGGGGTCTGTAAACTCAAGTTCTCCTCCTCCAGACAGCAAGATATGTCGTTGCAGAAGCCATTGCTGGGGAAGAGAAGGGTCCTGCGCCAACGCTTCCACCCACAACACAGAGGCAAATTGCTAATGAGCTACTGCCGCTTTCCTGAAGCTATGTCCTAGAAAATGGCACAGGTTTTGTGATTTTGGTTAAAAACGGCATAATCATAATTTAAAGACCACTTTAAAAAAGTTTAAAAAGATGATCAGAGTGGGTCTTTAATGGTTTTTAAGTGTCTTAATGGTCTTGGGCTTTCTTATCTCTCTGAACTGCTTTTACCCTATGAACCTTCGCGGCCTCTGCGGCCCTCTGGCAGCCATCTCCTTGCCAACCCAAAAGTCAGGACACACACTCATGGGGAGGCGTCTTTCCGTTATTATGGCCCTCACCTCTGGAACAGGCTGCTGGAGGAACTCAGGGTCGCAAAGAACGTTCATGTTTTTAAGAGCAGGCTCAAGACTCACCTTTTTAGCCTAGCTTTTAACTGATTATTACTTATTATTGTTTGTTTAATTGCTCTGCATGTTTTACATGATTATATTTTATCAGTGTTTTACTATTTAATCTTATCACATTTATTTACTCCTTATTTTTATATTTTAATTAGCTATTTTAATCCCCGTTACAGTGTTTCCTCTGTGGGAGTCCTCTGCTCTGGGAATGGTGATCGGCTGTAGCTGCCTGGGTGCTCTCCAGGTGGAACTTGGGTGGAGGTCTTGGCCCTGCCTCCACTAGGCGCCCTGTGTCGGTGCATCGGCTGCTGCTGTTGATGTAATGCTGCCGGTGCACATGGCTCCTCTGATGGCATTTCCTTGAATGGTTCATATCCACTCGGCCCAATGTCCTTTTTATTGTTGCTTTTAACTGTGTGTTTACATGGGAGTTGGGTTGGGGGAAGGGGGTATAACTGTGATCATGCTTTTAAATCTGTGGGGGAGAGATGGGAATGTGGTTTTATGTGGGGTCATTTTATTCTGTAAAGCACTTTGTCATGCAATCATATAATGAAAAACATTTTATAAATAAAGTTTGATTTGATTTTTTGAGCAATACCACTTTAAAAGATAAGACAGTCTTTTTAAAAAACATACGGAAGTCAAGGACAGTGTATGTTTGTAATTTGCTTATGTAGAAATTTCACAACATCACAAAAATGCTGAATGTGCAGGAAAATCTAAAATTCCCTAGACATTCTTACAACTTGAGCTTTGATCTCAGCATGAATGTGCCTAGTTGTGTAACTTCTAAAACTTCCTGCAGGAAAGTTAACCCGGGTTATACATTTGTTGCCGCCGTGACTTTTCAGGATGTGGCTTTTTCTGGGAGATTTGGATCTCAGATGAGACTGCCAGCCACAGCCTGTCTTTGTTCGTCATTAGGTCTGTTTTCTTTGATGGGTTTCAAACGCTGTTCGTCTTCGAGTTTCAACGTGAAACTGTATGCTTATCCCAGTAAAGTTAAAAGCAGCTATTGATATAACAATATTAGTAGAAGCTGAGCAAAAGCACATGTGAACGATGCAGGAGACAGATGGATCAGCATGCAGAGGAAGTGTAAGTTACACACTCCAAAGATATTTCAGATAATGTGCTACTGGATGTTTCGGCTTGACGACAATCACCGTAGGCATGTCTATATGTATCTAAATGTGTGGGCGCGTGTGTCTGGATGCTGAGTCTCCATGGGAAGCACGGTCTGACGAAGCCCCACATTGCCGGCATGCAAGAACATGACACACAGTTCCTGCAGCGTATCCTCACGAACCACAAAGGCACAGCATTAATGATAAGCACCTGGATTCCCATGAGCTCCCGGTTAGCTCCAATTGGCAGGAACTGATAAATTGGGATGAGTGGGAATTAGACCGCGGGGCCTCAGTGAAAGAACCCTTTTCACTTCAGGATGGAAGAGAGAGGCTAAAAAGAGAGATGAAGAGACCCTTTATGCTGGCTGTGTGCTCACATGAGAGCAGACCGCACGCTTCAGAAGGAAGCAGATAGAAGAGCAGAGAGAGAGGGACAGTGTCTTTCCCAGACGGCACATGAGAATCCAATCCACTCCCACGCGTCTCTGCTGGTGTGTGGCCTCACTCACACACACACACACACATACAAACTCGCTACATGTGTCCATGTTCTTCCCCTCTTCATAACATCAACCCTTCACTTTCCCAATCCGGGCCACGCTCCCCGCCGACTTTGATGCATTTCATTGCTCAATGTGTTCGACAATAATCTTTTTCACCCCTCAGAAGGAGCGGGCCATGGGAAGAAAGACCCCTGCTCCCGAGGCTTTTGCTTCATCTTCTACCACGACTCTCCACCGAGACCAAATTGCTTCGCCGGCACCACAGTGTGGTTCATCTCCAGCTGAAAGGAGACAGGGGACCAAATCCCTCTCATGCGCAACAAAACAACACTGTAGCCTTTTCACTTTGACTGCCCACAAGGAAAGGCCTTTTTCTTGGCTGTGGTGGAGACAGAGTCCATCTATCCATGGGCCTCCCCACAGATGTTGACACTGTTTGCTGCGGGTTAAGATGCCCTTCTAAAGACCATTGTTTTCCTTGTGTCTTCTCCGTTATTGAGTTTTTTCCTCTCCTCATAGATGGCAGCCGGAGCTGGATCAGGGGGAAAACAGTGAAAGACCTCCGGATAGCAGTCAGCACCCCAGGGGGCCTTTTTTGCCCAGAGAGACTCCAGCAAAGGACTTAATTGTGAGTAGCAGCAGGCAGCCACAGAGGGCTATGCTCTGGAAGTATTGTGTGGCTGGATAGACCCGAGTTCCTCTCCCAAACAGGGTCAAAGGTTAGCCCCCCTGTGGCTGCTCCATACCTGCCCTGGCCAGTACCCCCCTTCCACTTTCACAGGCCTGAAGAGACGGAGGCACAAACAATAAAAACCAGTCATCACGCTACTGTGCAGACTCTTAGGGCCGAGAGGTAGCAGAGCGAAGAGACTAATTCAGTGCACTCTCCACTTGTCGATGAATAGCTAATTCGATTAATGAGCACATGAGAGAGAGTAACAAGTAAAGCAGGTCAGGTCGATTAGAGGCCCCTCTCTGCACTTCACAGAGCCATATCTCAGCACTCAAGTGTGATAAGAATCTTATTGTGCACTCAAAACAAAAACCCTTTTGATTACATCTCCACTATCAGCACTGTGAATGCGGGTGAGGATCATAAAGGTGGTGTACGTTTGTGTGGGTAACTGTGCGTGCGCGAAGAGTCCGCTGAGCCAGGCATCACCCTCATTGCCTTGTTTTAAAATCCTTGTGGATTTAGGGAATTTTAAGACCTGTATGCTCCGTCAGCACAAAGACGTCCAGTTTTGCCAAATACTGACACGTTGCAACAACAGACCTCTGTGTGTTTTATTGGAACTTTACCTGACAGGCCAACATAGAGAAGTACATACAGTAATTGTGAAGTAAGTATAAAAGGATACCCTGTTATGTTACGTATGTGCTGAGGAAAACTCACTGCACATCCCCATGAACACACCACTCTCACTGTGAAAGTGGCAGCATCATGCTGTGGGATTGCTTTTTATCAACCAGGACAGGAAGGGCAAGTTAGTGGGAAGATAGATGAAGCTTATATAGGACAATCCTGGAAGAAAACCTATTTGAGGCAGCAAAAAACGTTTGTCTTCCAGTTGAACAATGACCTAAACATACAGTCACAGCTACAATAGGATGATAATACAAGGTTCTCAAACTGTGGTAAAAGCACCAATGGTATTACTTGGATTGCTTTTAGTGAAAAAAAAAAAACTGAAGTGAGGGTCGAGTTATTCAAACATGTATTTTAAGAACTGCAAGTACAACCTGAAGCGAACAAGTGTGAACCAAGAACAAGCGCTGGTGGTTGACTATTTACCTCCGAAATCAGAACATGGATCTCAGAATGACTTATTTTCACCATGTTCATGTTGCACGTAAGAAATCAGTAACTAGCAAAGCTTGTACAGTACTATGTCTATGAAAGATGTCATAAAATTCAAACCACCAGAAGTGCAAATACTAGTTTATCACTACACCTATGACTATGATATAGCTATATTTGATTTTAAGATCAGTTAGATGATAAGCCTCAGACTTTGACAGCATATTTCCCTTTTTTTTTTTACTGCAAACGTCAACTCAACATGTAGTTCCAGCAGAGTTGGAAAGTCCTTTTAAATAGATCACAACTGAGGCTTTACGTGGTGTAGCCACCCTTTAAACAGAGGCTAAAATCCTTTACGCAGCCATCCTGGATTTGATTCCCAACCTTGAGACCTTTGCTACATGTCTTTCCCCTTTTCTCTCCGCCCATTTCTTATCTAGGGTAAAAAAAAATCTAAATAAACCCCAACAGTGCTGGTGTATTGGCATTCAAAACTATCTGTCAATATATTGGTACTTTAAAAACTCAGCATTCACTAAGATGATGGTTGCTATTAAACTTTGAGAACCAATGGTTCAGGTCAAAATATTTTCAAGTGTTAAAATGGCCCAGTCAAAGTTCAGGCCTTGATCCAACTGAAAATCGGTAGAAGGACTTGAAAGCATATTTTCATAGACACTCTCAATTCCGATCTGAGGTTTAGCTATTTTGCGATGAACAGTGGTTATAAATCAGCGGCTACATGTCCACAGCTGATAGAGACATATCCCCAAGAGTCTCGCAGTTGCAGTTATATAGAAAGGTGATTCTACAAACTATCGACTCAGTGGGCACACTGAATACAAATGGATGTCCCACTTTTTAGATTTCTGTCTAAAAGGTCAAAAACCATTTTATGTCACAATTATACAATACTAATGTTTTTTAATTAGATATAATCCTGATAACATTTAGTTTTTGATTGTAATGGGACGAAATGTGAAAACGTTTATGGGCTGTGAGTCTTGATGCATTGTTTGTGGAATTTAGAATACAATTAATGATTCATATGAATAAAGATGCTTTTATGCTCTCTGAGATTTCATAAGCAGGTGCCATTAAACACAAACCAAGTTAATCTAACCTCTTTATATCAAATGATGCCTTTCTGCTAAACTGTACACACATTCTCTATACAAACAGCAATTACTATTGTTGAAAATTAAACAAAATCCCCTCATCTATGTCAGTGGGTAATTAAATTGAACTTTTGTGACAAGTTAGATCCCTGCTGTAATTCCAACATGACACAAAAAATATAAACAGATTGATGAAAACCCTCAGCGGCTCTTTGAAGGTTGTTTAAAACACCTGCCTGACCCCGTGAGAGTGGAGACTTGCTCTCTCATGGATGGAGGGGCCGTGCAGCATTGTTGACAGGGAAGATTGGTGCTGTCAGTGGTGATGTATGAGAGTGGAGGGACATCTCTGACCCCACGTTAACAGTAGATTAACCCACTCCCCAGGCAAGGCCCGACTGGCTCTTAAAGTCTGACCCCTGTCCTCCGACACCACCAACTGGGGCCTCTTTCACCTCTAAACTCTGCAACATGCCAGGGTGCATCCACCCCCCACCTCTAAACAAAATTTTATGCATTCTCTATCCCCTTGTTCTCCAGGCCCAAGTGTCCAGTTAGTGTCCTTTCAGCGGGAAGCCTGATCTGGAGCTGCAGGTAGTTTTCACTGGTGCCTCCTCCAGCGTCCCACTGTTAGAAATTTGTAGCCTCCCTCTGGGTGTCTCTGTGGGAGTGTCAGCAGTGGGGCCCCGATGGGAGATTTGTTGATATGATAACTCGATTAGGCCTCAGGATGGATGACATTTTGGCAGAAAGCCAGTCAGCCGCACCCAGGGAGCCACTGGCTTGTCTCCTTAACCTCTCCTCAGGAGGCAGCAATTAGAAGTAGTAATTGGTGAATTAGCAACATTGCTAGATGTTTTCCCTGCTTCCTCTCACTTTCTGTGGCTTGTGGGTGGAACTGAAGCCAAGACGATAAAGACTTGCACCCGAGTGTATTACTTTTGCTTAGATGAAGTTGTTCTACCCGCTGTAAAAAACACAAAGTTGCTTCTTGCAGATGAGAAGGTTGACTATGCTTGCTGCCTTTTTTTATTTCTCTCTTTTGCTTTCTTTTATGTGACTCCATGCCTGGAGTTCAGAGAGGATGCTTCAGTTAATGTGGCCATGGCCAGTAATTCAAAATCTGGCCTTTTCATCTCCAAGATTTGCATCATAAAACGTCACCAGACAGCTGAAGGTCCTCTGATGTTAGGCTTTTAAAAATATTAGAACTGCAGCATTTTCAGACAAGGTCATTACCTCGACAACATGGCATCGTCTTTGTGTTCACATGGAAATGGTTCATGACAGCTCAATGTAAGCTCATCTGTTAGGATTTTAAAAATGTGTTTTCATCTTCAAAACTTGGTCTTACAATAAGAGCTTACAGAATAAGCCTGATGTGAGGTTATACAGTGCTTATATGCTTATACGGTCAGAGAAATGTGACGCTAATAATGTCCTTTTCTTCTTCTTTTTCTAAGAGGGACTTAAACGTAAGATTTGTCAGGTATAAATATATATATATATATATATATATATATATATATATATATATATATATATATATATATATATATATATATATATATATATATATATATATATATATATATCTGGCATCGGCCTAGATGCCAGAAAATGGGAGTATTCTATGTATGCTGAATAATAGTTTTAAATAAAAATAAATAAATAAAAATAATAGCTTGTTATATAGACATTTTCACAAAAGCACAGGTGGAGCACAAAATGGAATAATTCCCAGAGGGTTAAATGTTTATTCTGCAAAGTTTATTTTAATCAAAATGTTTAAATTTAAAATTGAGAGTCATATAAATCCATCTGATACATGTTTATTTTTAATATTGAATGAATGACACATTAAGGTCCTCATTGATATCTCCAGAACATTAATATAAAATGTTTTCTCCAGAGAAGCACCACTTAGGGCCAAAACAACACTGATATTTGGTTTTCTGTGAAGTACTAAAGGGATATATTGAGTCGCATTGATAGAGGCAGAAGTTTTGTATGTAGTTCACCTCCTAATTACAGAGCAAATTTGAAAAAAATTGTGTAATTCTGCTCTCTGACCAACTGAGTGGAGCATCTTGAGCATTTCCCCCTCTTCTTAATGAGCTTTGCTTAGATGTGTTCATGTTCCATCTGCTCTTTATTCCACAGAGATCTTTTTTGGCCACATTAATTTCTACAGTTATCTTCCCCCACTTGACTCCACAGGCCCTGTTCTCCTTGCTGACCCCTGACCCTTTATGCACTAGGGTCACTCTCACGTATTCAAGGTGTGTAACCATCCCTGCCCCCCCGCCACCAACACTGCCTCAGTTCCCAACCCTTCATTTCTTCAGGGCCCACTGGACTGGAAAAGTTGCTTCCAGTGGAATGTTAGTTTTGCTTTGTTAATGTCTAACCCTTGGAGAATTGTTGGAAGCGAGGGACGCCTGGAGGACACCTGTTTCTTTCTGTCTCTTTCTTTGTTTCTTTCTTTTCTGATGAACATTGCTCCAGTGAACTGCACCTCTGTGCTCCTTTAACTTTTAACACAATGACCTCTGAGTCTGTATGTGTCTAAACAGTTAACAAGCTCTGTTTAAAGACTGTTGTGCTGTGAAACTTACAAGTACTCTAAAATGTTTCTGTACATTAGATGATATTTGAAAATATACCAAGATGAAATATAAAACACTTAAGACTCTTAAAGGAGACATATTATTCCTGTCTTAATAGTTATAATAGGTCTATGGTCTGCACAAAACATGCTAATGAAGTTATTTGAAGAAAATCACTCTCACATAGCAGTTGCAGACCACGCCCACCCATTTTGTTACTTGGCTCTGGGTTTGACACACATGAGAATGGCATGGAATTGGTATTGGTGGGCAGAATTTGACAGGGGGGGTTATATGCTAATTCCGCTTATTGTGACGTCACAATAAGGGACTTCTTGTCTCATGTCTCCTTTTAATGTTTAAGCTGTCCTAAAACGTTGTTCTGTGTGGACTTGGGGCAAAAACGTTAAAAAAATTCCTATGGCTCAAGTTAATGTGGCAAGGTGCACAGTTAGGGCCCAGGTGGGATTTGATCCCCAGAATCCCAGATGAGAGTCATGCACACCTACCAGTCAACCAAAGGGATATCCCTGTGGCCAAGTAGCCAGGGCACATCGTCAATCGGAGACACAGTGACAGGACCCCACACTGTCACATTAAGAATTTGTGCTGTAACCGGAGGGTTGCCAGTTCAAACCCCCGCTCCCTCTGTCTCGGTCATTGTGGGCAAGACACTTCACCTGCATTCCCTACTGGTGGTGGTCAGAGGGTCTGGTTGAGCCAGTGCACAGCAGCCTTGCTTCTGTTAGTGTAGGTTACCATCAACAGTGGGTGAATGACTAAAAGTAGTGTAAAGCGATTTAGGGTGCTAGATAAGTGCTATACAATTACAGGCCATTTACCGTTTACTTCTGAAGGCAATTGCTTGCACTGGTTTTCTTTATTTAGAAGTCGTAGGGTAAAAGGGGGTTAAATGCATATGCATACCACATTTTTCAAATTTTTATTTGTAAATAATGACAAAAGCTATGTTTTATTTTCCTTCCACTTTACAACTACTGTACAAACTAAGTTGTGCTGGTCTATCACGGAAACTCCCAATGAAGTACATTGAAGCTTGTGATTGTAACTTGACCAAATGTGGAAAGGTTCAAGGGGTGGGACTACTTTTTCAAAATACTGTAACTCCAATAATAATAAAATATTCACAGGATGGTAGAAATTGTCATAGTATTATTTAGAGATATTGGTAAGAAGACAAGAACTGGAGCTGGAGGTAGAGCTAAAGACGTCAAAAATTTTATTCAGTGGACAAAATAAAAAAAAGCATCACCAATCACTCTTAACTTTACCGGTACAAACAGAACATCCCATGTCAGTACAGTACAGTTTCTGCTTCCCTACATTAGTAGCCAGGCACATGCAAGGGGGGAGCCAGAGAGGGCCTGACCCTTTCCTCGATGATGCCCCAAGTGCTCTTTTAAAAAAAAAATGAAAGAAAAAATTGAGGTTATCATTTTGGAGTGTGTGTGTGCACAATAAAACTTTACCTGTTCTTTTAAAAATTCAGCTGCTGACATTTGGTAGAGGGAGGGCTCCGAACTGGGCTCTCCTACCAAATTATGGCCTAGAATCTTTAATATACAGTCCTGATTTTGAAGTTACATAAAACAGTTTTTATTCCCCATTGTCCTTGCAGTGGTGGTCTCAGATCTCCCCGCGCCCCCCTCCCCAAACCCAGAAGTGGTGTGGCTGCAGAGAAAACTTCGGACTCCTCCAGTGAGTTACAAAATGTCAGCTACTGGCTGGGAGAAAAAAATAACTCAGCCTCAGTCTGTCCCTCTGCTCTGGGTCAGGCAGTCTATACCTCACTCAAAATCACCTTGATTTCAGTCTCAGTGGAATGCCTTTCTCCGCCTCTTAGTTGCCACGGTTACCAGTGAAACAGCCCATATCAACTGGCTTAAGACTATGCAGAATATTCACAAGGCACTTTGCATTGCATTATGGCAGAAAGTGGGTGTGTAGGAGGCGGGATATGATCTATGGGACATTTCTAGAGAGGGTGGGAGTTATAAAGTGGAAATTGCGTGCAGCTGTGCAAACTCAAAGTTTGATCAATCTAAAACCAAATTTCCGTAAATCTTTTTTTTTTTTTTCGCTGAGCTTAAACACAGTTTTAATAAGGATTCTACACAAAGTTTTATAAATGAGACCTCAGCAGCAGACTGCAGGCTAGCTACCCAAACTAGTTAGCCAACTAACTACCTGATATACATTTTATATGAAAATGTTCCTTGTAGTACCTACTGTATAAATTGAAAATCCACAAAAAGGTATAGTACTCAGTACAATAGGTTATTGAAAATTACTACTGAATTAAGCTGGTGTTTTTCTTATAAAGGAATGTTACGTATTAAAATGCAGTAAAACAAATGTTAGAGATTACATTATATAACTGTAGTGATCAATATGTTAAATGTTTAATTATTTAGCAAATATTTTTGAAACAGGTATTTTTATTACACTGTGAGCATGTCATACCAGTTGTTGGCCATTTTTATTTCAGTGAGGTTTGAGGCTTTGTGAACTGACGTCTTTTCAGATGCTCCTACAATTAGTTCAGAATTGTGCATAATTTTTTTTTACTTTAGTTGTCTCCTGTGTGTATGCAGCATCAGCTCTCATCACTTTAGCTGTTGTGTAGCTGATGTGCAGCACCACTGAGAAACACCAATGAGCACTTGACAAAGTTTTTAATATCCCAACAGTTTCACCACAGAGAGCTTTGTGCACATGGGAAGTTCCCTCATCAGACATTTCACAGACACTCGAGGTAGACCATTATACTGAGGAAGATCTTTTGAAAGGAGTTCAGTGACGTCTGTGTGGTTTGAATCCCGTCTGGCGATCAGTGTACAAATCAACAGCTTGGCCAGCTAACGCATGTCCCAAAGACCTCACAGATGGTGCTGTGGTGTCCTCACACTCAGGATGTTCTCTGACACTCATGACTCAGTCTGTAGTAATGACCACATAAAAAAATATGAGCTGCCTCGAAATACTCATTGGGGGACTGTTCCGCTCATATTCAATATTTCCTCTTCAAGAAGTAACTATTTTGTTTTAAAGGGCTTAAGGTGAGTCTATGATTTTGTTTGCTCCACTTTTCTATTTACAGAGATCTACAGTGGGGGCTCAATGTTTGAGAAAAATGCAACAACCTGGAGCTTATGATTCTAATCTGTCAGACTTTGCCTGACAGGTATAAAATACTCTTGGGTAGAGAAATGCTTCCATCTAGTGGATTATCTGTGCTCAAATGCATCCTGCCTAATATTAAATATATTTTGATTGCAACTTTAATACTGTGATCTGAGTTCAAGAACTGCTCCTGGTGTATATATTAACTTGTTAAAGGGTTTTCTTTTTAAATGATAAATAATGGCAAACATAAAACATGAGTGCGTGAGGAGAGGAAGAGGAACGTATAATTAGATAGATAGATAGATAGATAGATAGATAGATAGATAGATAGATAGATAGATAGATAGATAGATAGATAGATAGATAGATAGATAGATAGATAGATAGATAGATAGATAGATAGTCCTTTATTTGTCCCACATCTGTGGGGAAATTCCAGCTGTTACAGCAGCAGTAAGAAGTCAAAGATTTAAAAAATAAATAATAATATTAATAATAATAATAATAATAATGTTGTATATGCTGTAAAGCATATACACATAAACATCAATATTGATAATAACAGTAACAATATGGAAATAAATTAATTAACTAACAAATTAACAGACAGAAAGTGATGGTACAGGGTGAACTACTGGGAACAGAGCTGATTATACAGTCTGACAGCAGCAGGAAGGAACGACCTGTGATGTCTCTCCTTCAGACACTGTGGATGGAGGAGTCTGTTGCTGAATGAGCTGTTCAGTGATGTTACTGTGGCATGCACAGGGTGAAGAGCATTGTCCATCATAGATGATAACTTGGCCATCAATCTCTTATATTATAATTTAATTATTAATATAGTATATTAATATATATTAATTATTATTATTATTAAGAATTCAAAAAAATGGTTGAAGAGATTCGTTTTCCTTCTTTCTGTTTTAATGACAGCTGAGGTGAAAGGAGTCCATGACTTCTTGAAACAAAGAAATGTCCCTTCTTCCCATTTTGTGAAGTTGCTAGAGCGTTACAATCTTATTTTTTTGGAAAACACAAAATAGAGCATAATTGATCAGTGGAAGGAACAAGGATGAATAATTTACTGGGGTTTTTTTCTTTAAAAAAGCTAAATTCACTCAGAATAAAGGAGATAATTTGTGAACACCAGTTTTAAAGGGGCTATATGCAACTTTTCCCCCCAAAATAAACATAACAATAGCCTTTTTATTTGACCATTTATGACTCAAACATCTGCTGATGAGCATACTGACACCTTGTCAGCTCACAGTGGGTGCACCTATAAGCCTGTATCCAATTTTTTCTATTTTCTGTCGGGTCAGATTTTCCTGCGCTGTCTGCGGATGTGACGTCAAGCGCGTTCATGTTAAATGTTTCAGATCACTCTGCCACCACCGCTAGTCAGCACTCGCAAGCAGTTCAATGGATTGTGTGAATACACAGAAGAGACTAAGGACAACTTTGACACCTAAGACTAAAAAAGTTAAACCCCTGAGAAGTGCCCGAAAAAGATCGAAGATTAAGAGCGACCAGCGTAAGAGCGCGTGCTGCGAGAGCGAGCAGAAAGGAAGAGCAGTTCCGTTTTTTGGCCACAGGTGTCAGTCGCGAGTTTAAATTTCAGAAAATTCCATATAATCCCTTTAAGTCTTGACAAAGATCCTGTCACTTCAGTTTATCCCTTGACTTTGACTGGGCCATTCTAACACATGAATGCACTCCAATCATTCTGTTGAAGCTCTGTCTGTATATTTAGATTCGTTCTTCTGATGGAAGGTGAACCTCTGCCCCAGTCTCAAGTTTTTTCAGCCTGTAATTGGTTTTCTTTTAGGTTTGCCCATCCAACTCTTTCCATCAACTATGTTCAGCTTCCCTGCCCCTGCTGAAGAAAAGCCCCCTCACAGCATGATGCTGCCACCATTGTTTTTCACAGTGGGAATGATGATGGTGATGTGATGTGAGTGAATTTTATGCTGCACATACCATTTTGCATGTAGGTAATTAGCTGCACTGTATTTTGTTAAGTGATTATATTACACACTTGCAGATTAAAATTGATGATTGAGAGACTTCTGAAAGAAATTACTTGTGCTGGATTTTATTTAGGGGAATCGGTATAGGAGTTAAAGGGGTTGAATGTAAATGCACACCAAACTTTTCAGCTTTGCTTTGAGCCAAACTTAGAAAACCATAATTTTCCCTCCAGTTTCTGATAGTCTACCACATAAAACCTCAATAAAGCCTGTTTCAAAAAAACAATGGCGCCACTTTGTCACAAAGCAAAGGCAGCATCAGGGAGTCTTTAGTCATTCATAAGTGATAAAGTCCAGCGATGGGGTAATCAAGTTTGGCACAAATGGCGCAATATTTCCGTGACGTATTCATAGCGACAGATATCAGTCAATGGGACAGGCCGCCATACACACGTCAAAGAAGAACGATGCAATCATGGCGTCCAACAACATCGGATTTTGTTGTTTTCGTCTGAAAAACATGATAATATCTAGTCTACTGACCACAGACCATTCCCAACCCACCGCCATCTTTGTTGTTTTGCTCCGTCGCAGCTCTGCTGTCATTGTAAAAAGAAGTAAATGTTCTGCCGTAATGGTGCTAAGCCCACCCAACGTCTATCTACAAACAGAGTGCTGTGATTGGCCCAGCCTACACTTAGCCGAGCTAATGCTAGACCTGCTGAGGCTGCAATGGAGCTTGGCTAGACCAACCTGCAGAGCAACATTTTTGCTACTGCTACGGTTTGTCTAGATTTCTAGGCTAATTGGTAAAATCTTCTTCCCAAAAAAATGGTTCAAGACATCCTCCTGGTGGTGTTCCAAGACACATTCTTACAGTTTCTTCCTCAGCTCCTCTTCTTTGGTAAAAAAAAATATGCAACACTGATGTGCTAATAAATAACACAAATAACACAAGCCCGACTGTGTTCTGCCATGCTGTGGAGTTGCTAACGGTTAGCTTCCACCAACTGAGATGAGCTCTCCTCTCTCTGGCCCACACCTTCACGCAGAAGGTCTCTAGGTAGGCGGAGCCAATGTGGTTTTCTACGCAGATAACGCGGCCTTCTCTGACTCTCTCGTTTTCAGCTCAGATTTCTTTTTGGGCTGAAGTAGGCAACGGGGGTGGGACAACAGTATGACATGCATCATAAAGTCTAGTTTTGTATGTAAATAACTCCTGAATAGAAATTAAAATGTGTTTGGACTAATTTAAAAAAAGAATTTTTGAACAAATTTGATTTGTTTGTCGATCGTGAGCGCAAATGCAGGTGATAAGCGGTTTCAGCGGTTTCAGCGAGTCACATTGAAGTTCGTTGGCTCTCCAGGGGGGCGGGTGTTACAGCGGTTGTATGAGCTGCGAGAGGAGGTGAAGTGGTTTTTGAGATAAAACAAATTAGATCTGGTGAAGCATCTGGATGACACTATATGTGGCTTGCGTCTCTGTACTATTTGATCTATATTTGACAGCTTGAATGTCCTTAAACTGTCTTTGCAAGGCTGTGAAACTCATTATTTGCTCCTTGCAGACAAAGTGCACGCCTTCACACAAAAACTAGACCTCTATGGCCTATCACTGATGCAGGAACGTCACACGATTTCTCCTCTCTATTTCAATCAGCGTCTGAGCAACCTGTCGGCAATGAGAAAACAATTTGCGACATATTTTAAAGAGTATTATTGCTCTTTTGCGTGGGTTCTAGATCTGTTTGTGTGCACAGCAAACGAGCTGTCAATTTAGGGTCACCAACTGTCCTCTTTTCCCCAGATATGTCCACTTTTCATGCGCTGTCCGGGGCATCTGGGAGGATTTATAGACTGATGAAAATGTCCGGGTCTTTATTGTTTTCATAGGACCATGCTTAAACTGACTGGTGTGATGCATGCAGTATGACAGCCTTTCTCTCATGTAACGTCCTCCCGAGCTGGTTCTGATCCGTTTATTGATGCCACAGGCAGCAGGCTCTGCGCCGAGTTGCACCGCACCACACCGCGTTATCCTGCATTGCACAGCGCTGGGCCTAGCAGTGCAGAGTTACTGCTGTTTACAAGAAGTCAAAGCACAAGCTTAATGCACGAACCACAAAAGATATACTGTCCAGTCGCAACAAATGGCTGGCATGTGTGTTTCTATGTGTGACAAAAGTGGCAAATATCCCATAGATCACATGGACAAAAAAACTGTAAAAAGGCTGAGCAAAGTGAGAGTTGATCTATAAACTGACTGTGGAGGATGAAGATGCAAACTAAACAGAGTAAACACTTTTTTATTGTGTTTTTTAGTCTGCAGCTGTTTACTTTTATTACAGTGAAAAGAAAATAATACTTGTTTTCTCAGAAGATTATTTCAGATTTTTCTTCAGTTTTTGTCCAGTGCAATTTAAAAAGTAAAGTAATATTGTTGCTGGTAACTTTTTTTAATCCAGAAGAGTAACTATTTCTATTATAATTTATTTCCAGAGATTATAAAATCAATTTCTTCTTGCGAAAGTGTTTTTGAAGTTTGTTATTTAACTAATCTTTTCTAACCACATTGAGAATGCACACTTTAAATATGTTAAAATCAAAAGTCTTGGCCAAATCCTGAAAGTGTTTCAGCACTGTGCCAGATGTCCTCTTTTTTGGAAATCAAAATATGGTCACTCTATTGATATGCAGGACCAGCTTATTGAGCTGAAGAGTGACAGCAGACTGAAGGAACTTTTTGGCTCCTCCCCAATTTCGTCATATTGGGCAGCATTGATGCAGGAATATCCTCAACTCTGTGATGTCGCCTTGAAAATTCTCCTTCCTTTCACGTCGACATATTTGTGTCAGGCAGAATTCTCATAAATGACTGCACTCAAAACAAAATACTGCAATCGTGCACAAATCGAGGATGATTTGAGGCTATGTTTATCAAACATTGAGCCAAGAATTGAGGATCTTTGCCAGGCAAAACAGGCTCAGGTCTCACATCAACATCACCTACCTGCAAGCTTCTACTATTAGGCCTAGTAATATTAACAATAATAAAGGATAAATCAATAGCAGAGGTCTGGTGCCAATTCCCAATTATAGCAATAGCCTAATAATGATAATAGGCCTACTGATGATGATAATAATAATAATAAAAACAACAAAGCATGTAACCTCATAATAGCAATAGCCTAGTAATGATAATAGGCGTACTGATGATAATAACAACAACAACAACAATAAAGCATGTAACCTCATATAATTATATAGCAAAATATCCTAGTAATGATGATAGGCCTCCATGATGATGATAATAATAATAATAATAATAATAATAATAATAATAATAATAATAATAATAATAATAATAATGTAGCCCTAAAAATAATAGCCTGGGGCGGGCTATCTATCTATCTGTGCAAGGTGATGTGGATCGGGGGGGCAGCGTTATGCGAGGAGGGGGGGGGGGGTGCACTGGGGCTTCAACTGCAATGAACTAGCTTTGGGGGGGCCCAAAAATGTTCATTGAAAACTACAATCTAGCTTGTCTCTAGAGTTCGCAAGGCATATTATTCAAAACAGCTGATAGCAAGTCTTGTAAAGATAGAAATATCAAATCAAATTGTAATCTTTTATTTTTTGATGACTTTAAGTGACACCTATAAAAAAAGGTAATTTTGTATATGTAATTTATTTGAATGTCTTTTAAAAAAAAGCCATTAATTTGCCACGCCCCTGGTTGTTACTAAACCCAACATTTGTGATAGGTTTAGCTGTGCTGAGCAGACGTGCTGTTGCTTCTGTGATTAGTTTTAAAATAGTTTTATACGTACACTGTTCGAATGCATGGCTGTTATTAGGAATTTTAAAAAAGACATTAGGAGAGAAAAAAATGATTTTGACTCTTTTAATCCGCCTTCGAATTAAAATAAAAAAAACTGAATCAGCTTGCCTTCTGTTAAAACAATGTCAAAATGTGGTTGGAAAAGTTAATTAATCCAGCCCTGCTTTACGACATCTAGTTAAGAGTACAATTTGACAGAACTAAAAAAAAGTTACATTTTCAAAAGATTTTTCCAAATTAAAGAGGTTAGCTCAATCTGAAATAACCATAAAAATTGTATCCATGGATTTTGAAAGTTTGTGGGGACAGCTACAAATAGCACTAGTCCTATGTTTGAATCTTTCAGATATTGAATCATTTTTCCCTTTTTCAATGTGAAACTTTTTAAAAGAGTCCAAACCTGTTTGAAATGTTACACCCAGTATTCTCAGTCAGTGTTTCATCTAAAAGTGGGGCACTAACACAATGTTTATAACCAAAAGTACATTTCAGAGTTGCATGAGTTTATCTCACAATGACAAAGAGCACATTTTGCTTCAGGAATTTGAAGTACTGGCTGTTAATGCTGCTTTTTGGAGCCATGTTTTTCAGTAATTAATCCTCGGCTTTAAACAGACTAAATATGATCGGAAACATTATGTCAGAAAATATTAGGGTGACTAGTTTGGGTCCAAACAGCCTGTGTGAATTAAACAAGCGAAAGTTTTCCTAGATTCCAGAAGATGTAAATGTAAAAACTATTGTTTTATTGCTATAGCTTTGATTTAGATTTCATTTTACGTTTCATTAAAGAAAAATGACTCAAGCAAGGTAATGTGCCTTATATGATCCCCTCACTGCAATATCTCTTATTTGCTTGTGAGCTATGTGAAGCTTAGAGGTTTGCATCAGTTTTTCTGACTTTTAACAAGTCTTATCAGTGTTTACTCCATGCTCCTGTGCTGTATTCACCTTTAGAATTACACAAGGAAAAGAGAGAATACCCAGATCTTGCTTAAATCATTAAAAAAAACATTGATATCATTCAGAGAATACAGTATCTTCTACTCCTCTTAGCTAAAAGCTTCTGAAAGCCACATTTCATGCTGTAATGTGAAAACACAAGACCTGGTTTGAGTCTTATCTGCTAAAAACACAGCAGTGTATGACTAAGACCAGAGTCATCATGTATATGTATTCACAAAAGTTACCAAAAATTTGAGTAAATATCAAAATAAGTTCATGTTGTTTAATTTCATCAGAATTTCATTCCTGTATTTTAATATAATTTTAAAAATCTTCTCCCTGTCTAAACTAAATTCTCGCTAGCCTCGCCACTTGTCAACCACTAACTCACCTTGTGGTGAGTTAGTGGTTGACATGTGGCAATGTAAAACATGTCGGAAATGAACGACAAGAAATTGTCCGGCAAAAATGTAAAATCGTCAGGCATGTTGACCGACTTGCTTCTCCTAACCTTGCCAATATGTTTCCATTAAAAATTCTTAAATGAGAATCAGAAATACACTGCTCACAAAAATTAAAGGAGCACTTTAGATACATCAGATCTCAATATGAAGTTGGATATCTATACAAATAACAACAGGGCAATGTCTTAGGAACAAAAGGATGCCAAGTCTTTTAATGGAAATAAAAGTGTTCAGCCTACAGAGGGCCCAATTGTGTAGACACCCTAAAATCAGAGTGAAATGAAGATGTGGCAGGCTAGTCCATTTTTTCAAAAACTTAATTTCTGCAACACAAAATGCTTTTCAGTATCTTGTGTGGCCCCCACGAGCTTATATGCATGCTTGACAACGTCGGGGCATGCTCCCATTGAGACGACGGATGGTGTCTTGTGGCATTTCCTCCCAGATCTGTGTGAGGGCATCCCTGAGCTGTTGTACAGTCTGAGGAGCAACCTGGCGGCGCCTAATGGACCGAAACATAATGTCCCACAGATGTGCTATTGGGTTTAAGTCAGGGGATCGTGAAGGGCATTCAATGGTTTCAATTCCTTCATCCTCCAGGTACTGCCTGCATACTCTTGCCACATGAGGCCGGGCATTGTCGTGCATTAGGAGGAAACCAGGACCTACTGCACCAGCGTAGGGTCTGACAATGGGTTCAAGGATTTCATCTCGATACCTTATGGCAGTCAGAGCACCATTTCCTAGGCAGTAGAGGTCTGTGCGTCCCTCCATGGATATGCCTCCCCAGATCATCACTGACCCACCACCAAACCTGTCATGTTGAACGACGTTGCAGGCAGCATAACGTTCTCCTTGTCTTCTCCAGACTCTTTCACGTCTATCACAGGTGCTCAGGGTGAACCTGCTCTCGTCTGTAAAAAGTACAGGGCGCCAGTAGCGGACTTGCCAATTCTGGTGTTCTTGAGCAAATGCCAGTCGAGCTCCACGGTGCTGGGCAGTGAGCACAGGGCCCACAACAGGACGTCGGGCCCTCAGGCAATCTTCATGAAGTCTGTTCCTGATTGTTTGGGTAGAGACATTCACACCAGTGGCCGTCTGGAGATCATTCTGTAGGGCACAAGCAGTGCTCAGCCTGTTCCGCCTTGCACAAAGGATCAGGTATTGGTCCTGCTGATGGGTTGAGGACCTTCTACGGCCCTGTCCAGCTCTCCGACAATAACCACCAGTCTCCTGCATTCTCCTCCATGTTCTGGAGATTGTGCTGGGAGACACATTAAACCTTCTTGCTGCAGCACGTGTGGATGTGCCGTCCTGGAAAAGTTGGACAACCTGTGCAACTTCTGTAGGGTTAAGGAATCGCCTCATACTGCCAGTAGAGATAATTACTCAAGCCAAAACCAGCACGAGTGGAAAACCAGCCAAAAAAGATCAAGAGGGAGAAACTTGAAATAACCTCCACATGTAAAACCATACCTGTTTTGAGGGTTTTCTAATTGTTGCCACTGTAGTGCACCTGTTGTTAAGTCCATGAACACCAATACAGCTGAAAGTGATTAACAATGCCCTCAGCTGCTTACCCAACGAGAAAATTATCAGACAGGTTTAATTGATTTCATGCCAGGCCCAAATAAAAAAGTGTTCCTTTAATTTTTGTGAGCAGTGTACTTTTTTAATCCCCAAGAGGAAATTCTGGTTTTTCAGTACAACCCAACCGAGAGAAACAAACACAAGAAAACACAGAGACAGACAGGATACAGGCTAACTGTGGTATCTGCCAGCACAAGCGGCGCTCCATATATGCAAATGAAAAGGGTAACATCAGTTCAGGGTGCACGAGGTGGACGAGGGAAGAAAAAAGCGATAAGCTCAGTCCTCTCCTCGAGGGGAGGGGCGGGAGGTGCTTGACAAAAAAACACCCCAGTAAGCACATATTCCAAAACAGTCACAAGCAGAGCCGGCCCGTGACACAAGCTGTATAGGCAAATGCTAAGGGAGCCGTGCACCCTGGGGCGCCAGAACCGTGCAAGGAACTTTCCACTTTTATTGTACTTCATTGTCGATGTAAAGAGTAAGGCAATAATGGGCTTCACAATGCATTAGCTTTCATTTATACTTATTAACTATATTTTCGACCAGGGGGTACTTGAAGGGATCACACATACTTTTAACTCACGGTGCAGAACAAAACATGAGACGCCACCTCCACCAATCAGACTTCTTTTACCCGCCATTCGTTTTTTTTTATGTCAAAAAAAGTTCATATGTCAAAGTGTCCCAAATTTTCTGGTGCCCAGGGGAGGAAAAAGAGAAAAGAAGAGGAGGAAAGCGCACCAAAGACAAAGGTAATGATACAGTAAAGATGATGTTAATTATATTATTTTGTTACAGAACGATGATCAATAATGTCATTAGCATACATGGTTAGCTAATCTATAAATAGCCAGCGCTATCTGCTAGTTCTAGCCACAAAATTAACAGTCAATGGTTCTAACAGACAAGCCTAGCGCTATTATTATGGAAAATAGTAATATGAGTAACTTCCTCGGAAAAATGTGTAAATATTAGATCTAATCAGCAGGTGTATTAATGTTAATTTCATTGGCATCATTATCTCACGTTTTCCCAGCTTGTAATAATCAATCATAATACCATTAATAATCATTATAATAATTACATAGTTGTAACACCAGCTGTTAACTGTGTTTCAGCTCATATTGTCTATAAAGTGTGTTTATCATGTTAAACTTTAAACCTGTGTTAAAGTGCACATCATTAATGTTAGAGCATAACTTAGCATTCCCACATGCAATATTATACTGCAGTTTACTGATTCTTTTGCATTCTGCTAATTAGAATTTCATTGTAATGATAATAACATTTAATTAATTTAATTAATATGAATAACTAATATAATTTGTATCTTAAAAAAATACATTGTATATTATACACTTTGGTCTACATCATGTATTTATCTCTAGGTTTCTCATTTATATTATTTCATTTTACTGTATTTTTAAATCATGTGTTTATTATTAGACTGGTGTCACATACTCCTCTTCTGTCCCTCTGTTGCCTCCACCTCAGCAGCACAAACCAGCAGTGATGCAGCAGCATCAAGCGGACCTTCTGTTGCTCCAATAGACCCAGCTGACTGGCTTTGAATGTGCAATTGTTTTATTTAAATAAAACAATATCTAAAACAAAGCTAGTTTCTTGTGAGTATATATACACTAGCAATGCAAGTACTGTACTGTGATGCAAGGGGGCGCCACTTAAAATCTTGCCTAGGGCACCAAATTGGTTAGGGCCGGGCCTGGTCACAAGAGAGACATACTGTAGGTGGTGGGGGTGGAGGATCCCCTGGACCACAGAGCACAAATAAGGCAAGGCAAGGCAAGGCAATTTTATTTGTATAGCACACTTTCAACAGCAGGGTAATTCAAGGTGCTTTACATGATTTGGTGATTTAAAAGAAACACATAAAAGAAACACACATTACACATGATACACAATAAAGCAAGAGAAAAATAAAAAAAGCAAGAGAGAATGAACACATTTCATACATATAACATCAAGCATTTACTCAAAGGCAATTCTAAACAGATGGGTTTTTAGTCTCGATTTAAAGCAGTTCAGAGTTTCAGCAGCTCTACACTCGTCAGGAAGTCTGTTCCAGATAAGGGGAGCATAGAAACTGAAAGCTGCTTCTCCATGTTTAGTTCTGAGTCTAGGGATGTTTAGTAGGCTAGCGTTGGAGGACCTGAGTGGTCTTGGTGGTTGGTACCATGACAACAGGTCTTCAACATATTTTGGTACTAAGCCATGTAATGATTTATAAACTAGTAAAAGTATTTTAAAGTCTATTCTCTGAGCTACAGGGAGCCAGTGTAAGGACTTTAGAACTGGGGTGATGTGCTCTACTTTCCTGGTTCTAGTGAGGACGCGAGCGGCAGCGTTCTGGATCAGCTGCAGCTGTCTGATTGACTTTTTAGGCAGACCTGTGAAGATGCTGTTGCAGTAATCAATCCGACTAAAGATAAACGCATGGATGAGTTTTTCTAGGTCGTGTTGCAAAATCAGTCAAATAAGAGATGTTGCATCTGTCTGTGTTTCCCCTTTGATCATCTACAGTGAGATTTTCAGCTCCAGAGAAAACAAAACAAAGGAGAAAAAATCAGAAAGAAACAAAGACTTCTCTGAGAGTTGGATTAATAATTGTATTTAATAATGTGAGTCAGACCCACTGTGTTTAACCCTGAAATGAGTTTATTTCAGTGCTTCATATTCAAAATAATAATAGGTGATAATGCCCAACTAATAATTTTTATATTGGCTTAAAAAACATAATTAAGACCACTGAGCAGGGGTGTATCTAGGAAGTTTTCAAAGGGGGGCAGTAAGGATCTTGGGGTGTAACACCAAAATAAAAGCAGGGCTTTAATACAAAAGGGGGCGGGGCCTAGACTGAGTGACAGACATCAGAGTCACAACATGGGGGTCAAAAATGGACGTCAACATAAATGAATAAAACCCATAAATAATTCTAACTAATTAACATTATTTCTTTCTTATTTTATCATTCATTAAAAATGATCTTAATAAGAAGAAATGATAATGTAGCATCTTTATAAATGCAGAACATAATGAGCTGCTGCAGAAAGCAGGCCAGGAATAAACTAATTGACTAATCAACAACTCATTTAACATTCTGACTGATTTATTTGATATTATTAATAATAAATATTCACTGCAGCTATAGAATATATCAAATAGGGAGCATCTACTTTTAAACTGAATTATTAGACTAAATGTAAGAAGTGAAAACCTAAGGACCAACATGTTCAGTAAGAAACAAAATATGCATATAAGACAATACATAATAGCACATAGCCATTCTAAATAGATATAGATCTGCAGCATGAGAGTACATTGTCTGACATGTTTTAACAGTGTTCTGTCTGAGACACTACCAGGTCTGCCAGTGTGGCGGGTGTAGCTCAAACGTTCAAACTTGAGCATTAAAGTGTAAAATATCAAAATGTTAAAGGTCAGTACTATACCCACTAAAAGATAAAAATTTGAAGCACGCGAGTACATTGTCCTAGGTGCTACAAAAATGGCAGATGAGAGACACTCTTTGGCAAACGTGACAGTGGGAGTTTTTGTGAATACTACAGCTTGGTTGGAGTGATGGGATGCCTCGCGCCTGAAAATTCCCCTCATTTTCAAATTCTAAACTTGACAGATATTATCCAGAGTTTAACCAGTCTCTTGCCCAATGACCACTGGAGATAGGCACCAGCCCCCCTTAACCCTGGATGTATAAGCAGCTATAGACAACTGATGGATGGAATTACTTTAGGTTCTCTGGATGAATCTGTGCCAGGTGGTGAAATTAATCCTTGGCAAATTTTTCTATAAATAATAAACTTTGCGTAGAAGGTGATTTGCACAACTTTCAGACCCCGCTTTGTGTGTAGGCAAGCTTTATAAATGAGACACCAGGACTGTATTTCAGTCAAAGTAATATTTCAAAAGTTTTGTCCTATATTTAACTTTTTTTTTAAAACAATATTGCACAACTAAATTACCTTTCCTCTTCTTTATGCGTTCACAGCAATGCCCACACCTCTTTAGGTTCCACAGGACACTGTGATGGAGAATATTGCTCAGAGAACAAGGAGCTCTGCAGATGCTGAGTCTTTGTGAGGACTCTGACAGCCTCTCATCTCTCTGCTCGCAGAGATCTGTTATCAGACAGGAAAATTACAGGTGATGCTCCAAAAGGTCCTCATTCAGCCTCTGCTTTCTCTCTCAAATCAGGCTAAAATAATAATTAATTAATTAATAAGTGTCCTAAGTGAAGACTGATTCTGGTGGAGCAGTATTGATTAAAGCTCAACAAAAGAATGGGAAATTAAATGCATATTTAAAGAAAATCACACAATATCTGACGTGTAATAATGTGTGTGAATATTTCCCACTGGGTTGAAAGTTCAGTTAGATAAACTAGTGATTATTGTTTCCTATAGGGATGGTGTACAAGGATCTAGCCACAAGATGGCAGCAAAATACAACATTTGAGGAACGCACTCTTGGGTAAGACAAATGGCGTGTTCGGGGTTTTGTTCCAAATCCAGTGCGTTAAGCCAAAGCATTTCATTTTGGTCCCATCTGACCAGAGTTCTTTTCCAGCTGTTTGCTGCATCCTCTGCATGGCTTGATGCAAACTGCAAATTCTGGTTTTCATTTAGTCGTGGCTCTCTCCTTCCCCTCTTTTATAGAAGCCAGTTTGGAGAGTCCACATCTAAAGGTTGTCTTGTTGGTACATTCTCCCACAAGAGCTGTGGCTCTCTGTAGGTCCTTCAAAGTTACCATGGGCCTCTTGGCTACTTCGCTGATTAATACTCTCCCTACCAAGTCCTTCAATTTAGGGCAGTTAGCCTTATGAAAGCCAATAAATTTAGCTCTGTCTGGGGGGGAAATGTATATTTTTGTTCAATCTTTGCTTTTTCCATGAAGCAGTGTGAATGGATTTTCAATCTGTTAACACATATTAGGATCACTATTACACTTTAAGATAATTGTTTTTTTTGTATTACCTAATTAAGATAATTTTCAGTTTAGCCACAATACACGTGACAAATGACTGTAGCTCCTATTCTTTAAAACAAGTCCTTTGTCACATTCAAGAAAAAATAATATGGTAAATGTTTACTGTTTGATAAAGTCGGGTAAATAGAGGTCAGTTTTCTATGACCCAGATTTAATCAGATAACATTTTATTTAATTGTTTGTCCTCTTTTTAATTCTTGTGCCTAAAATATATTTATATGATTTGTCTGTGTTTTCTTGCTATTCCTATTTAATCCCCTAATCATTTAAAGCAACTTGAATTACCTTGTTGTTGAAAGTGTGCTATACAAATAAAATTGCCTTGCCTTGCCTAAAATAACACACACAGAGTGGAAGGTGTTAGGTGTCGCTTTTCTCTCATGCTTCAATAAATGTCCTTCTTTATGGTTCCATTAGGCACTAGGTGTTTCTTTAAATGGACCAGGAGAGACTCTGGAGTCTCAGATGATTCTTCTTCTCAAAGAGGTCAGTATGCTTAAAGGTTATCGCTATGTTTTTGGGTACTTGTTTTATTTTTTATTGCTTGCCACAAGAAATAGAGATCATATTATCACAGTGAAAAGGTATTTGCCCCCTTTCACATTTCTTCTGTTTTTAATATTTATGGAACATATTTCCAATCATCAAACAAATATTGATGTCAGACAAAGGAAATCTGAGTAAATGATTATCCAAAATTAACTTGCAGTATTAAAGAATATAATGGCCCATTAAAAAACATGAATTTTGATTAACCTTATTTTTAGGGTCAGTTAAAACAATACTGCCGGACATCTATAAAAAAATCCATTAAACAGAACCATCCTGACATTAAATGAACACAAAATCTCAATGAACAACAAATCATGCTTTGATCTAAAGAAATTTAAGAACAGATGAGAAACTTTTGCTATAGCACAAACATAATGAGCTGTTATACGCACAAAAGGCCCAAAACAATAAACAGTGGAGAATCTTCCCTAATCCCTACTCAAATTACTTCAAGAGCAAATCTGCTATTTCTCTCAAAGGTCCCAAAAACACAGCAGAGCATCTAGTCAATGCAGGCCTTGCTTGCATCAGATGACAGAAAGAGACAACATCCTTACATTTGGCCAAAAAATATCGTAATGATTCCCAACTCTTTTGGGAAGGTGTTCTGTGGACAGAAAAGACTAAAGACAAACCGCTTTGCTGTTTCAGGCCCAGAGTAATTTGCCATTATTGAAGGAACCATACATCTGGCTTCCAAGCAGAAAACAATGAAGGAGAACATCTGGTCATCAGTCAAACCATTAAGCTCAAGCAGGACAATGGCCCAAAGCACACAAGCAAGTCCATCTTCAAATGGCCCAAAAAAAGCAAAATGAAGGTTTTAAGTGGCCAAATCAAAGTCCAGACTTTAACCCATCAATCCATCCATCCATTTTCTTCCACTTATCCGGCGTTGGGTTGTGCAGGCAGCATCTTAAGCAGAGAGACCCAGACTTCCTTCTCTCCGGCCACTTGATCCAGCTCCTCAGGGGGAATTCCAAAGGCGTTACCTGGCCAGCCGAGAAACATAGTCCCTCCGGCATGTCCTGAGTCTTCCTCTTAGTCTCCTCCCAGTGGGTCGTCCCGAGAACACCTCACCTGGGAGGCATCCAGGAGGCATCCTGACCAGATGCCCAAGCCACCTCAACTGATTCCTCTCGATGTGGAGGAGCAGCAGCTCTACTCTGAGACGTAAATCCAATTCAGATGATGTGGCATGATCTTAAACAGGCTGTTCATAAAGGACAACCCTTCAACGCGCCTAAATTAACAGACTTCTGCAGAGAAGAAAGGGGCAAAACCTCTCCACAATAAATTAAAAGCTTAGGGGGAGATCGTGGCTCAGGTGGTAAGGCAAGGCAATTTTATTTGTATAGCACACTTTCAACAGCAGGGCAATTCAAGGTGCTTTACATGATTTGGTGATTTAAAAAACAAAAAACAATGGAAATTAAAAGTAGAAGAAACACACATTATACATGATACACAATAAAGCAAGAGAAAGATCAATAAAGCAAGAGAGCATGAACACGTTTCAAACATATGACATCAATCATTTACTCGAAGGCAATTCTAAACAGATGGGTTTTTAGTCTCGATTTAAAGCAGTTCAGAGTTTCAGCAGCTCTACACTCGTCAGGAAGTCTGTTCCAGATAAGGGGAGCATAGAAACTGAAAGCTGCTTCTCCATGTTTAGTTCTGAGTCTAGGGATGTTTAGTAGGCTAGAGTTGGAGGACCTGAGTGGTCTTGGTGGTTGGTACCATGACAACAGGTCTTCAACATATTTTGGTGCTAAGCCATGTAATGATTTATAAACTAGTAGAAGTATTTTGATGTCTATTCTCTGAGCTACAGGGAGCCAGTGTAAGGACTTTAGAACTGGGGTGATGTGCTCTACTTTCCTGGTTCTAGTGAGGATGCGAGCGGCAGTGTTCTGGATCAGCTGCAGCGGCTGCAGCTGTCTGATTGACTTTTCAGGCAGACCTGTGAAGATGCTGTTGCAGTAATCAATCCGACTAAAGATAAATGCAGGGATGAGTTTTTCTAGGTCCTGTTGCAACATCCGTCGTTTAATCCTAGAAATGTTCTTCAGGTGATAGAAGACTGACCTTGTGATTGCCTTTATGTGACCCTGGAGGTTCAGGTCTGAGTCCATTACTACACCTAGGTTTCGGGCCTGATAAGTAGTTTCTAGCTGTATTAACTGAAGCTGTGTGCTGACTCTTGATCGTTCCTCTTTCCAAAAATAATTACTTCAGTTTTGTTTCTATTCAGCTGGAGAAAGTTATGGCACATCCATCCATTTATTTGGTCAATGCATTGATTTAGGGTTTGAATGGGTTCAGAGTCACCTGGTGACATTGTAATGTAGAGTGTCATCCGTGTAGTTATGGTAGCTAATCTTATTGGTTGCTATAATCTTGCCTAGTGGGAGTACGTAAATAGTAGGTAGGTAGGAGTTCGTCCTGAGGGTTGCCGGTTCTTACCCTCCTCCATTGTCTCAGCCGTTGTGCCTTTGGGCAAGACACTTTACCCGCCTTGCCTGATGGTGGTTGTCAGAGTCACCTCTGACAACCTCACCTCTGTCAGTGTGCCCCAGGGCAGCTGTGGCTACAATGAAGCTAACCACCATCAGCGTGTGAATGTGTGTGTGAATGACTGAATGTAGTGTAACGCACTTTGTGGTCCCCTGACTGAAAAAGCGCTATACAAATGCAGGCCATTTACCTAAAGATTCACCTCCAGTTATCTCAAACACTTGATGGCCCTTTATGCCGCCAAGATTGGCATGTTTAGGGAACAATTACTTTTCCAAATTTGACTAGGTTGATTTGATAATTGAAATCAACATTTAAAAACTGCATTTCCTATTTACTCAAGTTAATTTTGTCTTATATTAAAATTAGCTTGATAATCTGAAATGTTTAAGTGTGACCAAAAAGTAAAAATAGATCAAATAATTAAGTGGCAAATATTATCTTACAGCACTTCCTACGTCTATTTTCTGTTTGCTTGAGTCAGAGTAATAAAGTAAGCACATTAAGATTTTGTTGAACTAACTGTGAATCAGCCTTTGCAGCACCCACCCAGTCAATGTTTGTCTGGTCCAAAGGACAAAGACCGGCACCTTTGTATTAGTTTAACTCAAACAGTTTATCATTTGTTCATTAGTAAACAATTACGAAACGGACACACGTTAAATCAGAAGCTCCAGTAACTTACTCTGGTTGTTCACATCAAGAAACCAGCCGCATTTTAGAGTGGCATGGCTATTTAATTACAGATCTGGCATGAGTAGATTAAAGGATTAGAGTCAGGGGAACTCAGCAGGCTTTCAGGTTGAACAGCTTTTTGATCTCACAGCAAAGTGAAACATTTCCGAGGGTGTTTTAACAAAAAGCAGGGTAAAGTCCTTGCATTGTGTGCTCACTATGACTGTCATGTTTGTGTATCTCTCCTTTCTTTTGAGAACTCTTATATCTACAACACAGGACAGGAGTCAGGACTCTTCACCATGAGAGTTTTGAGACTAAATAAAGTGAGCAGCAAGAGATTTCATCATCCACCACCAGCAGTCCCACAAGATTAAAGAATTCCCCAGAAATTCATGTGAACATGATTGGATCATTCCTTTTTTTTATTATTTTTAGACCTTTTTAGAATCACCTATAGAGCCAAGGTTCTCAATCTCTAACCACTGGTGGTACTTTGGCCACTTTTACCTGTGATTAGAATACATTTTAATTACTTCCAAAGCAAAAACAAATGTTGTTACTGTGATCTTAGTGCTCGGTAGTGAACCAGGAAGTGCTTGTGGCTTTTTTTGGCATGTTCCATTTACCTCTGCAGTCCCAGATTTGATCTAGTAATGAAATAAAAACAATCATAAACCATGTTCCAGTTTTAAGTGAGATTTGATTAGACTGTGATAACGGCAAGAAATCACTAATTTGCTAAAAGCATTTAACAGTTTCAAACACTGTAGCAATATGTTCACTGAAGGAGGCTGTTTGTTTAGCTTTACCTAATTTTTTTTTTTTTTTTAAACGGCCATCTTTTGATATTTTGTTGTCGGAGTTGGTGGGCAACTTCAGATATGAACTTTTAGAAATCTCATTTTGTTCAACTGTAACCTTGGAAATTTCAACTTTTGGATAAAAACTAAAATGAAAACTAAAGGTGGTGGTTATTGTAAAGCTTAACATTTGCAGGTGCATCTCAGTGGATTAGAATTTAATCCAGTAATTAGAAGAAAAAAGTGAAATTTGTATAGATTTATTACATGCAGAATGATCTATCCATGCTATTTAATGGAAAGTTAGGTGGATGGATCACTGTGCTAGCAAAAAAAATGCACAACCAAAAGATAACTGCAGCCTTGAGAGGATCATAATGCAAGGTTCAAGAGGTTGGGGGAGGTTTATAAAGGGGGGGGAACTGCAGCTGGGATCAGAGCTTAGAAAGCAAAGAAAACACAGACGAATCCTGGATATGCGCTTAAACTATCACTTTTTTTTTCGTTAAGCCACTGGAGACACTGTCAGAAGGTTCTTATTTTGCTCAATGTTGAAAAGTCCTCTTTTCAGATGAAAGTACATTTCTTATTTAATTTGGAAGTCAAGGTCCAAGAGTCTGGAGGAAGAGTGGACAGGCACAAAGTTTAAGCTGTTTGAAGCCTAGCATAAAGTTTTCACAGTTAGTGATGATTTTTGGAGCCATGTCATTTGTTAGAGTCGGTCTACTGTATTTTATCAAATCCAAAGTTAGCACAGCGTTTATTGGGAAAGCCTGGGGCACTTCATGCTTCTCTCTGCTGATGAGCTGTATGAGGAGTCTGGCTTTTATCCAGAAGGACTTGGCATCTTCCATCACTGCCACATACATCAATACCTGGTGCACTGTTTATCACTCTTCCTGCTTGGCTAGAAAACTAACCTAGGTTGTATAGAGAATCACTGAGGTATTGTCAAGAGGAAGAAGAGAAACACGAGAACCAACAATGCAGGAGAACTGAAGGTCCATAATGAAGCAGTTTGAGCTTCCTTAACAGTTCACCAGAGCAGCAGCCGGATCACCTTTATGCAACGCTGCATTAATGGAAAAACTTTTCAGCAGACTGACATCCCTGTAGGTTAGAAATACTTTGTTTTTCTCCTATATAAGATTAACATTTTCACAAAACTTGAATTTGGGGTTTTCATGAGCTGTAAGCCATACAAGTGAATTAAAACAAGCACTCAAATAGTGCCACTCTGTCAGTAACGAGTCTATGCAATACAAGCTCCACATTTTTGAATAGAATTTAGGAAATAAAATAACTTTTCAATATCATTCTAATTTATTAAGATATATGTTAGGTTGTGCTTTTGATTAAAACAAGACAATAACAGCCCTGAAAGCATCTTACTTAAATGCAACTTTAAAATAATTGGATTTGGCCTTTTATTAAAAATTAACCCAATCACCTTCGAACAAGTCCATTTACTATTAGCCCCGCCCTTCTATTGCATTAACCAATAGAAACGTGCAGCGAGCCTTCACCCTCACCCTGCTCATTGGTGTTCGTTGTGACCGGAGGAAGTTTCTCCTGGCGACCACAGGAGCAGGTTTCCACAGATCCCATGCCTTATTTCATTTTTTTTTTAAACAATAATAATCAGCGCAGCAGCCTCCTGCGCGTAAAATGTCTGGTTTGGAGTCTCTGCCCGAGGAGGAGAGGGAGTTTCAAAAGGCTGTGGCTCAGATCGGAGGAAAAGAGAGGATTCATCTGGTCAGTGATGTCTGTGGAAGTAAGGAGGTGGACGGAGATGACGTTGGGATATTTCAGGAGTTCATACGCGACATGTTTCACAACAGCAGCCCTGAGATCAGTGAAGGACAGCTCCCATGCTGTGTGCCAAGCGATCACCGTGGTGATACTGAAAGCAATGCAGAGACCGGAAAAAGCAACGAGATACCTTTAACAGTGAACAGCAAGGATTTGGAGGAGGACGGAGAGAAAGAGAAGCGGCCGAAGAGCAACCCTCAGAAAACAGCAACCAGGGGGGCTAATATTTACAGCTCCAAGCGGGCCATAGACTCCCCGGTCATCGTCTTCATCTTTAGACAGACGTTCATCAGCGGAGCTTCAAACGAGCTGTGTCTGCTGGAGATCCTGAAGGACGTAAAGGCGCGCACGAAGCGTGGCACGATCACTCGGCCTGCTCTGATTGGATTAGTACGCGCCACGCAGGAGAGCGCAGAGACGCAGAGGTGTGCGCAAGTCCTGGAGCGTTTGATGCGCTCCGTGTTCCGCAAGCACTCACCAGAGACGATATGGGTCGGCTGTTTTATCCCGAAGACGGAAGGCAAAATCCTGAGTGTCAAGAAAAACGCATGCAGAGCGGTTTACGCTGCATCCCAAACAGCAGGTCTAGTTCAAATTAAGTTAAGATAAAGTTAATTTATTAGTACGTTTTGTTTATTTGATATATGGGGGGACAGAAGGGGAGTCTCTCCTAGGGCACCGTTCATACAAGAACCACCACTGAGTGCATTAGATAGCGAATTTTCTGGAATTAGTCTTTAAAACCCTTGAATCTCATTTCATCACACAGACAAGAGTTTTAGCCAGTGGTGCCAGATTTGCTTGAACCGGGGCTGTATTTAGGAAATTGTGGATCCCTGGGCAGCAACTTGTTATTGGTGGCCATCGTTTTTCTTGGTTTATATATATATATATATATATATATATATATATATATATATATATAAAGTTACAGTATGTTAATAGGTAGGTAGCCTACACATCGAGTTTATTGGGTATACGCCTTGCTCGAAAGAAAACATAGTTTGGTTGAACAGTAGGAAGTGAACTGATGTCTACTGATGTTTAAATACAGTTGAAAGGTGTTTGGGGTTGGCCATACAGGCTCACAAAGCCTGCCTTAAACCTTGTTGTATTGGTTAAGTTTGGGTGGGACATTAGGGCTAAAAAGTCCTGTTTTCAATATATTTTTCTGGGCTAAATAAAAAGAACGAATGACCAAACTGAAATAGGCAAGAAAAAGATGCCCATAGACATCTATTATTCAGAAATAATACTTGTATTTGTCCTATTTGTCCTGTGGGTTTAAATGTTTTCCTTAGAAACCTATAAAGTACCGTGTTTAAAAAGCATTTATTTAAAAATACATTATTTCAAATTTTCTGGACAATCAACTGTGGCCCCCAAAATTAATGTCTTTTTTTATTCATGTTAATTTAAAACAGGAGAGACCAAGTCACTGAGATACAATATTTATTTATTCACTTTTTGAGTTATTGACAAGACACTTACTCCTGGCCTGGCCCATGTTTGACAACTGTCTAATGAAAGCTCTTCCTTTAATATTGCTTTTGGCTTTTAGAGTGCTGTCCTATCATCTTTGGCCCCCATCTGGCTGCACTTTTGGAAAACTTAGGATCTGCCCCTGATTACAGCTACATAAATTCTGGTTAATGTTTCACTCATGATTTTCATATAGGCTAAGGATTAGGACAACAACAAAACATTCCTCCAGTGTTCCCTGGGCAGCATTTTATGTGTACTTACCACAGCAGTAGTAGCTCAGGACCATGAGGTTTTGTGGAGTCCCAAAGTAGTTTTATTTATGAATGTTTTGAAAACACGGCATTTTAGAGGTTGCCAAAAATAAAACGATAAGCCCATATCAGGTGATGTGTTTAAATTTGTTGTATTTTCATTTATTCGATAATTTAAAATTATCATAAACCTGCTGACTAAACCCTTAACCCCAAGCACACAACAACAGCAGGCTAAACAATCTTGAAGTTTATGTATATCTAACAATCTACATCAGTCTATTGTAATTTCTATAAAAGAAACTTACAAGGGCAGGGACCAAGACTCGCTCTAGCCCAGAGGGCCTTACATCCTCCCACATCAGGGCCAGAGTGCACTGTGACATTCACAAGACCGCATATTTTTGCACACATTCTTTTCCCCTCCCCGACATAGTTGCAAAGTCCATTGAACAAAGGCATGATTCATAAAACAATTAGGCTCTTAGATGTGATGCCAGACCATTGAACGCTTATTATTGCCTTTCAGATAATGCCGAGGAAAGAGGGAACCAGCCTTTGTGGCCAATACGGTGTTGTTTTAGGCCTCGTAGGGGAGAAGCCACAATGCAGACCAACAGCAAATCTTCAAACTGCAGACAAAAAGGTGACAGCAAACACATCCACACTTCAGCCGAATAGTTAGACTGCATTATTACTTTTATCAAAGAATGTTTCATTTCAAATCGTTATTGTGTTCGTTTTTCATGTCAGCTTACAGTGTACTTTTGAATGGTTTGTCATGTGACAACCACAAACTTCAGCTTATTTTATAGGGATTCATGTCATGCCACCACTATGTTGGAGATTATGTGGTCAGGGGGGTTTGCACAACACCAGCACTGCCTGGGAATCAGCTGGTGATGTGTTTTCTGCCACACATAGCGATTTGCATGACTTACAGCAATCTAAAAATAGCACCACTTATTTTTTTTAACAGTGGATTTGTTTTTGCCACTCCTTCATAAATGCTTTGTGAAGAGCTCATTAATGAGCTATGGATTTTTGGAGCTTCTCCAGAAATATGAACTTTTTGGTTGATTAATGCTCTCCTTGCTCTGCCTGTCACTTAAAGGGGATGGTCATGTCTTGATAAGTTTATTGTATGATGCTTTTATTCAGATAATGAATTAAACAGAACTTTGTGAGATCTTTAAAGCTTGGAATATTGTTTCACAACCTAAGCTCAGTTTAAACTTTTCCCAAACTCTTTTTACGGGTATAGGAGAGTAAATGCGTTGTGCATCTTTATCTGTAAAATGGAAATGAAAACCATGTTGTTTTTCTTCCACTTGACAATTGTGCACCACTTTGTGTTGGTCCGTTTTCCCCCGTATTTTTTTTTTTGTGCTTTTATTTTGTTCTTTCTAGCATGGAGTGAAGCCGGTAAAAACAAAAATAGAAACTACACTGGTGTAATTAAATCTGAACTCACATCTAAACTTTTAAAGGCACAAATGATGACTTATTTAACAGCCCATCCTTTTTGGTATGCATGAACATTTCAGGCGAAGATGGAAGCCCAGAGGAAGGACTCCCTTTGAAAACCAGCGTCTTGTCTGCCGAACCTCCTGTGAAAGCTGGTGCGGACCCATGATGTCAGGACACGTGACCGACTGTGGACCTATCACTGTGGACGTTTAAAAAAACATGTTGTAACAGGGTGGTTACTATATGGTGCTGAATATCTCATCTCTGAGCCAACCAGATTTCTACTCTGAAAGCTGCTGCCTGACACCTCGTTCTTAATACTTAGCCACAAGACGATTTACTGTATCTGTATAGTATTACTGCATCTGCACATCAGCAGGGTATTGTGATGAGATCAACAGAGATGTGATGCAGAACTGTAAAAAGCTGCAACAGAATACCTGGTCGTTGGTATAGTCTCGGCTCTTATTTTAACAGCCTTGAACCGAAGTGAGCTTTCTTCTTGAAGTTTTTTTTATTACATAATACTTTGAACTAAAAAATTAAATAATATTCCATCCTTTCTTTTAGTTTAGTGAACTATCTGAGGCGAAACTGTGGCCCAGAACTCTAGCTGCTGCACAAATTACCCTCACATCTTAAAGAGTTAAAAAAAAATCACTGAAGCAATGTGAATCTGTTTATATTTTTGCTTCCATTTTAGTTGAATTTTATGCCTTAGACAAGTACTGTAGAAACTATTGTTTATCGTGGGAATGTAAGGTTACTGTTTAAAGTTTTTAAGTATTTATTTAGAATGTCAGTTTGACCATCTGTTTGAATAAACACACATTAACATGGATCAATATGAGGTTTTTTGTTGTTGTGAAATTGGGTTATTGTGTGAAACTATTATTATGGAACAGTACCTGGAAAAAGTAATTGCCCACCTAGTTTAATCATTAATTACCTATGATTTAAATTGCATCTTTTTGAAAGATGAGAGAATTTCACAAGCCAAAACAAGGGCTGGTTATTACCTGATTAAAAAATATAAAATAGAAGTTAAATAGAGCCTTCCTGCACGCTGAAAGAAATTTAATAAAAGAAAAAAAAATTAGCAGTTAACTTTAACAACTCCATAGGCCCATAGACTCATCCAAGAGGAGACAAAGTAACCTAGAACAACATGTAAAACTCTGCGGGCCTCCTTTGCCTCAGTTAGGGTCAGTGTTCAAAATTTGACTGCAAGAAAGACAGATTGGGCAAAATGGCCTCCATGGTACAGTTCCAAGACCAAAACCCCTTCTGACCAAAGACATAAAAACCCGTCTCACATTGGGGAAAAAGCATCTTGATTTTTCCCCCAAAGACTTGTGGGGAAATATTCTGTTGACTGACAAGACAAAAGGAGACAGTTTTTAGAAGGAGTGTTGTTTTACATCTGACCAACAAATCTAGAAGTTTGCTCTGTCAGAAAATCCTGCAGCCATCCCAGCCATTAGTACTGCCCAATAATCTTGGTTTTAAAGAAGGACAATGCTTAAAAGTACAGTTACAAGGCAAACTTAAAAAAAAAAAAAAATGAAGTCTTGGAGTGGCCTAGCTAAAGTTGGAACTGTAGTATGACCTTAAATAGACCGCTCATATTTGAAACCCTTCCAACATGGCTGAATTAAAAGATTTATGCAAAAGAGAGTGGGCCAAATGTCCTCACTGGTGATGTTATCGCAAACTCTTGGTGTCAGCTGTTGCTGCTAAGGGTGGCGCATCCAGTTATTAGGTTTTTGACATACATCCAGGCTGGTTTGGAAAGTTTTGTTCCCCCTAATGAATTAAATCATCATTTAGAGATTGGATGCTTTATCTCAGACAGTGGTTCCTCTGCTCAGTAGTCCTTTGACTCCTTCTGTGCGCTTAGTATGTAGCCTGGCTGTGGATGATTTAAGGTGGAATCCACCATACATGGTAAGTAGCTTTAGTTTTTTAACATCAGTGGTCTAAATTTTCTCCTTTTGCAAATAAGCATAATTTATGTACATGTACGATTATAGACAAGGACCAACAGGGACCAGTGCCCCTGTAGAATTGGCCCTGGCCCCTGTACTGAAGAGCTAATACAAAATCAGTTTAATTGTGTACCTTCACAGTTTTCCTTTAACAATTAAAGAAATATGAAGGGGTTTGCACTTTTGGCTTCAGCCGTGTTGTCGTTGGATCACAGTTTCCATCTTCTAGATCAGGAATCTGCAACCTGCAGCTCTATCCAGGGTGGCTCTTTGGCTCACGTAATATGTGAAATTATATAATATTGGCCTCATTTTTTATATGTACTATCATTATTATTATTATTTTGTTGTTTTTGTTCTGGGGCCCCATGAAAAACACTGGCCCCATCCTTGCACCCATGGTAAATGTTCCTCTTCTTCTTTCTTTTTATGATGGTTGGCAAACAATTTCAGGTGCATTACCATCAACTTATGGACTGACTGGACTGTAGATCAGAACCATCGGCGGTTCTAGACTGGGACCAACAGGGGCTTGTGCCCCTGTAGAATTGGTCCTGACCCAGGTAATGGCCCCTGTACAAAAGAGATGATACTAAATGAAACGCGCTGGCACAGAAACCGTAGATAATTATTCCCCTGGATAATTTCATTTTTACCCTCACACTTTTACTTTAACAATTAATTAAATTAAGCTATTGCACTTTTAGTTTTAGCTGTATTGAGATTGGATTACAGTTTTCATCTTCTAGATCAGGGGTCTGAAACCTGCAGCTATGGCGCCGCAAGTGGCTATTTGGCTCACTTAACATATTAGTAGATAAAATACTGCCCTGTTCTTTTTTGTTTCGTTCTTTTTTTCTGTGCCCCCATAAAAAAAGCACTGCCCCCCCCCCCAGTAAAACTGGTCTAGAACCACTACTGACAGCTTCTACACATATATTCTAATAAAAACACCCGTTGCTCTTATAAACCCAAATATCTCTTTAAAAATTACATGACTTGTATTTTTCTGTAATATTTCTTCAATTTTTCTGCAATTTGTCTTTCTCGCCTGTATCACATTCTAATGTTACATGTTCAAATGTTTCCTCTTGCCCAAAAAAATATACATTTCCTATCTTTTTTAGGGTGTTATTTAATCCTGTATGACCAAATCTTACTCTTGAAAAGATATCTTCTTTTCTTTTCGTTGTATGGCAAAATGGTCTAGAACCGCTACTACTTATGTCGTATGGAGGAGTATCCTGTGTCAAACGAAATACGCCGCCTTTAAAAATGCCTTTCCATAAACGAGTTACACTCAAATGGAATTGATTAAAAATTAAACAACCCTGACTAAGACTTTTGAATATGTATTTTTATGTATTGATAATTATTGTACATTTCAAGCATGAAACAGATAAGATATTTCTGTGAGAGTTTATAATCAGGCGGAAGAGCAGCCAACTAACCCAAAGGTCCTTTACAAAAGGGGCTTGCGGTATTATTGAACAAAAAAGTGTAGCTGGTGCTGAGCTTTCACACATTCAACAAATCTTATAATTTCTCCCCAAGAACACGTCAAGAAGTTCACTTTTTTAATCTAAACAGTGGAGACGGGCAATTATTAGAGAAGCAGTCATGATAACATCTGCCGGTGAGTCTCAGAAGAAGGGTTTTGATTTTGTAGTTTTAACTTCAGCTAGCTGCCATTGAATTAGCTGAGTCACACGGGGCTAACAACCGGTGACAGCGAGCAAAAATAAGCCGCCTTGAGGGCTTTTTAAGGTTTTAATTGTGTTTAACTGAGTAAAATAGTCATAGTTATATCTTAAACTTGTTAGTCATCAAAACCTGAAACAGATTCTAGCAATGTGGTGCTATAGCAATGTCTTTATTTTGGCTTTGCGTCAGGTTTAATTTCTGATGTCATTTTCTGTTTTATTTTGTTCTTGGTGGAGTTTGGAGTTGTATGTGATGGTGTATCTATATAATAAAGCAGTGTTTCTTAATAAATGGCAACATCTACAGGTATCACAATGCTATGAAGACATTTTAAAACTGTAATAACAGCACTTGTGTCTTGTCAATTGAGCAGGATCATTCGTCTTCGCTTTTACTGTCTTTTTGAAGTAAACATTTCCACATCTCAAGTTGAAAAAAGGAAGAGGAAGCCTCCTTAAGGTCAAAATTTTAAGATGGGGATATATATATATATATATATATATATATATATATATATATATATATATATTATTTTATTATATATATATATATATATATATATATAATTGCCAAACTCAACTTCCAAAAGTCCAGTATGGCTCCTGTGTGTTTAAAATATGGTGATAGTTCAAGTACTAAAAGTTTATTTGCACCTTCGACAGTTTGAATCTTAATAAACTTCCCTCAGATTCCAACTTTAAAGCTGAAGAGTGATGTTTTCAGTGTTTGGGTTCCCTGACCTGATCTGGTTTTCTTTTAAAGTTCTGACCAACTGGTCACCAGTCAGAACCAAACAGGCTGAAAGTCAACTGATTCCACTCCACAACCGGTTTCTAGCTTTGTGTATTTTTTTTTTTCATTTGCAAAAGTTTAAGATGTTATATTAAGTTACATTTTTTACTTTTGTCTTTTATAAAGCTGGGATAATTTCCCTTCTTGATGAGGAGGAGCCACAGCTAAAGGTAAATATAATTAGCCAGGTGTCTTAGAATGGTAAAACATTCTTGAAATTTAACAATTCACATTTCAGGACATAACCTTTTATGATAAAGTAAATAAGAAAAGATTTCCAAATGATTATTTTAAATTGTAAAATATGTAAATCAACTTATACTTTGTTTTACCTGCAGGAGTTTGCTCTGCATAAACTAGACTCCATTGTAAACGACTTCTGGGCTGAGATTTCGGGATCTGTAGATAAAATGTAAGTATAATCTAATATGTTTCTAAGTGATATTGGATATAAGTGTACGATTGTATATGTTATTTTCCAGTGCTTTGAATTTCAGTCAAATACAACTAGTTCTGTTATATTTACAGTGAGGTCTTGTATGAGGATGAATCTTTTCGGAGTCGAGAATTCGCTGCCCTGGTGGCCTCAAAGGTTTTCTACCACCTTGGAGCCTTTGAAGAATCCCTGAATTATGCTCTTGGAGCTGGGGATCTCTTTAGTGTTACAGATGACTCAGAATATGTGGAGACCATCATCGGTGAGTGATGAAACAAAGACCACTGGTGTTACTACTGTCAAAGTTAGACATAGTGAAACCACTGGAGATGATGACATTTAGTTTCCATGTTGATGTTTACTCGCCGTTGTGTTTCTGGTGGAAGTAAAAATTTTAACTTTTTCATATCAATCCTATTCAGATTAAATTAAGAGTTTTATCCCCTTTTCTGTGTTCAGCCAAGTGCATTGATCACTACACCAAGCTGCGGGTGGAAAATGCTGAGCTGTCAGAAGATGAGGAGAAGAAGATCATTGACCCTCGCCTTGAGGGCATTGTCAACAAGATGTTCCTGCGTTGCTTAGATGATCACAAATACAAACAGGCTATTGGCATCGCCTTGGAGACCAGGCGTCTTGACATCTTTGAGAAAACCATCCTTGAATCGGTCAGTCTTGAATCAGTCTTTTTGTTATTTACGAAAATAGTTTGTAATATTTATTGCAGACATTTAAAACCTTTCCAAATAACTCTAGGTCTTGTGCAAATATATTTCTTCTTTTAGATGGAAAACTCAAGTATCGGTCAGATTTGTTCTGCAAATATTGACATATCATATTAAAATTTTGACAGTTTTTTTTTTTTCATGTGGATTTAGATTATAGTTGTTTTAGTGGGGTTATGTGTGCTGTGTCTAAATTTTTTGTTAATTCTTTATTTATAATTTAAATTCTCATTTTCAGAATGATGTTAGCGGCCGATTTAGATCATAGTTGTTTTAATAGGGTTTTTTGTGTTGTCTAAATTCTTTGGTGATTCTTTTTATTTATAATTTGAATTCTCATTTTCAGAATGATGTTAGCGGCCTCCTCGCTTACAGCCTCAAGGTCTGCATGTCTCTAATGCAGAACAAGAAGTTCCGTAATGAGGTGCTGCGGGTTCTGGTCAAATTATACATGAACCTGGAGAAGCCAGATTTCATCAACGTTTGTCAGGTAATTGCTGTTAAAATGTCTTTGAACCTGAACCCAATAATAATGATACAGCTCTTACAGTATCTTGCATATTTTTTCCCCATTTAGGTTTGAACATATTTAATCTGTTCCTGCTCTATGTGGTTAAAAATAAAAATTAAATAAACTTCTGATCAGCTTTTACAAGTCAACTATTACAGAAATTACTTTTAAAATCTAAATAGAAATAATTATTCTTCTATATTATAAAATAAAACTAACAATAATGGCTCCCTTTTTAAGGACAAAAATTACACAAAAATCTGAAATTACATTCTGAGAAAATAAGTATTATTTTCTGTTCAAAGTAATGGAAAATAAAAAACAGCATTCTCCCAAAGAACCAATGAACTGAACATATTCTAAAACGGGTTCAGTTCAGGAACAAGCTCAGCATCCTCCTCTCCTGTTCCCAGCCAAACAGACATCCCACTCTCCTCTGATCAACAGCTTTCCTGTTACCCCTCGGATGTTTTATCCTTCACCTCAGCCATGGACTCTTCTGATTCCACAAGTTTGACTTCAACCAAGTCAGGAAATGCTGCTTCCCCCTTTGCCTCCCCCTTCCACTTATCTGTCTCCAAAAGTTAGGTGAAGAGGCAGCTGGAGAAACTGAACCAGAACAAGGCTGCAGGTCCAGATGGTGTCAGCCCCAGAGTCCTGAAGGCCTGTGCAGAGCAGCTCTGTGGGATTCTGCAGCACCTCTTCAACCTTAGCCTAACTCAGGAGAAGGTCCCAGTGTTGTGGAAGACATCCTGCCTTGTTCCAGTACCAAAGAGAACTCACCCATCAGTCATCAATGACTATAGACCTGTTGCCCTGACATCCCACATCATGAAGGTCCTGGAGAGACTCCTGTTGGCACCCCTGAGTAAGCAAACAAGAACGTATCAGGACCCACTGCAGTTTGCTTATTGCTGAGGAGTTAGAGTTGGAGATGCCATCATCCACCTGCTTCAACCAACCCACTGTCATCTGGACAAAGCAGGCAGCACTGTGAGGATCATGTTCTTTGATTTCTCCAGTGCATTTAACACAATTCAGCCTGATTTGCTTTGTCAGAAACTCCTGAAGACACAGGTGGAGCCCTCAACAATCGCCTGGATCAATGACTACCTGACCAACAGACCACAGTTTGTGAGACTGAAGAATTGTGTGTCAAACCAGGTGGTCAGCAGCACATGAGCACCATAGGGGACCGTACTCTCACCATTCTTTTTCACTCTGTACACCTCAGACTTCCAGTACAAATCAGAGACCTGTCATCTGCAGAAATACTCAGATGACTCTGCAATTGTCGGGTGTATCAGAGATGGACAATAAGCTGAATACAGAGAGCTGGTGGACCGCTTTGTGACATGGTGTGGAAACAATAGTCTCACCTTGAATGTGAACAAAACAAAGGAGATGATTGTAGATTTCAGTAGAAACAGGGATAAGTCAAACACTGTTTCCATCATGGGAGAAGAAGTGGAGGTGGTTGAGGAGTATAAATACCTCGGAGTTCACCTTGACAACAGACTGGACTGGAGACTGAAAAGTGAATCCGCCTACAAGAAGGGACAGAGCAGACTGTACTTCTTGAGGAAGCTTTGGTCCTTCAAGGTTTGCAGTAAGATGCTGCAGATCTTCTACAAGTCTGTTGTGGAGAGTGTAATCTCTTCAGCCGTCATCTGTTGGGGTAGCAGCATCAGAGCCATGGATTTAAAAAGGCCAAACAACCTGATAAAGAAGGCTGGTTCTGTTCTTGGGACAACTGTGGAAAATCTGGAGATGATAATGCAAATAAGGATTCTTCATAAAATAAAAAGAAAATATGGACAACCCTGAGATTCCTCTTCATGAGACAGTCACACAACAACAGAGCGTCTTCAGTCGGAGGCTTCTTCAGTTTCGCTGCAATACAGACCGCTACAGGAAATCCTTCCTGCCCACAGCCATCATCATCTACAACAACTCCTTAAAGAATTAATTATATGAGCTATACCAACACTTAATTTCCCTTTGGGATCAATAAAGTATTTTTGAATTGAATTGAATTGAAGTCACTTAAAGTATATACTCCAGTCTGTTTATTTCGCTGTCAATCTAATACAGAACTCTAACTTTGCTCAGCGTTTTCATAGTTTTTGTGTCAGTTTGAGCAATAGGATGTTTGCCACCTGTCATACACAGAAACAAATCTGCCAGCTGAGTACAGTGCTCTCCGCCACGCATTAGTCGCGATCGGGATGGAATGAAGGAAGTGGAGTTCACACCTCTATGGGTCAAGGCTTTTTTTTTGCGGCATAAGCACACATTTCTGTTATCCTTGACTGTATACTAGACACAGTCTTTTTATTGCATTTTTAGGCTCTTGCACAGATGCATCAGTATTATTTTCTCTTCCACAATTCAGTTTTGTTAACATTTTGACAGTGGTTTTCTTTGCATGTTTAAATTAGACACAGTTAAAACAGTCTTAGACTAAGTAAAAAATATCAGGCATATTTGGCAAGATTGTAGAAAACTAATAACAATTTGCCCAGGAACAATCTCTGGCCTAGATATTCTGATATGTACTTCATTTAAAGGTCCGGTTTTACACTGGGTTACAACCATGATTTTACTGTTAAAACCAGAAAAAACCCAAAATACTAGTTCCCATATCACATCCTAATCAAACTCTAATTTTCCCTTCTTTTGGTTCTATAAATAAAGTGAGCCTTGTCAACTTATATTTAATGTTTTGCTTTCTTCCTTCACTTTAGTGCCTGATTTTCCTAGATGACCCTCAGGCTGTTAGCGACATCCTGGAGAAGCTAGTTAAAGATGACAACCTGCTAATGGCCTACCAGATATGCTTCGACCTCTACGAAAGCGCCAGCCAACAGTTCCTCTCGTCCGTCATTCAGAACTTGCACACCGTAGGAACACCTATACCAGCGGTGCCTGGCTCCACAAACACAGGCACCGTTCCCACAGCAGACAAGGACAGGTACAAAAAGCTGAAAAATATTTTTGGTTCACATTTTCTTGTCAATTTGACTAATGAAATGTTAATCCAAGACAACTAGTTAAAATGAATTCAAATGTTTCTTGATGGTTTTACAGTGAAGCAATGGAGACGGATGAAAAGGCTGGAAGCTCACCAGCTGGAAAGACAGTAGAAACTGTAAGCTTTTTAGGTTGCACTTACCAATGGTTGGGGGGGGGGGGGCTTCTGTCTAAATGAAAACTGTTACATTGATTCTCCTCATGGACTCTTTTTAGAAGGAAGAACCTAAGGACCAGAACGCCAAAATGATCAAAATCCTTAGTGGGGAGATGACCATAGAGCTGCATCTGCAGTTCCTCATCCGAAATAACAACACAGATCTGATGATTCTGAAAAATACAAAGGTAGTGTACCCTAGATGACTGCGATGAAATGCGGAAACTGTCGTGAACGTGTTCAGATGATTGGCAGATTGTAAAAAATTACTTAATGTTGTTTGATCCTTCAGGACGCAGTTCGAAACTCGGTGTGTCACACAGCCACAGTCATAGCCAACTCCTTTATGCACACAGGAACCACAAGTGATCAGTTCCTCAGGTAAATAATTAAAGACACAGAGTTTAATATGGACAGGACAGATAATTTTAAATTAGTTTAACGTTTTCTTTTCGTATAGAGAAAATTTAGAGTGGTTAGCAAGAGCCACAAACTGGGCAAAGTTTACAGCCACAGCAAGTCTGGGTGTCATTCATAAGGTAAGACTTAATCACCGCAAAGCAAAATATAAAATGATTTATGTGTTAGTGTTTGTTTAAATTTTGCGGTTTTTGATTTTTCATTTCAGGGTCATGAAAAAGAAGCACTCCAGTTAATGGCCACGTATCTGCCTAAAGACACCTCCCCAGGCTCTGCGTATCAGGAAGGAGGAGGCCTGTATGCTCTGGGCCTTATTCATGCCAATCATGGTGGCGACATCATTGACTATCTGCTCGGTCAACTCAAGAATGCCAGTAACGATGTGGGTTTTTTTTTTTTTTTGCTTGGTTTCTTATTTCAAGTCAAAATCCAAAACATAATGTTGTTTGAGAAACAACAGTTCTTTTTGTCTCTTTTTTTTTGCAGATCGTCCGTCACGGTGGAGCCCTCGGACTTGGTTTAGCTGCCCTAGGCACAGCCAGACAGGATGTTTATGATCTGCTGAAGTCCAACCTTTACCAAGATGATGCTGTCACTGGTAAGCTGCTGAAGGCTTCCTAAGCTCTGCAGTGGCTATCTGGTTGTCACTGCTAACATAGGAATACAATGCAATTAATCTTGTTTGTGCTAGAGATGCTGGTCTGGTTTTTATTTTTATTCTTCATTATAGTGTGGCCTTTGATACAATATCTCACGCTGTTCTTCTCAATAGATTATTCTCTATCGGCATCTGCCAAATCCCCCTTCTCTGGTTCAAATCATACCTCCCTGGTCGCTCTCAGTTAATTCAGCTCAAGTCATTCTCCTCCCATGAGTCTCCTCTAACTTCTGGTGTTCCTTTCCCATCCCCTTTCCTTCCGAACTGTCTACATGATTTAAAATCCTCGTTTTCGTCCAACTTCCTCAAACTTAACAATAATAAAGCAGAGTTTATACTCAATGGCTCGCCTTCTAATATTTCTAGGGTTAACAGTCTTTCCCTTTCCTTCAGTAACTTGATTGTCTTGCCCTCCACTGAAGTTAAGGGTCTGGGTCTCATCTTCAATAGCACCTTATCCTTTCAAAAGCACATAAATAATGTAATTCGGTCCCTATACTTTCATCTTTGTAATATCCATCACCGTCGCCCTTCCCTTACTCCACACTCTACAGCTATATTAGTTCACAGTCTGGTCACATCTCATCTCGACTACTGTAATCCTCTTTTCCTTGGTCTTCCTCACAGATTGCTTCACAAACTCCAGTTGGTCCAAAATTCTGCTGCCCGCTTGATTACAAAAACTCCCTACTACCACATCACCCCAGTTCTTCATCAACTGCATTGGTTTCCCATAACTTTGAGAACCATTTTTAAAATAATCCTTTTCAGTTTTAAGGCCATTGATCATCTTGCCCCTCCGTATCTATCTGACCTCTTCCGCATTGCTGTTCCCTCAGATCCTCTTCATCTTACTCCCCCTATTTTTCCCCTTGTCGCTATGAGAGCCAGAGCTTTTAGTTACTCTGCCTCCAAACTTTGGAACTCTCTCCCACCTGACCTTCGAAATACTGACTTCCTTCTAGGGCTGGGCGATATGGCCTCAAATCTATATTGCGATAAAATCTAAAGTGTGTACGATAACAATATCTATTGCGATATATTATTGTCTTTTCTTTTATACATGTCAATATGACTTTTTATGAACATTCTCACTTTCCAGATACATTGCAGCAGAACAACTTCAAGAAAATATAGAATGACATTCAAAGATCATTCATTGTGCAAAATGCATTAAAAAAAAATCTAATCCTTTTCCAAAAAACGGAACACAAATTCTCACAACATAAAGGTGAAGATATTTTAAATAAATTAAAAGCTAAATGTTATGAAAACACAAAGTTTAAAATCGTCTGCTTTCCTTGTTATTTGTTGTTTATAAATTTAATATTGCACAAAAATAAACCTGCACACATCTGAGTTAAAAATGCTTCAAGTTCAACAAGTTTCTTTTCCGTTAAATGGAAAACTGCAAACCGCGTAAGACCAGTATAGTCAAAATCTCTACCTTTGGCTAAATTTATATCTGTTTAAATCCAATCTTAAGACTCACTTGTTCAAACTTGCTTTTAATTAGTAATCCCCTTATAAGTCTGTTCTTAATTGTTTTGATTCTTTTGGTTTGTTTGCTTGTATTTCTAATTTTGTATTGCTCTCTTTCTCTGTACTTGGGTGATCTAAAAGGGGCTTCAAAAAGTGTATTATTATAATCTATTGGCAATCTATGTTGATCTATTTTTTAACCTCAAATTTAGACATTTATTTTATGCTACAAGATTTTGGAAATCACTGAAGTTGTGTCAGATCCTTTTGGATCTTTAGGCTTTGTTTTTCTTTTCAGCTCATCAGTAGCGTCTAATGAACTAACATCTGTAGCACACAAACTTTCAAGTCCTCTGTCTTTGAAAACTACAAAAAACGTTACTGAAACACCTAATCCACTATGATTGTTTTGAAAGTAGAGTTCAGAGGCTACCAATGACTAATGCATGCAGCACACACAAGCAGACATACTCAGACTGCACAAATGGGATGTGTGAAGAAAAGCTGTTGCTTTAAGTACTCAGGATTATAAATATGCCTAAAAATGTTAATTTCAACAGATCAGTTTTCTTTACCTCATTGAAAATGTTGACGAGTCACAACAGCCCTAGAACTTATTTGTCTGTTTTGATCAATGTTTTATGTTGTTCAGTGAGAAAAAGTTGAAAACGCAGCATGCTGATTGATTTAATATGAACTCCCAGGTGAAGCTGCGGGCTTGGCTCTGGGTCTGGTCATGTTGGGCTCCAAGTCGGCCCAGGCGATCGAGGACATGGTGGGCTACGCTCAGGAGACGCAGCACGAGAAGATCTTACGTGGCCTCGCTGTGGGGATCGCCATGGTCATGTATGGACGCATGGAGGAGGCCGATGCCCTCATTGAAAGCCTCTGCAGAGACAAGGTCTGACTTAGAGCCACGCATGTCCACTTAGAGGATGACAAACTTTTATAAAGAAATAAAAAAGAACAATATGTATTGCCTAGTACATTCTAAACAAAACCGGCTTGATTTATGATCATAGAAGGAAATGTGGAGGCCATAAACAATTTGGGAATAAACTAAAAGACATTGTTCTTTATTAGGCGGCTGTACTGCACATATGTTTGATGCATTGAGCACTTTGTTGCAGACTGTTTATTTTACATCACGTGAGACTTTGTACTCGGTGCCAGTGTTCATTCTGTTAAAGTTAGCTGTGGGAAGGGACTCAAACCCAAACAAACACAGCTCAACTCTCTGCTTTCTGTCATTGTTTATGGAAGGACCCCATCTTGAGGCGATCTGGTATGTACACGGTTGGAATGGCATACTGCGGCTCTGGCAACAACAAGGCCATCCGACGTCTGCTACATGTCGCTGTGAGTTTCATCTGCCTGTTTCTGAAGCACTAATACTGGCAGGGAGACAGGTTTACCCACTTGGCTGTAAAGCACATCCAAAGGGTTTTGTAGCTTTAAAAAAAAAAAGAATTCTATGTATTTTTGTACTGTAATAAGAATATTTAAATTTTTGTTTGATGTAAACTTTCTATAGAAATTGTATGATTCTTTTTGAAGGTTCAAAAGCACAAAACTTGAGTACAAAGAAGTTTACAAAGCAGCAGAAATCCCATTTGCTCCCATAGCTCTGTTTCTGTTGTATATCACTGATGTTTTACTTGTTCTCCTGTAGGGGGTGGTGTCTGTAAACTAAATTTACACATGAGAGTAACAGGGGAGCTGCTTTTTTTATCAGAAGCCACATCAATCAAAATGATGATGAGGTCCGTTTTATCATTTTATCTAATTACTCTGCTTGTTTTGATTAAGGTGAGTGACGTGAATGATGACGTTAGACGAGCGGCTGTTGAGTCCATTGGCTTTATCCTTTTCAGGTAGGATCCAGTCTTAATTCCTTCAGCTTTACCAGTATGCTTTTCACAAAGGCATTTTCAGCACAAATACTTCAACATAATTTAACTAATGCTTTGTGTTACAAAGTTGAGACTTAATTAAGCTTTACTTTAGTAAAATGTACTTTTGGTATGATTGGTACCAGATTGAAAACAGGTTGTCAATATTTTATTTTATGTTTTTATGACTGTTTCTCCATTTTCTGTTTCACAAAATGGAGTTATTTCACTTTATACCACACAGCAACAGAAATAAAGATTTATTTAGTTCCTTTTCCTTATCCCAGATAGATCTGGTACAGTAATAAATGAAAGCTGATGAATCCCCAATTAGAGAACGCCTCATGTTTATTTCACAGCTACAGTGTCTTTCAAAAGTATTCATTCCCCTTCAACTTTTTGTCACTTTTATTTGCATATCACAACCACAAATCTCAATGATGAGATTCTTTACTGATAGACCGACACAGAGCAGCGCATAAATGTTAAGTGGAAGAGAAATTATGCAGTGTTTTTCATTTGTTACAAATAAAACTAAAAATTTTGTGCAGTATTTTCTCTGATGCCCCAAAATAAAATCCAGGCAACCAACTTCCTTCAGAAGTCTAATTAACAATTGAAGTCCACCTGTGTTTAATTTAGCTCAGTATGAATCGTGTTGTTCTGTGAGGGCTTCAGAAATCTCTAACAACAAACGGCATCATGAAGGCCAAGGAACACAGCTGATTGGTCAGGGATGAAGTTGTGGAGAAGTTTAGAGCAGGATTAGTTTATCAAACAATATTTCAAGCTCTGAATATTGCACAGAGCACTGTAAGATACATAATTTAAAAATAGAAAAACTGTGGCACAAACGCACGTGGCATGAAAAAAAGTAATCTGGTCACATGAGACTTGAAATAAATTTGTTGACTTGCATGCGAAAAGCTGTGTTGCAAAAAAAAATAAAACATGCACAGCAACAAAAGCTATGGTGAAACATGGTGGTGGTGGCTTCATGCTGTGGGGGGAAGCTTGTCTTCTACAGGAACTGGGAAGGTGGTCGGTGTTGATAAGAAAATGGATGCAGCTAAATGCAGGACAATTCTGGAAGAAATCTTCAAAAGACGTTGCATTAGGGTTTATAAATACCTTCCAGCAGGACAACGACCCTAAACATACTGCCAGATCTGATTCAGATGAACAAATATCGATGGCTTACAGTGGCCTAGTTAAAGTCCAGACTCAAATCCAATAGAGAAACTGTGGAAAGGTGTAAAAATGCTGTTCAGAGGCTCTCCACCTAACTGAGCTTGAGCTGTTTTATGGAGAAACATGCGTTTTTAGACTACAGATGTTCAAAGCTGCTTGAGAAACTAACGACCTGCAGTTGTATTATGTGTATAAATATTTCTGTACTGGCTTGCTTTGAAGATATTTAATTAAAGAAATTTGAAAATGAAGGGTAATTTCCTTCCACTTTACAATCATAACCTAGGTTTTGTTGATTTATCACATAATTGAGTATAAATGAGAATTGAGGTTGTATTTGTGACAATCAGAAATGCAAAAAAATATAAAAGTGGTAAGAATACTTTAGCAATGCATTGTATTTACAGGGACTTTTCTGTTTTAACATTAATACGAATTTAATTATGAAATCCAAGCATTGTTTAATAGCACGTCAAATAAAAATCAGTGTGTACACATTTAAGTACAAAAAAGGCTCTGAATAGTGTAAGTGATCAATTTGCTGCTAGAAAACCCCCCATAAATCTCCTTTTTGTTTAGAAAGTCATTGAACCGCAGTATTACATTTGGTCCACACTTTTCCTACCCCAGTGACTCATTTAGTGCATGCACACTCCCAGGCAATCGGGTCAACTCCAAGTTTTGAGTCTACCGTGTTTCTCTTTTTCATTATAAATAAATAGATCTCTTGAAAGGAGTCGGTGGCCTCACCAAAAATAAACCTAACAATTTAAGGTTGAAGTTTCTTTAGTGCTGTGTAAATCTGGAATTTCTCACTAGTTAATATTTTCTCAATTTGGCTAAATTTAAAGCTTCTTTGGCAAATCTGCAAAACAATCTAGCTTGGCAAGCGCACTTCCACATTTACGTGGCTCCTTCAATCATTACTCACTATCATTTTGCCACTTGAACACCACTGGTGTGAGAGGTTTTCCGCACAATAATGTCAGAGAAGGAGAAACAGCCGGCTGCTACCACTTCAACTTTAGGAAAGACTACCAGAGTCCCAAAAAACGCCATTTCAAGTCGCGAAAAGTAAGACTGGTGACCAAACCGTGACTGGTATTTTTGCACTCTCTCGTTAACTGTAGCAATGCACGTTCTTAAATCAGGGGGGAGGGGGCATGGCCTAGGGATGATAGCCGACGGGAGGGGAGAGAGAAAGCTGGCTTCTTCAGATTTGGAATAGCAGCTTTAATCTAAGCCAGAACTGGTATCCTTTTGGATTGCTTTTGCCATTATTTGGTATATGAACACAAAGAAATTGCAGATGAACACAATTAAGGCTGCACAATACATTGCGAATATATGTCAATATCCGTATGTGCAACATTCATATCGCAGAGGATTGTTTGGAGTACAATAATGGTTGGCTGATTTATTCAGTGTGTTAATATTTTGCCAGCTAGACAGAGTTTCTTGGCTGCAGATTCTCCCACTGGACATAAATGGCATTGCCCAAAATACTAAAGGTCACAGAGAGATAGAAGCATAGATGGAAAAGAGAGGAAAGAAGAAAATAGGCATATAACGCAACTGATATCGTTATCACATTATTTACCAATATTATCGCCATTGCAAGATTTTCTAATATCTTGCAGCCCTAATATCATTGCACTTCCCTCTTGTTAGCAGTTTAGGTCTGCGGAACCAGAAATTGTTCCCTGACAGATTCTATTCCCCTCAAACTTTATTTTACAATTTCTCTAAAGGCAATATCTTGGCATCCCGTTGTGCAGTTTTTGGTTGTCTAAAAGGCAGAAGTCAGCAAAAAAAAGTATTTTTTTTATTAAGGAACATTCAGGTTTCCATTGTATCTCTTTGTTCGTTCTTATGTACACACGGATAATCCAAAACTATTTATAACATGTCAAACCAGCAGGCTGCTATACACATACAGGAGAACTTCCCAATCATTCAGCAAATTAAATTATCATTTAGAAGAGTGTTAGGAATTTGCCCTTTACAGAAGAGATTCTTATTGTTTTAAAATGTAAGCATGTGGTCTGAGAGGGTTTACAGCATATTTAGACAGTCTAGATTTAAGGATCAGCATAGGAATATGTTGTTATATATGACATTCGGGGATTGTCCAGGTTGTCATGTCTTCTGTCCTGAATTTGACGGAATAGGTTCCTATTCATCACAGTCTGTTCATTTTGTGAAACTGATGATTATTATTTTTAGCTCTTTTCTGTCTGGAAAGTGAAACTTTCTCTTCATGTATATCAACACATTACATTAGAAATATTATTGCTGTGAGCAACAGTCTACAGAGATTATCCATATATTGTTTCATGGATTTAAAGTTGAAAACAGACTTGATGCAACAATGGCTTGCAAAAGTTTTCATACCCCTTTAGATTTTGTTTCCCTTTTTCTGAAGTTGCATCCTCAAAAATGAATGCACTGTATTTGGGATTTTTAATGTGAGAAAGTTGATAATTGTAAAGTTGAAGGAAATTATACCCCTAAATAAAACCCATTGCCTTCAGAACTCAATTAATTGGTGAATAGTCCACATTTTGTTTAATTTCATCCCAGTATAGATCCAACTGTTCTGTGAAGGCCTCAGAGGTTTGTTAGATAATCCAGAGAGTGAGTGTATCAATCAGAGAAATGGCCATAGGTTCCATGGTTACTCTGGAGGAGCTACAGATATCTACAGCTCACAGGGGAGAATATGTTAATGGGACAGCTGGGAACAGCATAAAGAAGAAAGCCATAAGACATCCTGTTTGAAGTTTGCTACAAGGCATGTAGGGGACGCGACGCAACACAACCATAGGGAAGAACATGCTCTGGTCAAACATGACCAATGGTGAATTTAAGCCCTACTTCCGGAACAACCTCTGTAACAGAAAACCGAAGACACATCACCCAGAACACACCATCCTCAGGGAGAAACATGATTGGGGTAGTATCATACTTTGGGGACACCTAGCAGGAACAGGAGATTTGATTTTTAAAGTAGATTGGAGCTAAATACAGGATAATTATGAAATAATGGTTATAAACATACAGCTTTATATCAAAGTATGTTTATCTTAATGTGGCCCAGTCAAAGTCCAGACTTTTTCAGATCCTAAATTGTAAAATATTTTGGAAAAATATGTAAGCTTTTTTATTCACTTCATAATTATTCAATACTTTGTGGATTTAACATGACAAAATGTTTAAGGGGTGGTAAAACATTTGCAAGCCAATGTAGGTTTTGTTCTCATGGACTTGTAAACCATCAGGGCAATGTCACAAGTTCACTACCTTTTTTCAGTATTATGGGCAAGCCTTTGTCTTTGAGTTTAAATATGCACCATAAAACATATCCATGCCATGTTTAACTCTTTGCATTTATACACAGCTTACATGTTCTTCCTGCTTAAAATCTTCATCTTCAGTCAAAAGGGTTGTGTTTAATAAAACACCACCTGGTGACTGTACAGTTTGCTGGCATCTTAGAGGACTTTGGTAGCCCACTCTTCCAATGCCATTCTTCATTCCTCGCTTCATGAACAGTTTTGAGTTCTCTGCCATGGAAGATTTAAACGAAATGCTTGTGAGGGTCCAGTCTGCAGCGGTTGAGCCGAGCTGCCGTCCCAGCCCGTCTCTCGGACTGTTTTTGTAGTTGCAGGTGATGTAACGTGTGAAAGCTTCCCTGAAGGTTTTATTGAAGAGTGTGTAGACCAGGGGGTTGATCCCTGATGACACATAACCAACCCATACAAAAATCTCCATCAGGCGGGAAATTAGTTTCTCAACGCAGCTGGAGCACAGTGCAGACGTGATATTTGTTATGAAAAAAGGGCACCACATGACGACAAACAGGAGGAAGACTATGCCCAGCACCTTTGAGGCTCGCTGCTCATTGCTTAGAGTCTGCATTGACTTCTTGCCCATCGTTGACATTCTGCGAAAGGATATTTCTTTCTCCGTCGGAGTGTTCGTCATCCCCGCGTTTGGTTTTTCTTGAAGCCTGGGAATTTTGATATCCAGCATGTCCATTTGCTCAGCTTGAGGTGAAGTTAAAGCCGGGTCGCTTTGAAAGACTGTGGAGATCGGCGAGGAGCTGAAGCGCTGAGTTACCTTTGACCGGAGCAAATAAACCTTTTTGCGCAACACTTGCACAGTGAGAAGGTAGATGATCATCATGATGGTCAAGGGGATGAAGAATGCCGTCAAGGAGCCGAAAATGATGAACTCTGAGAAGGTCTCTGGTTTCAGCAGGCATGTGTGGTTACTGTTGAAGGTGATGTTATTGTGAAGATTCCTCAGCCCCTTTATTGGGATTGGGATTGCAATACCTGGGAAACGGAAAATGTAGTTAATGCTTGCAGAAAGACACACTAATAGTAATTACAGTTTCTACCATGCTAAACATTAAAATTGTATTTAAACATGTTTACAGATGCATCAAATTAGTAAAAGGATATTTAAGGGGTTTGATCCTTTCCACGTTGGTGAATGTGCTTAAAACACAGCTAGCTTTCTCTTAAGCCACTTTTACCAGCCTATCATAAGATTTTTTTTTTATCCTGGAGATTAGGATTTGTTTGGTCAAGTATAACGCTATTGTTTTTGTTGCTGGTTCATTTTTAATACCCAATGATTCATGAGGAAACTTCACATGATAAATTGGCCACAGTACAACTTTCCATCTATTTACTCACCTACCCCATCTATTTCCCATAAGTAAGATTTTCTTTTTATGACTGACAAGTATTTTACTCTTGACTTGTTTTGGTTTAAGAATCTTAAATCAAAAGCTTGGCTTTAAGAGGAATATACTAACTGAATAAAAGTTACTACTCTCGAGATTTGTTTGACTAATACTTGGTTTAGGGGTGAGCAATTCAATTTCGCAAAAGGCCACATAACTAATGTTTAAGATCATTGGCTGGACTCAATTATTCCCCAGAATTATTTGATATTGAACTTCAGTAAAACTAAAATGTGACGTACACTGTCAACTACAACTTAATGTTGTTTTACTGTAAGTAATTGTCTTTTTAGACACAATAAAACCAGCTGTAATCCCAGAGAACTGCAGTCCGTTCCCCACATGCCGGTTTAAGTTTTGAGTCCAACAAATGCTTGGTTAGGACTGTACCTCATTAGGGGTTCTGTACTGTTTTACGAGCTTGGGTACAATCATCTGTTTTAGGTGTGGGCATCTAATGTAGACTCCATCCAACAGGCTGGATATGTTATTGGGATGCGAACTATGAATCAAACATTCAATTGTGACATCACTACTTGCGAGAAGCACGAGTCATGTAGTCCATCACGTTTATTGTTGCACTTGTAGGATGCAACGTTGGACGTTTCAGTTTAACCCTGCCTGCTTTGTGACAGCCCAGCTAGTGGTGGAAATGCTCTCCTGAATATGCCAGACCATAAAATAACGTAGCAAATTTCACAGACTCTTGTCGAACTGCTCAGTGAAAACGTGGCATAAGTGTACTAAGCTGGGGTGTCAAAACCTTAGAAATGGCTCTGTAGCCCTTTCCAGACTGATGGATGCCATCTGCTCTTGTGCTGCTTTTTAAAATATCTTTTAGCCTACTTTACGTTGTCAGACATGTTTTTATTGTGTGATCTTGATTCTATAGGTATGATAGTTGTCAGGCATGGGGGTGGCTAGTGAAACTAAACCACATAAAGCTCAAAATCAGAATTTGAAAACTCTGGTTTTCTTTGTCTAATAATATAACTTTTTTTCTTTTGATCTGAAACATTTAAGTGTGGGAAAACGGGAGAAATCTGTAAGGTGGCAAATACTTTTGCACTGTACAACCAAGCTTGCATAGTAGTCTTCTTGTAGTCCTGGGGCAACTAAAATGCAGAGGTCATAAAATAGCCAGTTCTTTACTAACGGGGAAGATGAATAATAAGCTTACAAATGGATATGACCCAAACGAGTGTGATCTTGGCCAAGGCTTTGGCTCTGGATTTGTACTGGCTGTGTTGGATCGGCTTCTTGATGGCAATGTAGCGATCCAGGGAGATGGCACATAGGTGCATGATGGACGCTGTGGAGAAGAGCACATCAAGGAAGAGCCAGATTGGGCAGAGGAAATCCGGAAGAGGCCATCTAGAGTCTGAAAAGGAGATGAGATGAAGGTTAATCCTAAATATCAACTATTTCCTTGTACAGTAATTTTCACTGGTTTGACTAGGTCTTTAAAACTAGCAGCCACGTTTCAGAGCTTGTTGTTGTTTTTTTTAAGTTGATAAAACCTTTTCTCAGTATTATGGGAGATTCAGCACTACTGTACAAGTATCAGTCATGTAAAAAAATTGATGTTTGTTTATGCTTGTGAGGAATGTCTTTACTGGAAACTGAGGGTTCACTGACTGTTTATGGAGCTAAAAGTTCTTCATGTAGATTGTGGCTTAGACTCTGCTCAACAGTAGTGTTTATTTTGACTTCCAGGCATAAAACTGGCAAGAAATTTGTTCTGGTTTTTGTCTCCCACTCCATTAACTTTACAAAAGACCGTTTGTGGAAATATTTCATATATGTTTTTGTCTTATTATTATGATTATGTCCACTTATGTTTTAAACTATGTGTTTGGGGAGGGGTTACTCACCGTTTTGGTCAGTTTGGAAGGATTTAATTGACAATTACTGCTCTCTCTGTTTGAGTGGGAACTCTCTGGAGGTTTGGTGAAATGTTAATTAAATTTGTCACGAGAATAAACAGAATAGGCTGTGAAAGTCACCTAGCCACAGGCGAGCTTTTCATTTTGTTCAACTGAAATGGGAATGTCTGAATCATACAATTTTGTCATAATATTTGACTTTGTCAGCAACTTGTCTGCAGGCTGCTGCTTGGTTGTGGTCACTTAGTTTACAGAAGCATTTGATCTACAACTTAGTTCATTTTAAATCTGTTTTAACTGGCTTCTTTTGTCTCTATATAAACATTTTAAAACTAAATATCACTAGTTATAATTTCCAGCATTTTCTCATTCTTACATGTGCTCATTCAGAGTTACAGAGATCTGAGCTTGATGATACAGTTTTATTTGTATTTGTAAATGATTAGAAAACTACAAAATAGCAATAGAAACTTCTTGAATGACTTCTTGTTTGGCCTTGCTTCTTTTGTTACCATCAACACTGTAATTCCAGACAAACATGCACACATTTTTTTTGGGAAGGTTAGGTTTTAGGGTATGTTGGAGAAATGTACTGGCAGGATTCGCCTGCTCTGTGACTTTGTAATTCTGGGTGAGGAATCCAGGTGGGATTATGAAGTAACAAAACTATAAGCCCCATGATGATTTGAAGCAATAAGTCCTGACAAGGGGAAATCCTCCTCGTACCTCCAGCTGTTCTGACACACTTAAAGTGGCCCTGGCATGAAATTAGCATTTTTTGAGTTTTTTGGTCATATTTGTTAGTTTCCTCAGCCTGCCTATGTCCCCTAAGGGGTTAAAATGACTGATTAGTGTTTCCTTTGTCCCCGGGTATGTCTGCCTACATAGTGAAATTAGCACTCAGAAACGGGCTGTTTTGCAGTTCGGCATATGACCTCACGTTTCGACATATGTCGTCACTGAGTTCCAGCCAATTACCCCCTTCTCTGAACTACAGTCACCAAGTCCCTCCCCCGCGGCGCATATTACAACCTAAACAACGAGAGCTACGGTAAAAGGCAAACAAGAAACCGACAGCATGGAGTCCAGACCGCATCAACACTGTCTTCCCCTCTTCCGAGCCACTGAAAAGCTTGTGGATGGACTTTATTTATGCAGGGAATGTACCCGACCGACTCCCGAAGCGTGTGGCAAACATTTCTCTGACGGATGTTTTATTAACTTGGGACAATACAGCAGTGGATTTGCAGATCGTCTTAAACTTTTACCAGGATCAATACCAACCCTCCGTGAACCAGCAAATATCCCTATACAAGTAAGTTGCCTATATTGCCGCAATAATGTCCTTCAGCTGTTATATACCAGTGTTTCCCAAACATGACGAATCTGTGACGCTGCGCCACAGATTAAACTCCGACCGCCACAGATTCAACACCGACCAAAATAAAAATAAAATAAAAATCAACACCGACCGTCACACGTTGCTTTTATTTTTTATTTTTTACGCTATTTAAAACACGCAGCGTATTCATTCTCTGCTCTCTTTTCGTCTCTGTCACTCACGCGTCTCTCGCTCGCTCACTTGCACACCTACACACACACACACACACATGCCAGAAAAGGTCATAAATAGGATAGCAATACAAGAACACACACACACAGCCCCTTCCCTCCGTGCACAGCACGTCTGTCTGGATTACCTGTGGAAGACGTGCTCTACCTTTCTGGTTCCTCCTCAGGTGCCTCGCCGTCCGCATCAGATTCCGGATCAAATTGAAACGCCATTACATAGTTATAGTAGCCGATAATTGAGCCATTACTGTCGTGGTGAAGCTAGAGACGTAATGAGGACGGATGGATGGGTGATCAAATATTTTATTAGGCCTGTAATTTGTAAACAGATTATTGTTCAACACACAATATAATAAGGCCTAAACCTAATTACATTTCATACAAAGGGTAATATTGGAATTTGGGCAATTTGTGGTGCGCAAATGCATGTCTGTCAATGTTTCATCAGATGCAGACGTTAGAGACTCAGTTGACAATAGAGGCGCATGGCTTGGGCCCCGCCCACCAAAACTCGGTCATTCTGTGCTAACGCTAAAAGAAGGGCCACCTAGTAGGGGCTGCAGTTCTACAACAAGACTGAGCTACGGCAAACGATCCTTTGATGCAGTATTAAGGTACTTAGAGTGTGACTAAAAAGGGGCCGAACGTCGCGGGGAATTTCATGTCAGGGGCACTTTAAAAAAAGAACTCAGTTTATGCAATTAAAATCAAAATGTTCTTGTTAAATTGTTCACTAATTGCTTCTTCATCCTAGCACAATGTATTTTTAAGGAGACTTGCCACTCGCACTAGCTTGCTAAAATCCTTTATTAACCGTTATGAGGCTTATTATAAGTATTATATACTTTAGTTTACCAATTTGGTACCCTATGTGTAAAAACTGTCAGGTTAAAGCCAAAAACACACCTATTTAGGCTAATAAAGGTTAACATTTTACCTTGCCTGTGTTACCAAATTAGTTAAATTCAAATGAATGTCAGCAAGTTTCTAGCTTGATGTTTTTCACTTTTCATACAAGCTCTAAAAACCTCCAGAAACTTTAATAGAAATCGTTTTAATGTCCAGTTCCCACTATGTTAAATGTCTAAACAGAGTTGGGACCAGTTTATGGTTTTAGTGGGAACCTAAAGGATGTTTCTAGAATACCTATCTGGATTTATATTGTGTGTACACACACACACACACACACACACACAACATTTCAGTCGACCTATCTGTTTATTTTTACCTATTGGCCAGCGTTGCTTCTAGCATTGTTTAAATATTCGAAGGACATCCCATCCAGAAGTGTTCATGCCACTTTAAACCAGCTTTAATTTATAACGATTCTTCTTATTTTATGTTCTGTTACACATTTCTAAATGATGTGTTTGTTGCTGACAGCAGGTCATCGCTACGTTAGAGGGTACATAGTTCTGTACTGTGTGACTGAAGGTTTGGTGTGAGGCGCTGATCCTCCTCCTGGCAGTTTCACATTGTTCAGTCAGCTCTGTTATGCCTCACTCCAGCCTCATGTACACACTATAGGTCCCTGTTTATGTCTCCTTGACCTCCTGCTGCACACTTCAGCCCTCTGTGCTGCATCTGTTCTGAATGGAGGCTTAACAGCTGTCTAGGTCTGTATAGGTCACCGGAGGTTTTCCTCTTTCTACTGATAAAGGTGAAAAACAGCTCAACAACAATGATGGAGTTAATGAAGAAATTACTTAAACTAAATCATCTTCATTTACTTTAACTTAATTCCACATATCCTTTTCTTTAATTTGGCTTAAGTTTTTCACCCAAATGTACACAGATACAGATTAATTTCAAGGCTCTCATTGATTATGATGGAGACAGCGGAACCAAAGCAGGGTCTATACTGAGGCAGGCATTTGCAGCTGTTTTTAAAACCATTATGATGGAGGGCGCCTTGTGTTACACCGTCTTCCACTCATGTTTGTCTGTGTAAGGCACATAATTACTATCTGGCCCATTACCTTCAAATTGAATTAATGAAGAACAGCTTCACCACAGTACTTGGCTCTGAATTGTGTTAGAAGATGTGGAATAGACGTGTAAATCAGCCGACACGCTGCTGTTTTTATTCAGAATAATAAACACATTTGAATGTTTCATGGGTTTTTTTGGGGGGGTTGATAGTATGTCATAATAATCCCTTTAGAGAGGGGCTTAGCACCTGCTCTGCAGCTTAAACCACAGAGGAAACTGTATTTATTGTTCACAATCTTTGTGTTGTAGCTCATCTAACCTTTGTGTAGTATATTTTCTAGGTTTTGTTACAGCTTTCGAATGACTTATAGATATTTTGGGAAATGTATCTCAGTATTTTCTTCATCATCTACAGAACCATCACTCCTGCTTGTAGATTTGATTTTACGTTTTCTCAGATTTGATCAAAAACAACTTAGTTTTGTTGGGATTTCCTTTTTTTAATTTTCTAAATTGCTGTTCAGACTTTACAAGTTAAATTGTTGTATTGAAAAATAGAAAATTTGGAGATTTAGCTTTTCAGTTGAAAGACTTGTATTGCTTTGGTATAGCAGATGTATGTCTCCATGAGACACGTGCCGTTTAAAACAATAGATCCTCTTGTTATACTTACTGTAAAGAATCGTGATGAGTGCGATAGGCATGACTAGGAGACCCACCAGCAGATCAGCGACGGCGAGCGACATCAGAAAGTAGTTGGTGGCATTTTGCAGCTTTCTTTCAAGCGACACCGCAAGAATGACCAGTATGTTTCCTCCAATGGTGGGGATGATCACCATGACGATGAGCAGGGCGGCCCACCTCAGCTGGACCTCAGGCACCTCACCTGCATGCGAGCTGTTAATGACTGGTTGAGACATGTTGCTGCTGATACCACGGCGGGCGGTGGCTCTGATCTCTCTGCTTTCGGACACTCGGTCAGCATGGTCACTGGGTGCCACAAGCAAAGGCGCAGGGTCTGCTGGGGCCACTCAGGGTCGGTGCGCAAGATGCATCGTCCCTTGAGCAGAATGCAGAGTCTATGAAAAGACGATCACTGAAAGATTTATGTAGCCAAGTTAGCAGGGCTGCTGCAGTAAACTCCAGAGCTGGAATAATCCCATCACGAGCAGAACTTCCACAGCAAGGCGTTCAGAGGTCCTCGCTTTCCCACGCAGCCGATTCTCTTGCCATCCACTTAAAGAAGAAGAAAAAGTTTTACCTTTTGTTCCTTAATGTATCCTGATGTTGATCTGAAACTTGTAAAATATGTCAATATATCCATATATTGACTTCTGTTTTTTTTTTTTGTTTTTTTTTTTTTTCGAAGGTGTCAGTATCATAAACTTTAACACATTTCTTACCTTTTTCTCAGAGTGGCGCTTGATGAGCTCCCTTTGCATTCCACTCCTTTAAGTATCTTCCCAAGCTGCTCCGGAAAATGATGCAGCTTAATGCCAAATGCATTTCAATCTTGGCTTTCTATGTATGTTCTTCCACAGCTTTTATTGCTTCCCTTTACTGCAACCTTTTCCACATAGGAGTGAAGCCGAATGCCCTGCCGCAGCAGCTAAATCTGTCCCAGACTGTAGCGATCCGTGATGTGGACTTGGCTTTCCCTCCACATGTTGGAAGGAACTCCAGGCTTGCTTTGCATCACCTAAAGCGATCACAGGTTTAAAACTTTCAGATGTTGCGGCCCCGCTGCCTCCCTCTCTCGTTCGTTCTGCTTCGCAGTCTGTAATCGGCTCGCACACTCTCTCCTGTTTCATTCGCTGTCTCATCCATCCACCCCCCCCCACCACTTCATCTCGCGAGCCAGACTCCATAGGAAACAGATGAATGTCTTGTTGCTGGCCACATGCCAGTGGTTCAGGGAGGTAATTTCCCTCAACACAGCCGTCCTGCTGTTTATATTTGCCGCTCTGTGTTCTCTCCCCCAGTCAAAAGGAGTACTGACCGGGGTGGCGGTTCTGGGGAAAACCTTTTTCTGTTGTGGTTCTACTGTAAAGCTTTTGTCCCCACTGGCCTCATATTTTCAAGCCTTCAGAGTTAGACCCGATCCTCCTTTAAAATTAAACTTATTGAAGTGTAGAACCCGCTTATAAATCCATAAGAGAATCAAACGCATCTAAATGTTTTTTTAATCCAATCTTTTTTTTGCACATTTTCCTTTGTTCATGCAAAGGGATGGAAGACCTTTTTTGCCATACCTTACTCTTCAGCCATTCTTTGTGACATGAAAATGTATATTATATTATTTTTGTGTGATTTTCTTCATTTTGGCAGCAGTCTTTTATTATGTTTATGTCATGTGGGCATACTAACCTAAATATATCCATCCTTTTTTGTATGATTTTTTTTTTTTTTTCATGTTTTATTTTTTGGGGACTTCCTGGACATGGCCTAAACTTTAATTAAATGAGTGTCAACAAGGAAATCATCTGTGGTTTTATTGGCTTTCTAATATTACTCAGGTTCTTTATTGTGTGTTTAGATGAGTGCTTGTGTTGGACACAAGCAAGCAAATGAGGTCTGCTATTTTACTGTTTGTTATACGTTACCCTGCAAAATGTTCATGATTTATATAGCTTGTTTTCCTGCTTCCCTTTCGGCAACTGCAAAGCCTTGACTAAACTTGCTAAATCAAATTTATTAGGATTTTTAAGGATGGCTTTTGTTTTGTTTGTTTTACTTTTTCAGGTTTCGTTCAATATTTTATCAGATCTTAGAAACATTTTTGTAAATGGCTTGTTTTCAGGTTTGCCCAAATGTGAATATTTTAAATGAGCTCAGTCTTGCAAGCAATGTGGTTAGTTTTTCTCTTTTATTTTCCTAACATTTTGAATCAGTGATGCCATTTCTGCCAGCATTTCTAGGCCAGTGAGGCAGAGATTTCTCGTCAGGTTGACCTTAAGTTTTAATGAGAGTTGGTTGTCCTTCCAGAAACAAAACAAAAAACAATAAAATAAACCAATTAACAAATACCTTTTTATCATTTCAAACAAGGGACTTTCCCAGAGAAACTGTTTTTGTTCTCCTAACTATTTATCCCATAATTCTTTTGTTCAAAATCACTCTAATTTTGAGTGGGGACCATGTTTTGTTGTGGTATGGGTTTTTGAACTTCTTCCTCTTTAATCATTACATCCCCCTGTCTTTTTCTGATCAGGACTCCAGAGCAGTGTCCCAGTGTCGTGTCTCTCCTGTCAGAAAGCTACAATCCTCATGTGCGCTGCGGCGCTGCCATGGCTCTGGGCATCTGCTGTGCTGGGACCGGCAACAAGGTGAGTTCATCCTTCTGAAATATCTGTTTCTTAAGCTAAACTGGTTGCTTCACATCTTCTTCGTTGGTTCTGATTACCTGCTGTCTGAAACTCTACAGATTCAAAATATCTGTAAACCATCACTGTTTAATTTGAAAAAGCTGTAGTTCTTTTTTTTTTTTTTTACATTACTGCCTATTTTCACACCACAAGTCCAGCGTTTCCAACTCGCCGCTCTCAGGTTTCTAGCCAATCTTTCTTTCCTCCTGGCACACTGTGTGCGTCACTGATGTAAAGATAATCCATGCTGAATGAAGACTTCGTTTAAGCAGCTGGTTGATGGGTCATTTATGAAATTTATGCAACAGAAGAGTTCGGCCTAGACTCTCCTCCTTTGACCCCTGCAGAAAAGGAACCTGTCAAAACAACTCGGCATACTCTTAGCATTTCTTTCTGCACTTACGTTTCTTACAACATGGTGTGAAAGTTTTTATTTTTGATTCGTTGACATGTCTTGTAGTTAGAATGGAAGGCCAGCACAGAAATACTCAAATGTGAAAAGTTCATTGCAGATTATCTGCTAAATTGATCTGAGTTGGCACGCTGTCGTGAGGCTTTGCTCTGTGCTTGTAATCGGGTTCTCTGAAGTCCAAGGACGGCAGATGCAAGGGCTACTGCCAGTTCGTGGGTTGTTTAATTATGTGGGCTGATTAGTGTCAGTTCGCAGCAGAGCTGTAACTCATAACAGCTTGGGCATTGAAGCACCATTGTGAATATTGTGCACCAGATCAGCTGTTTTTTTTTTTTCATTTTCAGCAACTTGGAGGTGGAAAATGTTTATGACCGGACTTGTGTCGCCTCTGTATCAAAAGAAAAAACATGGAAAATGCTGATTTTGTGTATTTAGGAAATTTCCAAACTGTTTTTCCCCTTGTTTTGCAAATAGGAGGAAAAGTTCTCATTGTTTTTGAGCTCTTGTCATGAGATACTGTTTTTACAAATTTATATAAATAGGGCAATTATTTTGTGGTTGAATGAGTTATGCCCTGATCCGGTTGTTTATAAGCTTCCAGACAGCTTTTAAAAATATTGAACTTTAATGTTAGGACCAAAAACTGAAGGAAACAGCCCAGCAGTTTAACTGCTGCGTTCTCTAGTACCCAACCTGGGTAGCTGATTGGGTAAGACGGTAAATACCTTAAATTTGCCCCCCTCCCACAACACAGCTTAGGCAGGATGTGGTGGATGGGTGCTGGCTTTACACTCTGACTTATCATCCCACAGCACGGCCGTCTCAGCCGGTTAAGCGGAGAGCGCTGATGAGATGTAGTTTATTTTACCTCCACTGTCATCATCTTGGTTTGTTTGTCTTCCCTCTGCGGGCCCAACACCTCCTTGTTGGCCTGGCGGTGTTGGTTACGGCCATAACTGCTCAAGAGAAATAAAAGCTACAATGATGGACTGGCTGCATAGCAGAGAGGAGAGCACAGGAATAATTGAAGAGGTTGTCCTCCCTCCTTCACAGCCCTCATGGGAAGAGAGTAATTGTTAACTGTGTTGTCCCGGGAAACCAGATATGGATGACACTAATGTCATTAATTTGCGGTCTGTTTGCCTCTGCTGATAATGTCTTTTCCTGTATTTAACCAAACAAAAGTAGAGCTGTTGGAGTGATCTGTTCGTCGGGAAGGAAAAGGCTTGAAAACTTATTTATAGTAAAAACAAAAATAGAATTATTAGTTTAATTGATTTGCACAAATGAAAAACTGGGTATTGGGAAAGCTCAGCGACAGCATTAACAAAGGGCACCGTTTTCACAGTGAAGGTATGATAAATACATAAAGCTGAGCTAAACGCTTTCAGTCATGCAGGTTTTTGTTTCTAAAAAAAATAATGTTTAATATTTATTCTCCCTTGCTTCACTGTCAAACATAGGTTCAGGAACAAAAATCGCTCAAACTCAGAAAAAAAAATAAAAAATTATATTATTTCTACCAGTAATTAAACTCCCTATTGGATTGGGAATGTTTGTTCTTTCAGAGCCAGTCTCAGACGATTACTCCCGTACTGCTGTGGTCTCAAGACGGGTCGGGAGAGTTTACATTTTCGAAGTTTCAGTCTTGTTTCAGTTTCGACTCGGTCTTGTTTTGGTATTGAATGTCTTAGACTTCCTTTAAATGCAAGAAAGTTTTTTTTGCTCAGAAAACATGCCGAGGATGGGAAAAGCAAACGAGAGAAATATTTTCCAGTGCAAAACATACGGGTGTTAATCTGATGGTGACCCATGGAAAAGAAAGCACACCAAGTGAGTTAGATCCTCCACCTGTTGCCTCCACTCTCCCTGCAGATCAAGCTAAGTCGGCTGAGTGGTTGCATGCGCTCTTCAGATGTGTCTGGTTCGTCTCTTGAACTTGTTACTGGCTCATCTGATTTACTGGCCTAGTGGCAACTAGTTGACTGTTTGCTTACAACCTATTTTGGGTTCACCAGAATGTTGTTGCTGTCCCTGGAGTTAAGGCAGTGCAACCAGGTTAAAGGTTGCTAGTGAGCCGCCATATGCAGATTTTGATTAAACATTTGCAGCAAAAGTTAGGTTATTGTGGTTACAGCAACAGACTTGATAACGGTCTCCCTTTGATTTGTCTTGGTCTCACCTTTCTCAAACTCCTGGGCTTGGTATGCTCTGGTCTCGGTCTCAGGTCAGTCGGTCTTACTGGTAGCGCCAGACCACTGCTGTAATACTGCCTGGATGATTTAACTTTTGCTTCTGTTTCAGAAAGTCGACCGCGAGCTCTGTTTGTGGTGGAGACGCACCTAATCGATCGATCGATCTGATCGACGTTCATCTGTTTTGAACGTTAGATTTTGTTAGCATTACCACTCAGAGACTGGACTCCTCCTGTCTCCCTCTGCCTCAGCAGCACCGGGCTTGGGCGGCGACTGGGGGTGGACTGGAAAACTCCTTTAATAAAATATTATTGATCATTCAAAGCATCCACAGGTGAAAATCAAAATTTAAAGAGTAACTAAACCCCAAAACAACTTTTTTTTGCTTCTAAACTGTATAAATGGTTCTTTACCAATGCAATATTTCAGTTTCAGTTTTTTCTTTTACATTTTCGTTTAAACTTGTTTAATTCTACACTTTTTGGTCTAAAAACGTCTTAATGCTGCCCTCTTAGGGTTGAACGGTGGCTACTGCATTCGAATTTTGTGATTGGTGGAGAGCGGTACATCCTTACATCACAGGCATTGACTGTGTCACAGCAGTCATGGTCTCACAGACACGCCCCGTGGGTTTGGGTATCGGACATACCGGCTAGTGATGGGAATTCCAGCGCTTTTTGGAGAGCCATTTCTTTTGGCTTGGCTCACCATAAAGAGCCGGCTCTTTCGGCTCCCAAGTGGCTCCTCAGATTTTCTGTTGCTTAAATTGTATTTGTCACCAAAATTAATGCAAAACGATGTGTACCAAATGTACCAAGACAAGCGGGGGGGGAATGAAAAATGAAAAAAACGGCTCCCAATGAGGAGCCGGCTCCCATCGTTCACTTCAAAGAGTTGGCTCTTAGAGCCGGTTCGTTCGCGACCGACACATCACTAATACCGGCCCCGTGGCGAGTTTGGAGTGGGATTGCGTTTTTTAGGTTACCATAATTATCACATTAGCACTTAGTTAGCATAGCTAACATACTGTTTTGAACGTTAGCTTATGTTAGCATTACCATTCAGAGACTGGACCCATCCTGTCTCTCTCTCCCCTCAGCAGCAACAGCAGCCTCGGGCAGCGCTGACTCAGCGCCCCGAGCCAGCGGCTCTAATTGATACGGCTCGCGGCCGCTGATCTCCATAAAGCCTCCCTCTACTCCACTATCTCCAGTGACGACGGAGGAGATCCGCTGGCTCAGGGCGCTGAGTCAGGCTGCCTGAGGCCGGTGCTGCTGAGGCAGAGGGAGACAGGAGGAGTCCGGTCTCTGAGTGGTAATGCTAACATAGGCTAACGTTCAAAACAGATGAATGTTGATCAGATCGATCAGTCGCAAAACTGCCAACGTTGCTTTGGTCACTGTCCATGTTTCAGTGTCAGATTAAGCGAACTGTCATTGTCCTCCTGAACACACCCCCACGTTGCCCCTGCCACTCATCCTCCACACTTGGCCACACCCCTCTGTTCTTCCTGGCACCGCCCACTTTGTAGAATTTTTCAAATGTCTGGGGGCGGGGTTATGATTTTTCAAGGGGTTCAGTTACACTTTAAATACCGTGCAAAAGTTGATTTATTTCAGTAATTCGACTTAAGATCAAACAAATAAATTAGATGCTCATTACATCCAGAGTGAGATATTTCAAGCTTTTTATATAATTTTGATGATTATGGCTTACCACTTATGAAAACCCCAAATTCAAAATCTCAAAATTAGAATATTGTGAAAATGTTCAATATTTTAGGCTCAAAGTGTCACACTCTAATCAGCTAATTAATCCAAAACACCTACAAAATGCCATTAAAAAGTGTTGGGGACCTTCACAAGGAGTGGACTGAGGCACAACACACAGACGGATCCTGGACATGGGCCTTAAATGTCATATTCCTCTTGTCAAGCCGCTCCTGAACAACAAACAGCATCAGAAGCGTATTACCTGGGCTAGAGGAAAAAAAAGAACGGCAAATTTTGCATCTCATTTGGAAACCCAAGTCCCCAGAGTCTGGAGGAAGAATGGAGAGGCACACAATCCAAGATGCAAGATGAAGTCCAGTGTGACGTTTTCACAGTCAGTGTTGATTTGGGGAGCCATGTCATCTGCTGGTCCAATGTGGTTTATTAAGTCCAGAGTCAATTCAGCCATCTACCAGGACATTTTGGTGCACTTCATGCTTCCTTCAGCATACCAGCTTTATGGAGATGCTGACTTCATTTTCCAGCAGGACTTGGTACCTGCCTGAAGGCCGCTATTGAAGCATCCTGATCTTCCATAACACCTCACCAGTGCCACAGGCTGATAGCATCCATGCTACGCCACATTGAGGCAGTAACTGATGAAGGGGCCCAAACCAAGTATTGAGTACATATGCATGATTATACTTTTCAGAGGTCTGACATGTCTCTATTTAAAATCCTTGTTTTATTAATTTCATGTAATGTTCTAATTTTCTGAGAGTTTGAATTTGGGGATTTCATAAGATGTAAGCCAAAATCATCAAAATGATAACAAATAAAGGCTTGTAATATCTGGGTTTGCTTGTAATGAGTCTATATCATATATTAGTTTCACCTTTTAAGTTGAATTACTGGAATAAATTGACTTTTTCATAATAATCTAATCTTTTGAGTTTCACCTGCAGAACCTTATTTACCACCTGGAAATGTATTTGATTATATATTTACAATCCCCTACTCAAGGTTCTTATGATGTGCAGCTTAACTCCCTTCTCTGTTTTCTCCTTTTCTATTTTTCCTTCACAGGAGGCAATCAACCTGTTGGAGCCCATGACTAATGATCCGGTGAACTATGTGAGACAAGGTGCCCTCATTGCCTCTGCCCTCATTATGATCCAGCAGACTGAAGTTACCTGTCCCAAGGTGAGTGTGTAGGAAAACTGGCTTTATTGTCTGCAGCCTAGATCATTGAGTTTACCTAGACTATTGTTTCCCTCCTAACAAAACAAACAAACAGCGAAAGCAAAATGCATCAGGATTGTGCAGCAGAGAGAGGCTGTTTGGGAAGTCTTAAAGGGAGCCTGTTACTAGCATAACTGCACACACTCAGCCTTGAGGCACCTGGCCTTTTGTTACTGACTGTTAAGAAATGCCAGACACATTTTCAAAGACTCATCTGCACAGCAACGGATCAAAAAGCTCGAGCTGGTATGCAGGATTGTGCAGAGAACACATTTCTTTCTTTTAAATTTCAAACGGCCAAACATCATGTGATGTTTCCTCCAGCTTTTTTGTTTTAGAGCTCTCCATCTTATTGATCGGTTTCTGGTTTACGGTTTATTAGTAGTAGCTGGAAATGTAAAACTTGGAGCATTTGGTCGCTTTTCAGCCCAACAAGCACTACACTGATTGTGGACTGGTGGTTAAAACGCCTTGGAGAAAAAAGTGTTGAACACGTAAGATTTTATAAATTTTGTCATATGTTGACTTAAAATTTCCAACAGGCAGTGGTTTGATGTTTTCACATTTGGATCTACTTCTTGCAGATATTTTAAAGTTATGCTTTGCCTGAGAATTATGTTATTTGTCAGGTGAAACGTTTATGCAAAGTTGTTTTCTTTTTATAACATAATTTTAAAATATAATTATTTTTTTTGTCGCCTTTAGGTGAATCAGTTCAGGCAGCTTTACTCTAAAGTGATCAACGACAAGCACGACGACGTCATGGCGAAGTTTGGCGCCATCCTGGCCCAGGGAATCCTCGATGCAGGTCAGTCTCCAAACAGAGCGGTTTACCCTCCTCTCTCACTGAGGGAGAGATTAAACGGCTTGGTGGTTGTACATGCCCCATGCGGTCTCACCCCTCGGGGGGGGGGGGGGGGGGGGACAAAAAGGTCTGCACTGCTTAATTATACGATATACAAGGCAAACTGCACTAAACGCTTCGTGGTTTCTCGGTGGCTTTACACCAAACACAAAGTTCCTCTCTTGGTGCTGACCACCCGGGAGCTCTGCCTCTGGAACAGATCAGGCTAAGGTGCGTTAGCGCCTGAGGGTCCTACCTCGGCTCCACTCTGCTCTCCGCCATGTGGCCCGTTGGCCTCCACCTGGTGATTACTGTTTGACTCGCATTCTCTGTGTTTGTTTGTCTGCGTGAGTGTTTGTGGACACAAGCAAGCAGTCGGTGTGTGTGTGTGAGGTCCATGTGAGCTGTACATCATCATATAGAGAGCTTCAAACAAATCCCACAAACCCTCACTGCCGAAAAGAACACTAGCTGAAAGAAAGCAGCACTTTGTAACCAGCTCTTACTGAGTTTTTTTCAGACGGGAGATACTTGTATTTTTTTTCTTAATAAATTTGTTAAACGTTTTTCATTTCAGTTATTCAGAATATTCTTTTCCACACAGATTCAATTTAGGGCTGCACGATTAACCTTTATCGCATCGATATTGAGGTTTTAACTCCTGCGATAACCTAACCTCAGGAGGCTGAGGTTTTTTTCCCGCCCCTGACATTTGAGTGACAAACCTATTCACCAATCAAAATGGTTGAGTCTCGCATTCCTGGCTTGCTGGCCAATCAGAAACGGTGATGGGAAAGAAGCTTGTATGCAGAGCAGTGTTGCCAACTTGGCGACTTTGTCACTTTATTTAGCGACTTTTCCGACCCCCCTGGCAACGGTTTTCTTAAAAAAGTGACTAATGACAGATCTAGCAGCTTTTCCATGTGTTGGTAGAGACTTTTGGCGACTTGTTCAATGTGAAAGCAGAATGTATTTCTCACTGTTCTCAGCAGGTAGCTGCCTCGTCTTCTCTTATTCTCTCCCCTCCCTCTCCTGTTGCTCCTTCAATCATGAAACTGATCAGCTGATCGGCTTTTCTGTCGCAGTCCCGTTTCTGTTTGTTTATCGCTGACTTTTAGCAGATTGAGGAAACCAGCGGGTGTCACGCTAAACAACAGCAGCACGTTTAAGCTTGATAAACTGTTGTTAGAATTGATTTAATATTACTTTCTGATGTTTGCTGAAGCCACAGCCGTAACAGCTGCTGGTCATGATATCGGTTTGGATATGTGGTGAGATGGAAACATGAAGATGAAACCAGGAGATGTTCTTACTGAATCATCAGAGCTGAACAGCTGATGGAGAAACAGGTTTACCTTTTAGGTGACAGGAATGAGTTGAAAGGAAGTTATAAACTGTTTCTGAGAGACAAATAACACCAGGATCTTCTAGCTGACAGCTGGTAACTGTGCAGGGGCGGCTCTAGCAAAGTTTTGCCCGGGGGCCAGGTAGGGAATAAACAGGAAAAGGGGGGAACAAATACATACTTTTCTTTCTTATTCTCATTTCAAATGTCTAGCTTTTAATAAATGATTATCGGAATCTTACAACCAATTGGATGTAGCGGTCATAAATCCTTTATCGTATAGAGCAAATATTAAGTCTAATACAGTATCCTACTAAGCTATAGTACTTTTTCCTTATAGAAGGTACCATCTGTGCAGTCTGCAGTTCTGTCAAAGAAAGATGTTGCATTTATTTAATTATAGAAAAATAATTCATTTCTGTGCATTTGTTTTACACGTGCATTAAATTAAAGTCGATTAGGTTGATTAGGCATCATGAGGCGAAGGGTGGGGGGTGGTTCCTTTTTTTATTTTTTTAGCTGGGAGTTGGCAACCCTACTGTCAGGTTACTACGTCTTATCTTGCAGAAGACTGGATAAGGTCTTGTTTTTATTTGTTATTGTCATTTATTTTAAAATGTGCGCAATATAACAGTTTCATGTTTAGTAAATGGTAGTGGACTGCAGAAGATTTTGTTTTCTAATTGTAAATCTAAATCTAATAAGAGTTCATTTTCTATTTTTCAATGGCAAAGATTCGTCAATTAAAAAAAATAAATTAAGCTACCTGTTTAAGTTAATTTCCATTATGTCTTATAATTCTTTGGTATTTAGGTTCAGGTATTTAATAATCACGAAGCATTGAACAATCTCATTACCTCAATCACTATGTAGTTTATATTAGAGATTTTTCAGGTTCAACAGCAGACAAAAGCCAGAAGAGGGCCCTGGCCACATGGTTATTGTATATTGTTCGCATTGTATGTCAAGTTGTACAAGACTGTGTTGTAAAAGTAACAATATACACACGTGCTCAAATTTGTTGGTACCCCTCCACAATAAATGAAGAATGCAAATTATTTTCTCTGAAATAATTTGCAACTGACAAAAGTAATTGGCATCCACCATTGTTTATTACATATTTAATAGAAATCAGACTTTGCTTTTGATGTTTCCTTCAACATAATGTAAATAAGAAAACAAATGAAGATGGCTTGGACAAAAATGATGGGACCCCTAACCTAATATTTTGTTGCACAACCTTTAGAGGCAATCACTGCAATCAAACATTTTTTGTAGCTCTCAATAAGACTTCTGCACTTGTTAAAAGGTAGTTTGGCCCACTCTTCCTGAGCAAACTGCTCCATCTGTCTCAGGTTTGATGGGTGCCTTCTCCAGACTGCAAGTTTCAGCTCTTTCCATAGATGTTCGATAGGATTCAGATCAGGACTCATAGAAGGCCACTTCAGAATAGTCCAATGTTTTGTTCGTATCCAGTCTTGGGTGCTTTTAGCTGTGTGTTTTGGGTCATTTTCCTGTTGTAGGACCCATGACCTGCGACTGAGACCGAGCTTTCTGACACTGGGCAGTACGTTTCGCTCCAGAATGCCTTGATAGTCTTGAGATTTCATTGTGCCCTGCACAGATTCAAGGCACCCTGTGCCAGGCGCAGCAAAGCAGCCCCAAATCATAACCGAGCCTCCTCCATGTTTCACTGTCGGTATGGTGTTCTTTTCTTTGAAAGCTTCATTTTTTCGTCTGTGAACATAGAGCTGATGTGACTTGCCAAAAAGCTCCAGTTTTGACTCATCTGTCCAAAGGACATTCTCCCAGAAGGGTTGTGGCTTGTCAATATGCATTTTAGCAAATTCCAGTCTGGCTTTTTTATGTTTTCCTTTCAAAAGTGGAGTCCTCCTGGGTCTTCTTCCATGAAGCCCACTTTCGCTTAAACAGCGACTGATTGTGCGATCAGAAACAGACGTACCTTCACCTTGGAGTTCAGCTTGCATCTCTTTGGCAGTTATCCTTGGTTCTTTTTCTACCATTCGCACTATCCTTCTGTTCATTCTGGGGTCGATTTTCCTCTTGCGGCCGCGCCCAGGGAGGTTGGCTACAGTTCCATGGACCTTAAACTTCTTAATAATATTTGCAACTGTTGTCACAGGAACATCAAGCTGCTTGGATATGGTCTTGTAGCCTTTACCTTTACCATGCTTGTCAATTACTTTCTTTCTGATCTCCTCAGACAACTCTCTCCTTTGCTTTCTCTGGTCCATGTTCAGTGTGGTGCACACAATGATACCAAACAGCACAGTGACTACTTTTCTCCATTTAAATAGGCCGAATGACTGATTACAAGATTGGAAACATGTGTGATACTAATTAAAGTAACTATTTAGTTTGAAATATCACTATGATCCAGTTATTTATTATCTTTTCTAAGGGGTACCAACAAATGTGTCCAGGCCATTTTAGAATATCTTTGTAGAATAAGCAATAATTCAACTCTTTTCACAGCTTCTTTGCTTTATTCTATGACATACAAAAGGCATGCAAGTATACATGATAAAATAGCTTTCAATTTCATCACTTTTCAGGAGTAATGCAGCATTATTTCAATGAGCTGTAAGGGTACCAACAAATTTGAGCACGTGTGTATTTGATTCATAATTTTAGTTTAATGCACTTAAAAGTATCGAAAGTAAAAATCGAAAATCGTATCGCAATCGCAATATTTGTCAGAAAAACCCCGATTAGGTTTTTTGTCAAAATCGTGCATCCCTAATTCAAGTCTTTCACCACAGAAGCAATCATGACAAAATAGAAATTTGAAATGGAAAAATATTTTTGATAAAAGCCAAACAAAGACTTAAGGTGTTCAGTTTGACAAAATAAGTAAAAACGGAGCATAAAAAAGGCGATCTTTACTCTGCCTCGGACACATCAAACAAACTGCTGCATGGTTTGTCCAGATGACCATAGATAAAGGGTAGATTATGCCGTCTCTTATCCCAAACCCTGACAAAGGAGCTGGCAATACTTGTAGCCGGGTATTTAGAGAAAATGCCACACATGTCAAAGCTTTTCTCTGATTAGGCCAACAGATATAAAGACCAGATATTGAGAGGCCAAGATTACTAAAACCACAAATGCAATTTTTATGGTGCCAAATATTTTGCACATGCCTTTATTTTATGTCGATATCTTCATATAGAGATTAATTAGGAGATAAGTGAAACATTTCTGATCCAAACCCAACCATGCATCACTGAAGAAGGAAAAAAATGTAAAAACTGGAAAAAGCTTTAAGTCACAAACACACAAGCTAGTCCAGAATATTTTTATCATCCACATCACCTTGGAAACCCATCACTACGCTCTGTAGCTTTTCATATTTCATTATATTACAACTTTACTCTGAGACTCACACCCACCCCAATAAAATCCACTACAGTGGACTATTCACAGACAGGTCAGTGTTCGCAGATTTGCTGTGGACCTCCACCCCAAATTATTATTATTTTTTTTTTTTTTTTTCTTTTTTTTTTTTTTTGTTAGAGCATCTAAAGCATTCAAAAGAACATGCCATATGGCAAGCTGAAATACGTTTGACACTATTAGCTGGTGTTTGCAAAGCAGCCAATCCATTTGTTTTCCTTAGCGCTGCCTGGCTGTACTCCTAAGAGGAGAAATAGGAACGACTGTAGATGTTAGCTTCTGTTGTAATTCTGAGACGGTTTCCACTGTGTGCCTTAAGGTATGTTTGATGTTTGAACTTTGATGTTCATATCAAAATTGTCAGTTATAAGCCGTTTTAGAGGGGGTCTCACGTACTCACAGATTTTAGTTATTCACGAGGTGGTTGTGGTCCCTAACCCCCGCATATACCAGAGGTCCACCACACAGCTAATGCCTACAGAAGTCACACAATTAGGAAATGGCAGTCTTTGTGTAATGTTTTGTCTAAATCCAGCTGTTCTCCAAAGGCCTCAGAGGTTTGTTAGAGAACAGAAATGACATGCAGCATCATAAAGACCAAGGAACACAGCAGACAGGGTCAAGGAAAAAGATGCGGAAAAGTTTTAAGCTATAAAACGACATTCCAAGCTTTGATCATGCATAGAGCACTGATAAATCGATCTGAAAATGGAAAGAGTATGCAAACCTACCAAGACACGGTTATCAACCTAAACAGACTGGCTGGCAAGGAGAGCATTTATTAGGAGAAGCAGCCAAAAAGTAACTCCAGAGAAGCTCAAATGGGAGAATGTGTTGACGGGTAACAAACTTTGCCGTTATGGGAAAGTGGATAGAAGAAATCCAGAAATCGTCCCATTTGCAATTTGCCATAAAGTCGTTTAGAGGAAACCTCAGACATGGACAAAGGGGATCTGGTCAGATGAGACAAAAGTTGAACCTTCTGGCTTACATCCAAAACAGTGAAGACTTCCCTCTCACCCTGAACTCAAGATCCACGTGGCGTAACAAAGTAGTGCGAGTATCATACTGGGGGATACTTTTCTTCAGCTTCATAGAAAGACGATTCAAGTCTAACACAGGACAATCATGGCAGAAAACTTGTTAGAAGCTGCTTAAGACTGGACTGGCGGTCCATCTTGCAGTAGAAGAGCAAGATCAGAGCGTCTTCATGTGTCAGAATTGCCCAGGTGGATTCAAGATCTCAATCCAACTGAGTCTGTGGCAAGACTTGAACATTTTGTTCCCAGATGCTCTTCATCTGATCTGACTGAGTTTGAGCTGTTTTGCAAAGAAGAGTTTGTGACTATTTCAGCTTCTGGGTGTGAAACCCTAGCAGAAGCACACACTAAAAGACTCTCAGTTCATAATCAGGACCTACTGTATGTTGGTCTATCACATAAAATCCCATTGAGATACACTGTGGCTCGCTCTGGGATCACTGGTGCACAATTTGGATGAAGGCATCTAACTGCTGAAACTTGACTTCAAACCGGGTCCAGTTGGACATCAAGAAGTTAATCACGTCACAGTTGGGCGTCTCACCTTGTAATTTTACAAAGAGTCAAACAGTTTATTGATCCTGGTCACAACAAAATAAACAACTTCTGCCTCCCACATAAAGAGGGTTGAAGCTGTTGCATTTTTTTCTTTTACTAGTTTCCACTTTTCATTTTGAATCCCTTCAATCTGTCTAGTTTAGTCCATTATTTTGTCCAAGCAGATCAGGACCGTCATTTGCCAAAAAGGCAGAATAGACCCAGGCTAGACCCAACTCTGATTGTACGTTGTATTCTGCTGCGCAACGTTGAAATCTGTTCAGACAGAGAGCATGAGCTGGAACAGGTACTGTTAGGAAGTCAGGCATGTTCAGGCTCATGCGGTGTTTCTGGGTCTTGCAGGTCGTTAGTAGTGTTTGAGGTGCAGGGTAATTGTATTTAATTTGACTGGCGGAAGCGATTAGTGCTGAGTTTCATGATCACTGGTCCTCATTAGACAGGAAATGTCAGCCTCCAGCTCATCCTTCCTCACTTTCCAGATCCAAGTCTTCTTTTTCTCACCTCAACAGTTTGAGTCTCCGCAGGCAGACTCCTCAGTGTTCTTGATAGTCTATTAATTAGCTGTTTTTACCCATGTTTATAAAGAAAAAACATGCTTTGACTTTATTCTCTTTTCAAACATGAGCTCTGGTTGTTCATAGAGCCACACTACACCTCTAAAGTATCACCACTGTCGCAACAAACTCCTCCCTACAACGACTCACTGGAATGAAAGTTGGCTCTCCAAACTGAGACTTGGCAAAAACAGAGGGTGGAGATGGTGGGGGCTCCTCGTCAAGCGCACTCATACTCTTAAATACTTTAGAGACTTTTAAGAAGAGGCTTGGGGCACGGTGAATAGAGCTCGTTAGTGATTCTGGCCGTCGTTTAATCTGCTGCACTGGAAGGGGGTTCAGATGTCAAGATAAGGCTCTTGTGTTGAAGTCATCCTAACGACCTTAGACCAGAATGGATGGGAGACGTCAGCGCATGATTTAAGTGGTATTGTTTAAGATGAGTTCGTTTTTAGTTGCAAGAACTACTTCCTCATCAACTACGCTTTGGCAAGATTATTTCTTCCCACGGGGATGATGAGTTTATCCTCTTGTTCTTCCCGTCCCTTTGTCTTCTGGCCTTCTTCTGTTTGTTCTGGACACAGAAACAGGGTTGGATTCTTGTTGGATTGTTGTTATTACCAAAGACAAATGTGAATCATTGTTACGCACCCCCTCCAACAGGCAAGGAGGAAAGGGAAGAGGACAACAGTGTGAAATGATTTGTGATTAGATTTATTAAAACAACCCTAGATTAACCTTAAGGTTTACAGATTTAAGGGCCGGGAACTCCTAACAAATTCTCCTAGACACGGCCCTGGAGAATGCCCAACCTAAAACAAAAAATATACCACAAAGTTTAGTTCAAAGGTGGGAGTTTTCCCACAACGTAAAATCACAGCTCCTTTTAAGCTGTAACAAAGTAATAAAAGTAAACAGCAAACCAGTTAACCAAGGAAGGTAGTGTCAAACAAACCAAAACTCTATACAAAGCACTATCGGTACTTTCCAGTATAACATTGGAAACAGTTAAAACTAAGAACAACAGTTTACTCTCAAGTAAACAAATACTAAGTTGTTCTAAAAATTTAAGGTCCAAGGTAACCTTTTCACTTTAAAACACCCGTTTACAATCTTTCAACAAAGTTGGTCAAATCACATAAATGGAGTTCAGCAAAGTGGAAACTACTATGGTGGAAGCAGCTCCATGACATGTGGTTCCACTGGATTTTTATCTGGTCTGGAATAAGGACAGCAATCAGTCCAATTGACAGCACCTGCCCCTGCACAGCGGCATGGCCCTGATGATGTCAGATGCTGCCTTTGGGATTGGTTTCCGTGGCGATGGCAAACTCCAGTGATCAGCCCTCTTCCTTCTTGGTATTGCAGGGGCTCAGGCAACTAGTATTTAAAACAATGACAAATACAAACACCGGCAAACAAAGGAAAGCGGAGGAGAGAGAAAACAACCCAACACAACATAAGGGGACCGTAACAATCATCTAACCCAAAAAAGCGTGTACTGACCCCATGAGTCATGCTTCTATAGAAAATACCCCTTTTTTCAGCATTATAAGATAGTTTTTCATTTTTAAATAAAATGACATGATAAAAACAAATTTAAATGTTGTTTCTGGCTTAAATGTTAACCCATTTGTTTGAAACATAAAGCTCTTATTGACCTAAACTGAGGGGAAATAACCTAATTTATAAAATGATTGCATGTTATCTTGATAAAAGATCAAATGGTTAACATGTGGTTTGAGTCCAACCTTTAATATTAATATGTAGTAACATCAAATACAATAGCACAAAGTCCAATCAGCAGGGCTGCTACACACTCTTCAATTCAATCCAAAATCGATTCAAGAATACTTTATTTTTCCCAAAGGGAAATTGAATGTCCTACCACATATCATCCAAGTATCATCAGAGAGTCATTGTGGATGGTCATGTTGTGGGCATGAAGGATCTCCAGTAGCAGTCAGTCTTGTAATTAACATTGGACCCCCGCTTCGGGTCCTTCCACAACCCCGTTCTCCATCTAAGGTTGGACAAGTGAATACATATAACTTTTTTTTTTTTTTTGAGATTGAGGCTCTGACAAGAATTACAAATGAGTACAGCTTGCAAAAAAGTGGAACACCAATGGTGAGGAAATTGAGAAGATGCTTGGCATGTACCTGAAGATTGGCCTAATGCAAATGCCTGGAGTCTGCATGTATTAGGAGACAGACACACGGTACACCCCTGTTTCTGATTTGATGTCCCGCAACAGATTCCAATCTGTTGACTTCATTACACTTTGTAAACAACTTGACTGTGTCAGAGATGGAAAAGAAGGACAAACTCTGGAGACCATGGCTGAATTCATTCAGGGAGAGATGCCTGCAGGTGGTACCCCAAGAGCACAACTCTGTGGATGAAATGATTCCTTTCAAGCGAAGATTCAGTAACATCAAGCAATATATGCGCGGCAAGCCACACCCATGGGGGTTCAAACTGTGGGTGGGAACTGGAATCTCTGCCATGCTCTGTGACTTTGATGTGTACCAAGGGAGTGTCAATGGAATACGACAGGCCAAATCTGAACTTGGATTATCAGGTGATATTGTGATATTGATATGAAGCTCGCCTCCACTCTTCCAGAGGGTCATAACCACAAGATCTACGCAGACAACTACTTCACCTGTGTTCCATTGGTAGTCGAGCTCCTTGAGCGTGGAATCCATTATGTGGGAACAGCGAGGCAGGTGCGCCTACCCAACTGCAACCTTGAAGATGAGAAGAGCTTGAAGAAAAATGGGAGAGAAAGTTTGGACAAAGCCACCAAAACCATCATTGATGTTGAGAGGCCTTAAATTGTTGGTACCTACAACAAACACATGGGAGGTGTGGATTTGTTGGACTCATTTGCTGCCAAGTACAAGTTCCCTATGAAATCCCGTCGCTGGTACTTGTACATCTTCTGTGGCACACCATCATCCTTGCTGTGATTAACGCCTGGCTCCTCTAGTTTCAGGCACAACTTGCATCCTCTCTCATTCTGGTGAACACACAACACAACACCCAAGAGAGGGCAACCATCTTCAAGGAAGACGAACACATTCACACGGACGGTGACATCAGGGAGCCCTTTGGATCCACAGAAGAGACCATCCTCAACAGATGTGAGTCCCACAGCCAAGAGTTCATCGGACCACCCCCCACTGGACGTACGCAAAGACATGATTGCACATTTCCCAGAAAAGACAAAGAGAGGACTCTGCAGACACTGCAATAATGGATACACAAACACACTGTGTAGCAAGTGCAATGTTCGCCTGTGCTTAACAGATGAAAAGAACTGTTTTAGGGACTATCACTGCAAGTGAACACAGACTGCCTTCGAACCACAGTTGTTGTTTTTTTTTTACGAAAAGTTTTGTTAAAAAAATTCCAATATTTTTTATTAATAAATGCTTATTCATAAAACTATGATTGTTGTGTGCTTATTACTAATGATATATACTGTTATGGGGCTAAGTAAGCAATCAACCCTGCAAATGAATGCTTAAATGTTCTGTGTATCTGTTCAGACAAACTGAGTACAAACACAGAAGTTCTGCTCCCAACAAAGCCCAACGTTGCAAATTTTTACAACATTTTCCTAAAAACGTACTAAAACGTAAAAAATCTGAAAACTCTGATTTCTACATCAGAGGCATCCTAAAACAATATCTGGGAGGTCCAAAAACTTTTTACTAATTTTTTTTTCTATATTTGGGTCTTACAGGGAGATGCCGGTCTCTTTTCTTGTCTGGAAAGAAACTCCCTTGGTTCAATGTATATTTAAAATCAGATAATCAACTTTCAGCTCATGAAATGAAATGTTTCAGTTTTAAATATGTTTCCTTTTAAAAAGAAACGATAACTAGGAAAGCACTCTTGAGAGCGCAGACCTCCGCCAAGACCCCCACCCCCATGTTGTGATCTAATTCTATTTCTTTTTAGATTCTTTGCCCATGAAAACAACTGATCCTGGTCCCATTGCAGACATTTTCAGAAAATTTCATCAAAATCCACCTATAACTTGTTGAGTTAAGTTGCTAACTAACAGAGACAGACTAGCCCAGTTGAAAACATAAACACCTTGGCGGAGGTAATTAGACCTCTGACCGTAGACGCTGTTGCTGTAGAACAGTCTCGTGATCCAGGGTAGCAGAGACGGTATTCCACAGCTACATGTCCAGTTGGTGACAAACGTTGTTAATCCACCTCATTTGCTTTCGCCTCTCCTGTTTTTAAATCAGACCTCTGGAAATTTAAACAGAAATTTGTATGAATGGCAACTATAATGTCATTTAATGTAACATTTAAAAGCCAAATCAGACATTTGTGTGCGGGTAAAGGCTGCACAACAGATCACAAGTTTATAGGTATTGCAATGTCGGTGTGTTTGAAAAATAATGTCAGAAATAGCTGTTTGGAAATTGTTGCCATTGTGTCCTATTCTATCAGCCTGTATTATCGTAGTTGGATGGTTTTCCAATGATGCAGCCATAGTGAAGGTTGTGAATTTTTTTAGTAAAAATGTAACTAAAGCTGCAGTGTAGTCAGGAAAGGCTCAGCCTCTGCTTTGTAGATCAGCTATGAATACATGTCACTAAAATAAAGATAGCGACTCTGATATGAACAATTAAATGCATGATACAGTAGACAACGCCTGTCTGGGTGTACTTGGCTTGTCACTGTGTCTTTGTTAATTACGACCAAAACATAACAGAGATTGGAGCCAGAGGACGGCTATCTCTGGGCGGTTAACATCCTGGACCGAACCCTCGTTAACCTCACAGTCCGTCATCTTATCATCCAGAACACGGTCGGTATTTTCAGGGCAGATGAAAGCTGGTTTTATGGGTGACTTTTTTTTTTTTGTTGTTCACAGAGTGTTGGTCCCATGTACCTTTCTTTTTTGTCAAGAACAAGTTTGACTTTCCTAAATCCTTTTATTTTATAGCCTTTATTAAATAAATATGTCAGATGAGACCATTTCTCACGTACCTTCTCATCTTTCCTTGTTACATAAATGAACCAGACAGATTTTTATTCTGTTCTCATTCATTCTGACATGCAACACTGAACAGCCTGAATCCTCTCTTGTCTTCCATTGTCCAGGTGGACGCAACGTCAGCATCTCTCTACAGTCCAGGACCGGTCACACTCACATGCCGTCGGTCGTCGGCCTCCTGGTCTTTACTCAGTTCTGGTTCTGGTTCCCTCTGTCACACTTCTTGTCGCTGGCCTTCACCCCCACCGCCATTATCGGCCTCAACAAGGACCTGAAGGTACTAAAGCTTTAGCATCAGTCACATGCTTTTCTCTTACAGAACATAGTTAATTAATGCATATCTGGGGTCTCAAACTCCAGTCCTCTGGGGCTTTTAGCTGTCTATCTGCTTCACTCATCTGAATTAAATGATTTGGTTATTAGTCGGATGTTTTAAGTTTGTGGTCATATGAGACCACAATCAAACTCTTTATAAACTCAACCCACCGTCTTTGGAGGAAGGCAAAGCACAGAGGTGGAAACATTATGCTCTGGGGTTGTAATTCTGCTCAGTATACTGGATGATTTCACCACACTTGAATACCATTTAAAATCTTGGGTAAGAACTTTCTTTACTCTGTTAGATCGCTCAAGATTGGTCTTGGATGGGTCTTAAAGACTGTTATCAAAAACATGTTTAGGTCATAGAGCGGCCCAGACATTATCCAGATCTCAGTCCTGCAGAAAATCTGTGGAGGGAGATGAAGCTTCAAGTTTCTAAGCAGCTAAAACTTAGAGGACTGGACCAGAATCCCTCCATCTTCAGGAAGCCAGTTTTGTCTTGGCAACAAAGGTTGTTAAACAGAGGACCAAGTCATGTTTTGCTAATCAAATACTCGTTTATCAGTTACATATAAACCATGGTTTACCTCTTTATCTAGTCTTGTCTTAATTTTTGGTGGATATTCTGCCTCTTCACATTGAAAAGAAATTAAGATTTCCCATTTCTGCCTAGTGGAGGAGATTTACAAGCTTAGCGGGGGGGTTGTTTATTTATTTTCTCCACTTTATACTGAGAAATAAACTGGTTTCTCACCCTGTTATTCTAGCTTTAATATGTAAGCCACCTCTAAGCTGCCAATCAGGAGATCATCAACAGGGTTATTCTGGTTTTGATCAATATTTGCATATTCAGTCCCTTCAAAAATTTAAGGACCTTTTTATTTAAAAAACAATAAAACAAACAAAGTGACTGGATATGTTTGTTACAAGGGTATAAAAACATTGCTGTTATCTCCTAAAAAGTCACATTTGTCTTCTTCTGTTCAGATGCCGAAGGTGCAGTACCGCTCCAACTGTAAACCCTCCACCTTCGCCTACCCACCGGCTCTGGAGGTTCCCAAAGAGAAGGAGAAGGAGAAAGTGAGAACTAAGGCACCACGGTGCATTTCTAACATTTTTATTCCGGGAAAAACATTCTCACTTCATATTGATTTGTTAACGATTTCACACACCCACAAGCAGAACTCATCATTTTCTTCCCCGTAGTGTTTATTTTCCTAAAATCTTCAGGCCCGTTTTTCTCGGTTGCTTGCGGCGAACGCAACGACAGATGTTTATTTTGTGGTCAGCTAGCTTTTGTGCATTTAAAGCGATGTTTGTAGAAGGTCTGAGCTGTCCGTGGTGTTGTCTTACCTCGTGGAAATGTCTCCCGTCTGTTTGTGTGGCAGGTTTCCACCGCTGTTCTCTCCATCACGGCCAAAGCCAAGAAGAAGGAGAAGGAGAAGAAGGAAAAGGAGGAGGAGAAGATGGAAGTGGTGAGTGGAAACCTCCCTAAACACCTTCAGCTTCACTCATCTTGCGTTTTTTGCTGTAAGTTTTAGATGTAAGTAAAGTTTATTTATAAAGCGCTTTTCACAGACATAAAAGTCACAAAGGGCTGAACAACATAAATCATTGTAGAAGTAGTGCAAAAATAAGGTAGTATTAAGTGGAGGAAGCAATTTAAAAACACGCACCATGATGTAAAAGGGGGAATAAAACAGTTGTTTTTTGGAAACCTCCACAGATTCAGCAAAGCAAAGCTGCAAGTTCCACAGTCTGTAAATAAACCTAATTTAACCTCTGCAGGGAGGCACACATTAAATGTTGCAGGAAAATCTGCAGGTTATGATGTGGGGATTACTGTTACCGCTTTGTGAATCTCATCTGACTGAGTTTGGCTTCGGAGCCGGCAGTTAATTCTGTTTTCAGCTCTTTATTGGCTGATGGGGAAACTTTATTATGCCCTTTACTAAACGCCCCTGGTATTCTAATAAAATAACTATTAAATGGACTTTTATTGGAGTATCTGAGGCATGCACTCATTGTTTAGCCACTTAAGCTCTTTGAGTCCTAACACACCCCTCACCTTATTTCTTTTCTGCCTTCCTTGATCTTTGCTCTGAGACGGATCAGAACCAGCATGGACTTACTCTAGGATTTTTTTTGTGGGTGTGTGCTGCATGTTTGATTTGATTTGCCACGCCGAATTTATGCTCTGATTTCTGAGAGATGAGCCTGGAAAATAATGTCTGCTCCGTTCACCTCTGAGGTTTTTTAATTGCTGCTTGGCTTAACGTGAAGGAGGTCTTTCTGCTCACAAAAGTATTAACAGGTGCTGGTTGTAAAATTAGAATATCATGAAAAAGTTTATTTATTTCAGTAATACCATTCAAAACGTGAAACTTGTAACTTGTAAACTGATATTTAAGATGTTTATTTCCTTTAATTTTGATGATTATAATGATCCATAATGATCTCCTTTGATCATTAGATGTCTAATGAGGTGGGCGGCCATGTCTTGGTAGATTCCCAATTGTTTAAAAGTGAATTTCTTTCACTTCCTTCATGATTATGTCCAACTTTGTGTTCGTCACATAAAATGCCAAAAACCCCTTGTGGCTTGTGGTTGTAATGTGATTTAGAAAAGCTCAAGGGACATGAATACTTTTTTAAAGCATTTCAATAAAAGAGATCAAAAACAGTTAATTTTCCCCCCCTGTTACAGGAAGTCCAGGAGGGTGAGAAGGAGAAGGAGAAGGAGAAGGAGAAGAAGGATGAGGAAAAGGAAAAGGAAAAGGAAAAGGAAAAAGAGAAGAAGAAAGAGGTCGAGCCAAACTTTCAGCTCCTAGAGAACCCGGCCAGAGTGATGGCGGCTCAGCTCAAGGTCCTGATGATGCCGGAGTCCTGCCGCTACCAGCCATTCAAACCGGTAACCACCGCATCTGTGTTCACGTGTGGAAACACCTAAATAACTAAGGCCTGGTTCACACAGCAGGATTTTTATGCTCATTTTTCTTCGATTCTCTCTTTCCAACACGGCCAGATTATCGGGATGGCTCTTAAAATAATCCTAACAGATATTCCTGCTGCGTGTGGTGAGTTTAGAGCACTCTGGTCTGCTCAGAAGGATGTCGGGACCACTCCGATCATAAATCGGGGATATTTAACGTTGGATTGTCTTGGCCCCATATCGCAGCATGTGCGGTGTGTTGCGAAGAGAAACGATTATGCAGCCTGTTGAATGTGAGCTGTAGCCAATCAAAAAGTGAGGTGACAATCAGGGATGCACCTTGGAAGCGTCTATTATTATTTTTTACGATTGTCTACTCACTTTACCGCACTGTTGGACCAAAACAGCAATATCCGTGATTTTCTTTTATCGCAGTGTGTGCGATCTGAAACCCGACAATTTTAAAATCCTGCCATGTGAACCAGGCCTAAAACTGAGTGCAGCATTCCACTACCAGCTCTTTACTTTAAACATCTACGGCTTTCTTACGTCTTGTCTCCATATAATTTTTCAGTAGTATAAGGTTTTTCAGAGAGGAGATTTCCTCCAAAACAACAACTACTCACACATCAAGTTTAAGCTTGTTTATTTTTTTTAAGCTTTTGACCCGTTTCTAAAAATCTAGAAACCTACCTCTCCATGGCTATAAAGCAGAGGCCTGCGGTCCTGCTGCAGATGTTGACATCTCTGTGCAGTAAATAGCAGGACAGCATGCAGTCACCCAATAAGCACTCGCCCCAGTCCCATAAAGACTCTGTTTCAGAGTATTGCACTGTACGCAGCACTGTATCAAGTGCCAAAAGGTTGTCTGTGCTCATCTAAAGATCGTTTACGCCGCCTTCCTTTTAGGGGTTTGTTTTTGATTTAGCAGTGGAGTTTAGGAAGTGGAGAGGGTTTACAGACTTATCCTGAAATCTGTTCAGTGTTACAGAATTTATTAAAAGAGATTTCCTGTTTAATTTGGTGCAGATTATTTTTTTTTCTGCTTCACTTTCAAATTTGTGCAGATCAAACTGGCTTCCAGCCACCATCTCTCTGAGTGAAACTATTCTTTCTCTTACCAGCTTCACACAGGGGGGATCATCATCCTGAAGGACACCAGTGAGGAAGAAGAGGAGCTGGTGGAACCTGTCTCAGCTCATGGACCCAAAATAGAAGAGGAAGAGCAGGAGCCTGAGCCTCCCGAGCCTTTCGAGTACATCGACGAGTAGAATTGCTCCCACAGTAGCGGTACGTTAGCATGCATAAATGAGCATTGTTATCGTTATTATGAACCATAAGTGTCGACTGTTTTTCCTCTCTATTTACTGGCACCTCTGGAGACAAATGGATAATAGAATAGACAAAAGACAAAAAGCATTGAAATTTTAACCATTTTAATTAAGGGTGCAACGATCCCACTTTTTCAGTACCGATACCGATGCCTGGGCTTTGTGTATCTGTCGATACCCGATACAGATCCGATACTATTGTTGAATTAATAATAAACTGTATTCCCTCCACCTTATACCTTACTTGAAGAGACTAAAGGTACCAGACTTTACTAACTAAACATAACTAAGACTTCTTTTTTCCTTTTTGACCCCACTCCGTTTGTTTTGCTGAGGTGCAGGAATTCAGCGTGCTCCTTAGCATAGTGTTTCTGGATGTGCCTGATTAAAGTGGTAGTGTTGTACTCTGCAAAGTAAATGTTTCGAGGGGAGGTGGTATTACTGCAGACATTGCACACAGCCAACGAACTAGTTGGAGTGGCAAGCGAGAAATATCTCCACACAGCGGTCCCTCTGGCTCGCTGCATGTTGCTTCTAGCATGCGACACACGTGAAGCTGACGCATGACATACGTTCTGCTGCGACGAAAAAACAATCAAAAAAAATCCTGGATCGGCCTGTGGATCTGTTCATTTTTCCGATCCCCGATCCAGCTATTTTGTCAGTATCGCGGCTGATATCTGATCCTAATATCGGATTGCTGCACCACTAATTTTAATCGCACTCCATTATTTGTACTACATTTATTTTTCTTTATTGGTTTATGTGTTTGAAACAATGCAGTCAGAACAGATTATCTTAACTTTGTAATCTTGAGTTGCAAACTGGATTGCTAGCCAGTCCCAAGGTTATGCATAGCACATCAACATTACCCAGTATCTTAGTTCCTTGTAAAACAATTTAGAGTAAGTTTTTGATGATTGTATGTTACAAATAAAACACTGGTGTTCCAGTTGTTGACACCAATACTAATAAATGTGAAGCAAAATTGATCGAAATGTGTCAGAACTTCTAATTCATAATCTAGGGCCTTGTTTCATTGGTTTATAACTATGAAATGACAGAGGCCTGTTTCTCTTAGCCACACTTCAGATTGGGAAATATTAGAGAACTGTTTATATGTTGTACAATATCAGAGCTAATTATTGACAATGATTAGGAAAAAATGGCAAAGATCAACAATTTCCTAAAATTAAGTCTGTGACCTGTGATGCTGTGGGCCTGCTTCTTTTCCAAATGCTCTGGGATTCTCATTAGGGTTCAATGAAGCTTCAAAACGCCAGGGATTTACAGGAACATGTGGTGGGCTCTGCCAAAGAAAGTAATAAATGCATCCGTCTACGGGATGATGATCCAGTAACATGTGGCCATTACCGTCCTAAGATAATAATATAGAAAACCATGTGGGCTAAACTGAGGAGAGGATTAGGGGGAACTGTAGACTATAGATGAGCCCTCTCTTTGCTCCAGTCTTGTGAAGTTTCAGGAAAAGGCTGCCTTGCTAAAGTATACAAAAGTATTAGCTGAGAGGGTGCAAATCATTGTGCCACTGGTGGTTTTTACTTGGGATGTGTATTGGCAAAAATCTGACGATACGTATCGTGATACAGGGGAGACAATACGATACGATATAATGCGATATATCGTGACACTATGAGTAAGACGATATATTGTGATTTTTAAAACTCAATTAAACGGTAGGAAAACTGTCACAGCATTCTAAACACTCCGACCCGTTTCATACTGAACACATCCGGTTTTATTACTAGATCTAGTTGATCCACTGGAACCAAGAAGGTGAAAACGGCCACAAACTACCAGTCATGCTTTTAATTTTACTACGAAAACTGCATGTCATCTACTGTCATCATTAGTGGTTCCATTTAAAAATATATATATAATAATCAATATTTTTGTTTTGAATATCGATACAATATCGGGGAAATAAAATATCGCAATATATTGGTGTATCGCTTTTTTCTTACATCCCTAGTTTTTACTAAAGTCTCCAGCTGGAATAAAATCCCCTGGTGATTGTTGTGGCTTTAGGACGCTCCCAGATCACAGTTGGGCCATTTTCATAGGAAGCAACGTTGCCTGATGCAGTGCGATGTGCTTAAGGTAAACTCCTCTACCATCTTCATGCTGCAGCTGGCAGCAGAAACCTCCTCATGAACTCATCAATCTTCAGACGCCATGAGGATTCCTGGTTTCTTGATGCGTTTGTGTTGGAGCGTCTGCCGCCTACCTCCCATGTGGGGGTGCACTGTTGCGTGTGACCAAACCAAACTTAGGGCCTCGATCCATGCCATATTGCTTCTCGGCGAGGTTGAAGCAGTGTGGCGGATTGACAGCCGCAGAGCGAATAGTCAGGCTGATCTCATGAGTTTGGTTTGGATGGTGCACACAGAGTAAAGAGCCAAGAGCTGACAGTGAATGAAGGTTTATGGTACAGGTTAAACGCCCAGAACATGCTCAGTCACGGTGTCCTGACCGCTGCCTGATCCAAAAGGTGATTACGCTTCTCTTTTGGACAAAAGCTGACAGCAAAAATAATTAAAAGTTCTCGAGAAATTAAATAAATTAGAGGTAATTTTTAAGAACAATAAAGTTCCCTGTTCTGTTCTAGGAGGTTTGATTATTTTGTTAGATTTCATTGGGTTTTTTCTGTTTTTCTCCTCAGACACGAGAAGACGTCGATAGCAACACTTCGCTCCCCTCAGTGTGTGTCTGTCTCCATATCCCTGCTTCACTACTTCTTTTACACGTTTCTTTCCTGTTCTGGCTGCTCCCTGGCTACTCAACGAATATATCACATTCTCATTTTGTATAATTTTTTTTTTCCTGGTCTGTTCAATAAAGAAAAAAGACATAATGAAGACTGAAGAGAGTGTGTGTTTATTTCACCATCTGTGCACTGAGGGAGGTTCTCTCATATATTTGATCTGGTTTACTTTTTCAGCTGCAACAACGTTGACTCAGCAGTCCCTTGTAGAGACGTTAGCGCTGAGTAGTGGGCCTTATAACCTAATCCTCACATATTTGTCCAACTAAAATGTATAAGGAAGAGCTTTTAATGGTGTTTGTGTGTACAGTGTGTGCAAATCTACTCACACCCCTCTAATTTTTTCACATTGCAGCTACAAAACTCAATATACTTAAGAGCAACTCACCCCCAAATCAACTTTCTTTTTTGCTGATAAACTGTCTAATAGTGCTGTCTACATATGTGGTCATTATTTTTGGTATTTTAGTGCATCTTTATACAAGAAAATATACATTGTCTGCCTATACAGACATAAAACTATACATAAAACTGCCAGTGTGGCGCCCTCTTCAGGTTAAAACTATACTGCACTTGAATTTGAATAGGGCATTGCTATTCGCTCTGCAGTGAGGGTTGATGTCAGCCATTCTGCCGCTGTGGGATATTCAACAAGCGGAGTCTCCGCTCACGCCTCCTCTACAGAGCCTCCCTTCCTTTCCTCTGGTGAAGGAGGTGGAGAGAAATCCTCCACCTCAAAACATCGCTCTGAGGCAAATCTTTCCTGTCTGTGTCACTGCAGCCGCGCTGCTGCCAACATGTCAATCCGCCTGGCAACTCGTCCTTTTGTCGCATTTTTCAAACAGGAAATGGGGGAGGAGTAAGACTGAGCTGCGAGTGAGTCTGTGAGTTGCTCTTTAAAGTTTTTTGTGATGGACTAACACAAAGTAGCTCATGGTTGGGGGATTCTCCAAAAATCATGTATTTCAACATTGCAAACATAAAAAATCTTAAAGATTCTTGCAGGTATAAAACTTTCTTTTAACTTAAAAAACAAAGAATGTTAATCTAGAAGCACTTACAAACACATTTTTTAAAGATATGTACAATACATAAAAATCACAGCCTAAAAGTATTTACACCATTCAAAAAGAAAATACATTTTTAAAAGCAATCAGTCAAGAACATTTAATTGGAAATCTAAAACATTTAATTTTTAAATGAATGGTTTTTACTTATTTTTCTAGCAGTCGTAAGGTCAAAGTTTGGGGTAGACCTTGGACAGGTCACCAGTCTGTCACAGAGACTTTAAGGACAAACACACACCTAAGACGACATTTTGTGGGAGGAAGATGGAATACCCTGGGAGAATATGCAAACTCTATGCAGAAAGACCCCAGGCTGGGATTTGAACCCAAGACCTTCTGGCTGTAAGTGCAGCTTGTCATCACTGCAACCAATTCACTATTTTACACTAATGACGCTTCATTGAATTAGGTTTTTTTTGCCACAGATTAACCTGACAGTATTCTGTTGATTGCCTGCGTCTTTTGTTATTTTGTTAATTAATCTATATAGTTTGAAATGGTTAATCCTTTGTGTTCAAAATGCAATACAGATGACTACTGTATTCCTAACCTAAATGTCAATATTTTGATTCTAACGGGTCAAATTTGACCTACTTAAGATAGAGACCAGTCACTTGTGCATCTAAAGATTAATTAATGTAACACTACATTAATATCTGTTGCAGTAATGATACATGGATAATACAAGTGAAGTTAATTTACCTTAGGAATTGGATTGTTCTAATTATGTAAGTTTTAAATGTAAGTCTGGTTCCTTTAGCAAAGCCTCCGAGGTCCATAGTGTGTCTGAATCAGAGACGGAACATACACAGCGTTGAAACTGTGAAGTACTTCCACCATATCTCACAGTGGGGATGGTGTGTTTAATCAGATGTCTATTGTTAGTTTTCTGCTACACGTACAGTGGACCCCCGCCTGCAGGGAGCCAGAGTCTCCTCCCCTTCCAGTCGGCCTATGGGTCCCCTGATGTGGGGGTTAAATGAAAGTCAATGGAGCAGTACGTTTCTGGTCTGCTTTACCGTACTGTTACGCCCTGAATCAAACTTAAGCTGTACCTCAATTTAAATAACTAATGATATGCGTTTCAACTGTTTATCATGTGAGTTGTGATTTATTTGCTTTTTAAAAATTCGTAACTAAAAGAACTACAAATCAGAAGTCGCATATATGACGTCATTCAACAGCTAGCACTTGAAATACTCTTGTAGAGCTTTTCCCACATGCTGGCTCTCACTCGACCAATTATTTCTCCCTCAGCATAGCTGCCAATTTCCACATGGCTAGATTTTTAATGGTTTTCTCCACATTTAATGCTCCTTCCTTTGTCCTGGAAGAAGGATGCGAAGCTCGCTAGACCAGTTTTCTTCAGCTTGTTTGGTGACGTAAATTGTTTAAAAGGATCAGTTGTAGTCCACTATGTGTTTTTACACAAAACCTAAAGTAACTTTTGCCGCCTGTCGAAAATTAGCATCAAAATGTCTTTAAAATTCATGGACATCATACAGGTCCTTCTCAAAAAATTAGCATATTGTGAAAGTTCATTCTTTTCCATAATGTAATGAAAAAAATTAAACTTTCATATACTTAAGATTAATTGCACACCAACTGAAATATTTCAGGTCTTTTATGGTTTTAAAACTGATGATTTTGGCATACAGCTCATGAAAACCCAAAATTCCTATCTCAAGAAATTAGCATATTTCATCCGACCAATAAAAGAAAAAGGGTTTTAATACAAAAAAAGTCAACCTTCAAATAATTATGTTCAGTTATGCACTCAATACTTGGTTGGGAATCCTTTTGCAGAAATGACTGCTTCAGTGCGGCGTGGCATGGAGGCAATCAGCCTGTGGCACTGCTGAGGTGTTATGGAGGCCCAGGATGCTTCGATAGCGGCCTTAAGCTCATCCAGAGTGTTGGGTCTTGCGTCTCTCAACTTCCTCTTCACAATATCCCACAGATTCTCTATGGGGTTCAGGTCAGGAGAGTTGGCAGGCCAATTGAGCACAGTAATACCATGGTCAGTAAACCATTTACCAGTGGTTTTGGCACTGTGAGCAGGTGCCAGGTCGTGCTGAAAAATGAAATCTTCATCTCCATAAAGCTTTTCAGCAGATGGATGCATGAAGTGCTCCAAAATCTCCTGATAGCTAGCTGCATTGACCCTGCCCTTGATAAAACACAGTGGACCAACACCAGCAGCTGACATGGTACCCCAGACCATCACTGACTGTGGGTACTTGACACTGGACTTCAGGCATCTTGGCATTTCCTTCTCCCCAGTCTTCCTCCAGACTCTGGCACCTTGATTTCTGAATGACATGCAAAATTTGCTTTCATCCGAAAAAAGTACTTTGGACCACTGAGCAACAGTCCAGTGCTGCTTCTCTGTAGCCCAGGTCAGGCGCTTCTGCCGCCGTTTCTGGTTCAAAAGTGGCTTGACCTGGGGAATGCGGTACCTGTAGCCCATTTCCTGCACACGCCTGTGCACGGTGGCTCTGGATGTTTCTACTCCAGACTCAGTCCACTGCTTCCGCAGGTCCCCCAAGGTCTGGAATCGGTCCTTCTCCACAATCTTCCTCAGGGTCCGGTCACCTCTTCTCGTTGTGCAGCGTTTTCTGCCACACTTTTTCCTTCCCACTGAGGTGCCTTGATACTGAACTCTGGGAACAGCCTATTCGTTCAAAAATTTCTTTCTGTGTCTTACCCTCTTGCTTGAGGGTGTCAATGATGGCCTTATGGGCAGCAGTCAGGTCAGCAGTCTTACCCATGATTGCGGTTTTGAGTAATGAACCAGGCTGGGAGTTTTTAAAAGCCTCAGGAATCTTTTGCAGGTGTTTAGAGTTAATTAGTTGATGCAGATGATTAGGTTAATAGCTCGTTTAGAGAACCTTTTCATGTTATGCTAATTTTTTGAGATAGGAATTTTGGGTTTTCATGAGCTGTATGCCAAAATCATCAGTTTTAAAACAATAAAAGACCTTAAATATTTCAGTTGGAGTGCAATGAATCTAAAATATATGAAAGTTTAATTTTTATCATTACATTATGGAAAAGAATGAACTTTATCACAATATGCTAATTAATTGAGAAGGACCTGTATGTTAGATCCATGGCACATTTTAAACATGCTCAGAAAATAACTTTCATCGCTCCATTGACTTTATTTATATTTTCCGACAGTAAAGGACCCATGGAGCTGAAGTAGATGGGCGTGACTTGGGCTCCTTTTGTTGTTCCGTATTTATGGATTTACCTATTGGCAAAAATACATATGTTTAATGCTACCTGAAACTTTATTGGCTGTCGTTTGTAAAGCAGTCAATCCAGGACTGCCATTTATTTTTCTTTGCGCTGATTGGTTGCATCCCTAAGAGCGGAGATACAGTGGGGCAAAAAAGTATTTAGCAATTCAATTCAATTCAATTCAGTTTATTTATATAGCGCCAGTTCACAACAGATGTCATCTCAAGGCACTTAACAAGAAGTCCTTTCAATACATTTATACAAACATTCCAATCAGTTAAAAAGTTTCCTATTTAAGGAATCCCAGCAGATTGCGTCAGTCATTGGCGTGAGGTTGGGCAGACTTTCCAACCACAGCAATCCTTCAGCAATCCCTCATACTGAGCAAACATGTAGCGACGGTGGAGAGGAAAAACTCCCCTTTAACAGGAAGAAACCTCCAACAGAACCAGGCTCAGTAGGAGTGGCCATCTGCCACGACCGTCTGGGGTTTTGAGAAGACAGATCAGAAACACAGAAGGAACAGAAGATCTGATATAAGAGAACTTTCTACGTTACAGAAAGTAAAAAGTTAATAACAGGACACAGTGGATGTTCAGTTACTGGGGGGATCATCCCAGTCGATGCCCCCCGTCCAACAGGGCATTGCAGCCAAGCAGGATACCAGACCAGGTATATCTTCTATGGAGAGAAAAACACTGAGAGAAAACAAAGTTAACAGTCGAAATAACAGAATGTACTGTAATACAACTGGAGAGTAGTAGGAGAAAAGGAAGTAGCAGAGTGAAGAAAAGTGGTCAGTCTGTCCTCCAGCATTCTAAGCCTATAGCAGCATAACTACAGAGATAGCTCAGGATGACCTAAGCCACTCTAACTATAAGCTTTATCAAAAAGGAAAGTTTCAAGCCTGGCCTTAAAAGTAAACAGAGTGTCAGCCACCAATAGCGCAAATTGTCCCACTTAAAAAGATGAGAGGTCTGTAATTGTTAACAGCTGTCAGAGACAGAATGTAAAATAAATTCCAGGAAATCACATTGTATGATTTTTTTTAAAGAATTTATTTGTATAAATGTGCAGAAAATAAGTATTTATCCCCCGAATCACCTTTTTTTTTCTGATAAACTGTATAGATGAATGTCTAATAGTACCGTCTACATGTCTGGTCATTATTTTTGGTATTTTACAACATTTAAGTAAAACTATTAACTTTGTACCAAACACCGTCAGTGTAGTGGCCTGTTCAGGTTAAAACTCTACACTGCACTTGAATTTGAATCGAGCATTGCTACTGGCTCAGTCAATATGGCTGCCGTCAGCCCTGCCCTGCCGCTGTGGAGTATAAAAGAAGCCGAGTCTCCACCCAGACCTCCTCCACAGATCCTCCCTCCCTTTCCTCTCTTTCCTGGTGAAGGAGGATCACGACAAGCATGCGTGTGATTCGCAGCCCTCTGTCTGTGCAGTGTGGCGTGCTCCCTGACAGGTTATTCAGTGCTGGTCTGCTTGTGACAGTCTATGCTTGTGTGACGTTGGCTTATGGTGCGTCCTGCTGGAGCGAGACGTCGTGCAGTCTGACCCACTGAAATCTTGGCCTGTTCAGTGTGACACCACCCTGGACCTCGCAGTGTGGCATGAAGCTGTCCTTTGAGACGATCGAAAACGCGTAGTGTGAATCGGGCATCAGGCGAAGTAGTTCTCGTCTCTATTGCTCTCCATCGTTGGCGCTGTGTGTCTCTGTGTCACTGCAGCAGCGCCAGCTGTTGTCAACATGTCAATCACAGCCCAAATCACGTCCAGCCCTCTCCCTCTGGACGTTCGCTGGTCCACCAGGCAACGCCTCCTTTTGGCGCATTTTTCAAACTGGAAATGTGGGCAAAGTAAGACTCTGGTAAGGTGGAGAGTTGCTGTTTAAGAAGCTCTTCTATCCTCCACTTGTTTACCTGTAATAATGCCACTAGTTTGAATTCATCTATATTAAAGACACCTGTCCACACCTACTGGAAAACAAGCAGATCCCTTGTTTTTTAGTTGTTGTTTTCCCCTTCCACTGAATTTTAATTCCAATGCTGGAGAGAGAAAAAAACATCCCCATTCCACTCGGTCACGTTGGGCGCCGTTATGTTGTGGGAAAAAATGTCTTCTTGCCTTCATAGGAATGAGGCTGGAGTCTGCATCTGGGTTTTTCATATTTTTTTACGGCTATTCTTGTACATGAGCCTGTCTGGGCCAACGGTCGAACTTTCTCGCATCCAGATCATGTCTGCCCTCTTTACAAGCAGCTTCTGCCTTCAGTGCCCTGATGTTATGTTTTCATTGCAAGTTTAACCAATCAGCAGTTAGATCAGAGTGGATGAAAGATCTCTTCCCTGACTCTAATAATTATCCCATATTCCCCAGATGCCTTTAATGATTTCTTAATTAATAATTGACATAACCTTGAGATATTTCTGTAACACCTGTCTGCTGTGCTCCATGTTCTTCATGATGCTGTTTGTTCCCTTTAGCTCTCCAACCAACCTCTGAAGCCTTCACAGAACAGCTGATTTTAGACAGAAATTAAATTGCACATGAAGACACAATTTACTAATAATCTGACATCTGTAGACGGTTTAGAAGTGATGGATTTTATTTAGGCTCATCAGTGTAACAGGGATTGAATACAAATGCACACCACAGTTGCTATTGATAACTGCATGCAATTTTGAAAGAAAATTCTTTCCATTTTTGCTATGTCCTACTTTGCAGTGATATGCCTTAAAAACCCAGTAAAAACATGAAAATGCTCAGCAGGTGTGAAACCTCTTGAAAGAGGATGTAAATGTCCAGTTAACTGTTGAACAAGGCTACTTTAATAGTGGTTTAGAATAAGACCTGGCTCTTTTTGCACAATAACATAAGCTGGTTTAAATCAATACATTTTTAGGCTATGATCTAATACTTTCATGGTTTTATTTTCATATATTTTCTATGTAAAACCCATTAAGGGCTGAATCTTGTAAATAACTCAAACTTAAAGAAACGTATATTCCTTTTCTTGTCATGAACATATTTGCTAAAAAAAAAAATCACTCAGCAATAAAATGTTCAGTTCAAACCATCCATCTTGTAAAAATTACTCCATTGCAGAGGAATCTATTTTATTTCATTGTGGGATCAAGTTTATCATCTCCTAGGGGCCGGTTTCCACAGCACTGGGTATGGTCATATTTGGTTAAACAAAGCTTCCTGAGCAAAAGTGGTTTGGAAATGTTGTAGGAAACAATGACACCGGCAGTTGTTTGCTTCGTCACATTTTGGACAGCCACTCGTTTGAGTTTCAGTCTGTAGGAAGAAAAAACATCTAAATTGAGCAGCCTTCAGATGTGATTTGCTGCTTGTCGGCTCTCATCGTGGAACAAACCCATGTGAGTTTCTGGTCATATTTAGGTCTAATCAATTCCTCCTCTGCACATTCCTGCACACTCTTGTCACGGCAGGCGGTTTAACAAGCTTCGGCGTTTCCGGATCTCCTGTAACTCCCTGTCCAGGAACAAAGTCCTGATGCAGAACACAGCGAGCTGCTTGGAGCTCTAAGTTTGAACTTCTATCTCAAATCTATCATCCCTGCCACCATGCTCCCAGCGCATCCTAAACATAGAGTTCACAGCTTCCTACTGCAGGGCCACATTCCTGGAGGTGTTGACATCCAAATGGGAGGAAATCTTTAGTCATGCCTAAAACCCCTTTCCCCCTCTTTCCATCCAAGATGAGCCGATGTCTGCCCTCACCTTCATTTCCAGTACATCTCCATATATCACTGCTGGGATTAGCTGCAGATATGTGGAACATCTGCGTCTGTTCAAAGCCACGCTTCATACTTCTCATACTTTCTCTGTGATGATGTGGACCACCTCCTCTTCATCATCATCTCACAGTTTCTCCACCTGACGAGCTCACAGCCTGCAGGAATCAACTAAGAATCTGAAAAGTCTCCGGCTGTTTCAAGGTGGTTCATAACAGAAGGTGAAGCATGATCATACATGCTGTATTCGATGCTTGGATGTCTAGCCGTTGTCACAGTTTAAGGTTACGTTACATCAGTCGGGACAAAGAAGAAACCTTCAAAATATTTAGATTAAAACAACAAATTGAACTTTAGAATGCAGGAAAAAAGATGAAATATTCCATTTAAATTCAAAAATACTTTATTTATCCCAAGGGGAAATTACATGTTGTCATAACTCATATCAACCAAAGATCTTCCGAGTTGTTGTGGATGGTGATGCTGTGGGCAGGAAGGATCTCCAGTAACAGTCAGTCTTGCTATGAATCTGTAGAAGCCTCTGACTAAAGACACTGTTAACAGTCAGTGGTGTAGTCCACATAATATATACGCCGTATACCCACTAGAAAAGGTTCCATACAACCACTGAAAATGTGCAAAGATGCATATCAGCATGTTTTTGTGACATAACTTTGACTTTTCGTCAGTGGCAGAGCCAGAACGTGGCTCATGGGAAGGCCTGGGAAAATCTGGATGGGCCTCAATTTAAAGCTCATATAAGATGTGCGTGTGTGCGTAAAAGTTACATGATATAAAAAAATCTTTCGGGCCAGATTTAAGTTGTCTTATGGTACGAAGAATATCTATAGCCTACCTTTGTAAAAGGCAGCACATTTATGAACGAAAGGTTTTTGTTCATAAATTCGCCGCCTTTTACAAAGGAGCTTCAGTCAAGTGTGACTTTTTTGTAGTTGGGAATTCCGACTTCCAAGTGGGAAAAGTCAACTGGAACGCCCTCCGAAGTCCGTTTTCCCACTCGGAAAGTCTGAGATTTTTTTTCCGTTCCGACTTTGACTTTCAATATGGCCGCTCTTCAAATCAACTATAGTAGCTGTGGTGGAAACACGTCTATTTTACAAGACACGCTTGTAAGATTAAATCTAAAATCCATCTTGCATGTAGCGTCTGCAACTCTAAACTTAGCAAAATAAAAGTGGTGTTTAGATATAGAGTACAGTAAAATAAACCTGACATCTGCAAGGGCGCAGTTAAGTTGTAATTTGTTGGTGCTGTTACCACTGCTGCTTCGAGGGACACTACGGCTAATGCTAGCATTTTGGAATGGAAGACAGAGCCTGAATACAGAGGAGGCCAGAGCAGCTTTACATTATAAAGGTATCATTATACCTGGTAAGTGATTTATAAAGCGGGAATTGCGTGCAGCTGTGCTTTCTCAAAGTTTGATAAATCTCAAAATGTATTTGCGTAAGTAGACTTTTTTTTGTATTGCTGAGCTGAGGTACGGTTTTATTAAGTATTCTGCGCAGAGTTTTATAAATGAGGCCCTTGTTCATTCTGCACAGTAATATAACTTTTGGCAGTGGCTGCATATTGAAATTCCCTCAATAATTTTTTTTAACTAGGAGTTTTGGTTCTCTTGTCCTTTTTATTGTTTCCACTAAATATGGTGTTTGTCACATTAGCACTATTTTAGTGCAACAAAAAATAGCGCATGATTGTAATGTGAAATATCAATGTTTCTCAATGTTCTTTTGTTTGTTTTTTTACAAATAAAAATCTGATTGGCTTTAATGCTTTTTTATTCAGCCCTCCTGAGCCTGAACCTTTTTTACTGCAATTACAGCTTCCAGTCTTCAGGAATATGTCTCTAGCAGCTTTGCACATGTAGAGACTGAAATGTTGAGGACGTTCTTCCTTCCCAGGTAGCCCAAACGGGATGTTAAAATTAATACTAGAAGTTCTGTTGCATTTTGGACTGCGTTTTGGCTGAGAAACATTGTGTGGTGCTCAAATGTCCTGAGGCAGCGAATGCAGTGTCTGGGAAGCTCCAGGGATTGATTTGGTTGGGGAGCTTGACCTGTGGATGCGATGGGTGGAAACGCCAGGACAGAGACTTTAGAGGACATGTAGAGGTTTAGGTGAAAACCACTTCAGATAAACCAGGATAAGTTAAAACCTCACACAGGGCTAGGTGTAGATGGAGCTGTTGGGGCAAAGTCTGATACCATAGAAATCAGGGTAAGCTAACCGTACCACTTTCTTCTCTCGCTGCTTCTGTTAGCTCATAACACTCAGACTGGATAGATGGAGTCTGTTAAATCCTTCACACATAAATACACTTTGAAATGAACTATGCCCCTGTAGCTCTGACTGAATGTTTAGGGTTCCTGCTGGAAGGTGAACTTCCACTTTAGTCTCAAGTTCTTTTCGTCCTTCTTTCCATCAAATCTTACCAGCTTTCTCCTTCCCTGTTGAAGAAAAGCACAATGCTGCCACCACCATGATTACATTTCAAACATTTTGTTGGTCTATCACATAACATCCCAATTGAAAAAACTGAAGTTTATGGTTGGAACGTGAAAAAGCTCAAGGGGTATAAACCGTTTTTTGTAGAGCACTGCTTAGGAAACAGACCTGTGTGTGGCTCTTCCTCTCATAAAACCACATTATAACTTGTGGTTTAAAAGAAAAAACGTTTTCACCCCTGATGCCTCTAATAAGAGCTACAAATCTCCTTTCAAGGAAAAAGTGATGCCGTTTAGAGGAGTTAATATCTGTCAACGAAGTGGTGTATGCAGCTGGGAGACGGAGCATGTAGTCAGCGTCTGTGGATGCAGCGATGGTGGTGATTGAGCCGATGAAAGGGAGCGGGGTCAGCAGCTCGGTTACAGCAAACAACTGGACCCACCGGAGAACTCGACCTGCTTCCACCAGGTCAAGGTCTCGCAGACTTCCTGGCAGTACTCTGGGGCCAGCGAGTGATGTGTCGGTGGTCCATGATGAAGTTCTGGATGTTCTTGGTGGTCACATAAAAAAATAAATAAAAAAAAGATATGGATTTTGGCTTTATCCAAGACAGCAGCTCATACTTTCCTCCAATCTCAGACGAAGATAAAAAAAGAACAACAAAGCAGATTGAATAGATAAAATGCACTCTGGCTGTGTTTTCTTCTTTTTTTTTTTTGTCCCTATTGCTTCTTATGGGGAATTGTTTTGAACTATCCTACAAAACTGAGCTTTATTATTATTATAATTATAACTTGATGAAATCTAAGCAGTTTATTAATTTGACAAATTAGATTTAGATTGATCTGATTTCCCTCATAGCATCCACACAGAAGATAGCATTCAGTGGATTCGGTACTCCTGATCCCAGTTACAGGTGTCAAAACAAGGCATCTTCAGTACATTGCAGAAATCTGTTTAAACCTTTTCTTGCATGGTTTAAACCAGGAAGACTGAGTCCAGCTGTTCCCAGTCAGCACCTGATGTCCTGCCAGTCCTGGTTTCTCTGAAGGACAAAGAATGTACAGACGTGTCCGTCACATTGACCACACTTTGTAAAACCACTGCTTGCTGCAGTTACAACTGCAAGTCTTTTGAGTTATGTCTCTCCAGTGCTGTTAGTCAAGAGACTGAAAAACTTTTCTATTCTTCCATTCAAAATAGTTCAAGCTCAGATTGAATGGTGAGGTTAGGAGAGCCTCAAAAGTCACATTTTGCCACAGATTCTCAATTGAATTCATGTCTGGACTTTGACTGGGCCATTCTAACACATGGATATGTTTTGATATAAACCACTGCATTGTATTTTGGGCTGAATGTTTATGGTTTTATTTTCACCACACATTGGGTTTTTCCAAAACATTTATTTTTTTTCTCACGTGAGAAGAGTACTTTCTTCAACTTGTGTTTGTAGCAAACTCTAAATAGTACTCATGAACTTGCAACAGTGGCGTTCTACTTGCCACTCTCCATAAATGCTAGATTTTTGGAGTGGACCAATAATAGTGGTCCTGTCTGCAGATTCTCTATCCTGAGCTGTGCAGCTCCCCCAGAGTCACAATGGGCCTCTTTGCTGTTTCTAATGTTAATTTACTAATTAGCTGATTCCCAAATAGGTACCATACCATATTTATTTGTATAACACATTTAAAACAGCATGTCAGCTGACCAAAGTGCTGAGCAAAGTAAGACATAATAAAACAAGAGATGAAGATAAAATAGAAAGCAAAAGCAAAATACAGTAAAAGACATAAAAATAACACAATCAACAGTCAAACGCAAGATGGAAGTTTTAAAAAGGGATTTAAACTGCTGTAAAGATGGAGCCTGTCTCATAGCATCATAGTAAAGGAGTCGAATGTGCATGCCACACATTTTAGATTTTATTTGAATTAAATATTAAAAATTGGCAACCTTTTTCTTTCACTTCAAAATTATAAACCACTTTGTGTTGATCTATGACATGAAATATATTGACGTTGGTGGTTATGTGAGAGTGACCATAATAAGCAAGTAAAATTATATTTGTGCCAAAAATCATTAATACAATGGATCAATCTGAAATCAGTCAAAAGGTTATTTTTAATCTTGTATTATAGGAGGCACCTTGTTGCATATTGTACGTAAAAAAGAAAGTTCTGTATTATAAAGATATATTTGTTTTGAACAATGACATTTCAGGTTAATTTAAATGACTGTTGGAGCTAGACACTAGCAGACCTAAGAACTAGCCTCTTAGTAATGACACTAATTTTAATGATAATCATGAAACTAGCACTAATTGAAGGAAATGTCTGTAAGGAACTAGATGGTATTTAGGCTCCTTAAAGTCTAGCTTTATCAAAAGTATGTCATGTTTGTCCTAGAGGGTGTTTTTTTTTATTTTTACATGACTTAAATCTGAGGGGAAACGACACAGAGCTGCTGTTTGTCCTGGAAGATCACCCTTATCGTCCACTCTTTGGATTCAGAACAGAGTTGTTTTCAGTACAAAATAATCTTGAAATGTAGGCTGGATCATCTCTCACTTGTGTGCCTTGCATAGCCAATAAGAAAACAGGCGAAATAAGATAATGTGCTACAAATGTCCGTATTTGTTGTCTACTGACTGGAACCTAGACAGTTTCAGTGTCATAAACATCTGAAGTATAAAGGTAAATTTTATCTCAGTCTGGTGTCATAATAAAGCTCAATTCAAATGTATTTGTCAGATGGAATTAAAACGTGTTGAATATGTGTAGAAGGTCAGGTTCCTTCGGATTCATGTGAAAAAGGGGGATGAATGCCGTGGCGAGGCATTGTGTGAAAAAGACTCATGCGACAGGAAGCAGATAATGCTGCTAGCTGCTTTGGAAGCCACTGGGAAGCACCATCTCCCAGTGTGACTGTAGCTCACAGCAGATCTTCACTTGGCACGCCTGAACTTACGAGAGGCGGTCGATGTCAAAACATTTTAAAGAGTTATATAATGCTGGCTGTCGCCTCAGGCAGCCGTCAGCTGCAGCAGCTGTGCAGGCCGAGTGGCGAGCCTGAACTTTGTGTTTGATCCCTGAGCAGCTCCTCACTGATTAACTTCTTGTAGCTTCTGTGTCTCCAGCTTGGATTCCTGCGCTGAGAAGGAGAGTCGTATGAAGTCAGGCTGACTTCTGGGTTCTCCAGCGTGGAAACTGTGGAGAGGAGATTGGGTTCCTCCCAGCACTTACCACATAGACCAAAAAAAAATGCTACAGCTGAGATGAAAATCACCGCTGAGTAATCTGCTTAATTACTTAAAACATCTTAAAATGAAATCCTATTTGATGGTTCTTATGGAACTATACATCTAAGGGTAAAAATGTAGGAAAATAATCTAAACTGTGATGTGGAAGATTCCTTCTTTTTTTCCGTCACAAACGTTTCAGATCATCAAATGCATTGAATATCAGACAAATATGAGCAGAAGTTTTGCATTAATGTTTTCATTAAGGATTAAAAAAAGCTATGCAAATCAAACTGTCTTCATGTGGTAGAAATAATTGCCCCCTAAATTAAGTAACTGTAATAAGTGGTGGAAAATGTTTTAATTTACCCCCATTGGAGAGTTTTTATGTAGGAGCAACATGTTTATGATGATACCACTGTAATTTAGTTGGATTTAAGTACAGAATTCATCCATCAATCAATTACAGCAGGTTGTCTAGGGTCGGAAGCAGCAAAGCGGCCCCAGACCACCACACTACCACCACCGTGTTTGACTGGAGGTATGTTCTATTCTGAAACACTCTTGGTATTAAACAAGATGTAACATGACACACACCTTCCAGAAAGTCCCACTTTTGTCTCATCAGTTCACAGAATACTTTAAGATGGATAGTTTTAGGAAATGTGAAACGGGCTTCTGTGCTTGTTTTGGTCAGCAGTGGTTTTAAACTTGAATCTCTCTACTCTTTCTGCGCAGACTCTAATTGTTGAATTGTGAACGGGGAGAATTATTGGGACAAGCGAGGTCTGCAGTTTCACATGTTCTTGGTTCTTCTAAAAAGGTCCTGGTTGAGTGTTTTTGTTGAATTTAGCTTAATTTGAAGTGTGCAACTTTGAAAACGGTCTTGAATCCAATATTTTGATTTACAGATGCGAAAATACAGAAAAAAAGCACTTTTCTATTATTACAGATCATTGGTGTTTGATTCAAAGAGATTATGAATTATTGATGGATTTAGGAGATTAATAGAGAAAAAGGAAAAGACAAACATGTCTTACTCCAGTAGCTGTTTACAGAGCTGGGGCTTTGATTTGTTCTTCCACTCATTCACAGCTGGTTTAAAGGAATATAACATCTTCTGTTAAAGCTGATTACCTCACCAGCAGAGTGAGTGGAATACCTCCGTCCTCCTGGGTGTCTCAAGGTTCTGCATTTTTACAAATTTTTAATGTTAAGATGTATTCTTATTTTTCAATAAACTCTAGATTTGACAGATATTTCTATAGGGAGGAATGCAGGCAGAGGGAAGGGAGGAAGGAGAGAGAGAACAAAGAGTACGAACGGCAGGAGACCAAAGCGAGAGGAAGATACTGGGAGAGGAGAGGAGAGGAGAGAGGAATGACACAATGAAGGAAGGACCGGGGTGAGGAAAGGTGAGGAGGTTCCTCCACACTTTTTCAGACCTGGAAAATATTTAAACGAAATCCCAGCCTCTTCCAGACTGTGTGGGAACCTTGGTGTCTAACAGATGGAGGGCAGACCTGCAGGAGGAACAGCGGCAGCAAAAGGCCCGTTTTCCCCTTCAGATGGGGAGACCGGCTGGAAACATCTGACTGCTCTCCAGGGAAGCTTCAGTCGGGGGGAAACAGGGCGTGTTCATTCTGGGAAAGCATGCATCAGACACAAACTGAACGAGAGAGCAAAAGGTTGGACGTGTAGCCTGGTGAAGGTACAGCCCATTGCTCCACGAAGACCAACATGTGCTGTTAACACTGAGCCTATTCATGCCGTCTGTCCATTCATCATCAGCATTTGGAGAATACGGGCAGGACTGTTTGGATTCTCGGCACAAGGCCGCTGCAGAATTTGAAAGCCGAGTCGTTCTGTTCGGTGTGAGCGCAGGCGGTGTAAACACCACAGCTCAGGGTTGGAGATTCAAAAACCACAACAGCACAAATGTTTTTCAGCGTTCCTGACAGGATGACGGCTCCTCTCTTAACACTGTGGAGGCTGAGAGGCTTGAGGTGACTCTCTGTGCCCCGCCATTTCTGTCAAACGGTAATCCTTCATGTGTTGGACCCCGCACACATCACCACAAACCTGACTCTTGTTTTATCCCTCAGGATTTTTACAAACCACAGGATGATTGTGAAAAATGCGATTCCTTTACTAACAGCTAAATAAGCTGCACCAAACAGTTTCACTTCAATGCATCAAATGAAGGAATCGTTTTTAATAATGAGTCTTTTTAAAGAGCTACAAAAGTTAGCTCATTAACCACCAGGCTTCAATGGTGCTGGATATGAAGAATCAACAAATTAACTTGAATAGAACCTATCAGACGACATGAAGTAAAAAAATAACATGACAAATTTTAACACTTCATGCTCCGATCTAAAAAAAATCAAGTAAAAATGAGAAAAGGTCGTTGAACTCTATTAATCTAAAATGGTTACAGGGGCCATTTCTAAGACTTTGGGAGTCCATTGAACCACAGTAGGCCTGTTTCCACTAGACGTGTTCCGGGACATTTCTGGGAGGAGAGAAGCTGACAGGGTAAGTACACTGCCTCTGTCCTCTCAGCCGTCCTCTCTCCACACAAAACTGGCCCTTTAAGGGCGTCAGCATATCACGACAGTCTCGGCAGTGAGTGACATCGCTGATCAGCCCCAAAAGGCGCCCACAGAGCATAACAAGAGAAATGTAAGAAGCAGGGATGGTTGGTGCATTTCTGTTTGCTGTTTTGTTATAAACTATTTCGCCACCAACTCTTTCAATTTAACAAATGCCATTTGTTTGGTGACCTCTGCTGTTACCATTATCACATATACTATGTGGGGTCATTTTAATCTGTAAAGCACTTTGAGATGCTATTTTGTATGAAAAGCGTCTTATAAATAAAGTTTGATTTGATTTTAATCATTTTTTAAACCGGTTCATTGCCAAGTTGTTCTTTAGACAAAATCTTAGCTTAGGATGTTTTTGAAGTACCTTGCAAAAGTATTCACACCCCTTACACATTTTGTCACAAAAAAAACCTACATCATAATTACAATGTGGATTGAAAATCAAACAGATTTCCATATTTTTTACAAACAGAAATCTGAAAGCGTGGCTCTGATACCCCTAGATAAAGTTCAGTCCAACCAATTGCCTTCAGAAGTCACAGAATTGGTCAACAGAATCCACCTGTGTTTAATTTAACCTTCATATAAATGCAGCAGCTGTGAAAGCTTCAAAGGTTTGTGAGTCTTTTTGCATGGAGTTTAAAAGTTCTCCTTGTGCATGTGTGGGTTCTTTCCTGGTACTCTGGCACTTCCTCCCACAGTGGAAAAACATGACTGTTGCCCTGATGTGTGTGTGTGGTTGTTCATCCTGTGCGTCTCTGTGTTGGCCTGACTGGGATGGACCTGCGACCTGTCCAGGGTGTACCCCGCCTCTTGTCTGACCGCTGGAGACAGACACCAGCCAACCCCCCGCGATCCTGCATGGACAAGCAGGTATAAAGGTGAAACTCGAAAATTTAGAATATTGTGCAAAAGTTCACTTATTTTAGAAGTTTAACTTAGGTGAAAATATATGATATAGACTCATTACATGCAAAGTGAGATATTTCAAGCCTTTATTTGTTGTAATTTTGATGATTATGACTTACAGGTTATAACAACCCCAAATTCAAAATCTCAGAAAATTAGAATATTACATGAAATCAATAAAACAAGGATTTTAAATAGAGAAATGTCGGACCTCTGAAGACTATAATCATTCATATATACTCAATACTTGGTTTGGGCCCCTTCTGCATCAATTACTGCCTCAATGTGGCGTAGCATGGATGCTATCAGCCTGTGGCTCTGCTGAGGTGTTATGAAAGACCAGGATGCTTCAATAACGGCCTTCAGCTCTTCTGCATTGTTCGGTCTCATGTCTCTCATCTTTCTCTTGACAATGCCTCATAGATTCTCTATGGGGTTCAGGTCAGGAGAGTTTGCTGGCCAATCAAGCACATGAATCTTATGGTCATTAATCCAGGTTTTGGTACTTTTTCCAGTGTGGGCAGGTGCCAAGTCCTGCTGGAAAATGAAGCCAGCATCTCCATAAAGCTGGTATGCTGAAGGAAGCATGAAGTGCTCCAAAATGTCCTGGTAGATGGCTGAATTGACTCTGGACTTAATAAACCACAGTGGACCGGCAGATGACATGGCTCCCAAATCAACACAAACTGTGGAAACGTCACACTGGACTTCAAGCATCTTGGATTGTGTGCCTCTCCATTCTTCATCCAGACTCTGGGTCCTTGGTTTCCAAATGAGATGCAACATTTTTAGCCCAGGTAAGATGCTTCTGATGTTATTGTTGTTCAGGAGCGGCTTGACAAGAGGAATACGACATTTGAAGCGCATGTCCAGGATCCGTCTGTGTGTGGTGGCTCTTGATGCACTAAGTCCAGCCTCAGTCCACTCCTTGTGAAGGTCCCCAACACTTTTGAATGGCCTTTTGGATTAATTAGCTTATTAGAGTGTGACACTTTGAGCCTAAAATATTGAACATTTTCACAAGATTCTAACTTTCTGAGATTTTGCATTTGGGGTTTTCATAAGCTATAAAGCATAATCATCAAAATTGTAACAAATAAAGGCTTGAAATATCTCGCTTGGCATCTGTTGAGTCTATCTCATATATTAGTTTCACCTTTGAAGTTGCATTACTGAAATAAATGACCTTTTGCACAATATTCTAATTTTTCGAGTTTCACCTGCAGACTATAGATGGATGAAAGAATACAAATGCAACAAAAAACTGTTATGCCATGCCTCGTTTTCCTTCTACTTTGTGCTGATCTATCACTTTAAATCACAATACATTTGTAAATCATAAATCAGTAAACCCCTCTGACCCCATCAGGCATTTCTGTACCTTATAAAAGCAATGAGATATATGACTCAAGACTTTTGCACAGTACCAGATTGACCTTAATTTTAGGATCAAGTCAAAAAGAGTTTTTTTTTTATTACATCAGCAGATTTAAAGAGTAAAAACCTGGTACTTTTGTTCACTTATTAGGAGGACAAAAAGACCTGGACCAGAAGACTGAAGTGAAGAAAGCAGCGATTAAACCTGCAGTTCACTCTGAACAGCATTAATATGTCAGTATGTTGACATTAGGTAACCCAAAACACAGAGCTTAATTCAAGACATTCCTGGTTTTTGGATGTAAAGTTGGTGAAATGATCTAATCCCACAAACACCTGCGTGCTCCCTTTGTTTAAAGAAAGTAAGCCCTCAGTCATCACTGGACGCTGTGACTTGTTAACATGACTGCGCTCCACAGTTTGGGCCCTTGGCAGTCGCAGCAGGATTAATGGGAGCTTGGCCCTCTGAGCATTTGTTCACGTGGTGTTTTTATGGGGGGGGAAACATCTCCTTCGTTTCTCCACAGGCGAGCAGACCACAGACTTCCTAGAAGAGGCGCGGAGGCCGATTCAAAGCAGAGGGAAGGGAGCAAAGAGCTACAGGGAGGATGGGACAGGGGTGAAACAGGTAGACTTTTTAACCGTCTATGAAAAACAAGCACCAGAAATAATGCTTCAAGTTTACACTTCAACTGAAAAATGCTTTTGCTTCATCTCCTCATGTTGTGCATTTCAATAGAAACCAGATGATCTTTTTGTAGCTTTCAGTCATGCTGGAATGTAGTTAAGGTAACATATTTAGCATGTTTGCAGGATGACTTCCAGGTGGGAATGCGTTGTCTGAAGTGAAGCAGCCGGCACTCCTGGGAACAAAAAGCGAGTCTCAGAGCGGAGCGGCCTCTAAAGTAAGAACAAGAAGGCAGATCTGTTGCCCTGCAGCCGGCAACGGATCTGCACACAGGAGACGACGAACAAGGAGCAGCAACTAACCTTTGTGTTTAAGGTGGAAGCATTAATGCACCATTCATTGTGAGGAACGTTAGTTAGCAGCAGACTAAACACATTTGCTGGCCGGCTCTGTAGTTTGTGGTGGGCACAGCTGAACCTCTCATTTAAACAGCTGCAGAAATAAACACCATGTGATTATTAATGCAGGAAGGAGACTGTGCCACGTATTAATGGGCACAGGGTCAGTTTTTAGCCTTGTGGACACTGAGGCGGAATGAACAGACTCCCAGGTTTTAGTCATTAGGTTAGTGAAGCAGTCGCGCAGATGTGGTTAATTTGCAGAGATGGTTAAATAGAAGGGCCAAATAATAAAAATGGATCATTACTTTTAACTTTGTGGTAATAAAAAAAGGCATGTCCACATGATTTTAAAACATCCTTGTGTCTACTTTATCTTAGCAGCCACACAGTGGATCTTTGATTATTTCCATCATAGTAAAACATGTCAAATGAACCGCATGTTGGCTGCTGTAGACACTATTTTAAACTGTCAGCTCTCTCTACAGTCTAACAATTTCTGATGTTTTAACAGCTTTTACAGAAGATGACTCAAGACAACATAAAAATTAATTTAAAAAAAGGTTAGGCAGCATGGAAAGTATTGGCTCACCCCTCCAAATAATTAAAAATCCACTTAATTACTTTACACCCCTGGGGGGAAACTCAGAGAAGGGAAAAAAAGAGGGATGGAGAATGATTTTCAGGTTTGGTATCCAAAATGAGGAGTGAAAACAGTTCCCCTCCTGCTGGACAAATTGCAGAATGCAGTTAGCTGAAAAGGCAATCAAATAAAGAACCTGATCAAACTTATGGGGAACTGTTACTGTAAATAAACTCAACAGGGAAATTAAAAATTAAAATCCTGCAGGTTTTGCTACCAAAACAACAAGAAGTTGAATGTTTGAGCAGCTTTAAAAAGTTCAAAATCAGTTAAATTTCCAAGAGGAAGAAAAATAAAGCTAAACTCATCCAGTGTTTGAAAATATTAACACCTGAAAACCTTACTTTAGGATTATTTTTCAAAGAGCAAGAATTACAAATCTGCTTTGCTTAAAACCTGGTAGCAGCAGAAGTAGGTAGTAACTAGTTACATTTGCTCGAGTAAGTTCTAAAACAATTTACTTTGAGTAGTTTAGATGCACTGTATTTTTTACTTATTATAAAACAGTAAAATTTCTAGGTACTCTACCACTACGAGTAACTTCCCTGATTGAAGAATAAACACGGTTTAACCAAAGATCCAAGGCAAGCTGTCCTAGATGAATGTGCCTGATCCCATCTGCAGGCGGATCACTGACTTCCTGGCTGACAGGAAGCAGAATGTGAATGTCTCGGACTCCTGGACCATCAGCACTGGCTCCCCTCAGGGCTGTGTTCTTTCTGCTGCACCTCCAACCATCAGTCTGTCAAGCTAATTAAGTTTGCAGATGACACCCCAGTTATTGGACTCATCTCGGACGGGGATGAGTCTGCCTACAGGATGGACTCTGGTGTCCTGGTGCTGAACCCCCAGAAGACTGTAGAGATTATTGTGGACTTTAGAAAGCACATCCTGACCGACACCCCCATCACCACTGTGGACTCATTCCTCTTCCTGGGCACCACCATCACCTCTGTCATAAAGAAGGCTCAGCAGAGAGGATGTACTTCCTGCTGAAGAAATTCAACCTGCCGGCACAGAAGATGATGCGGTTCTACACTGCAATCACCGAGTCCATCCTCACCTCCATCACTGTGTGGTATGCTGGAGCTACAATCAGGGATAAACAGACTGCAGCGTGTTGTGCGCCCTGCTGAGGAGGTGATTGGCTGCAGACTCCCATCTTTACGGGACCTGTACACATCCAGGACACTTTAGCGTTCAGGTCGGATCACAGCCGACCCTTCTCACCCTGGATACTGTGTTTTTGACCTGCTCCCTTCAGGTAGGAGGTTCTGGTCCATTCAGACCAGAACCTCTCGACATAACAGGTTTTTCCCTTCTGCAGTTGGACCCATGAACAATAACCCTTAGACTGTTCCCACCACCCGCTATGTTTCAGTCACATGACCCTGTGTTGTGTTTTTGCACTGACCATAACCTGCACTCATGTATATATTAATTTGTTAACCCCATTTTATTTATTGCATGCCTAAAAGTGATTCTCATGTTTGCACAAAGTACCGCAGGAATTTCCTAATGTTGTGAACTTGTTCACACATATGGCAATAAAACCTGATTCTGATGGAAACACCTACAGTTTATAGCTTTTGAAGATCAAGAACATAGTAAACATCGTCACTAGAAGTACTTCACCCTGTTCTTACATGTGTACATTACCTACTGGGAGAATTAGTTTCATAAGTTTGATGTCGAAAAAGTTTGCTCTAGATGCATTTATTTTGCAATCACGTTATTTCTATTTATGTTACAGCCTTTAAAATACCAGAATTTAAACAAAAATGTCAGACATTTTTAAATAATGAATTGAACGTTATGATCAGTTACTCAATATTTAGTAGCCTTTTAAACAAAAATGCCCCCTTGTACTTCTCTGTACCTCTCTGTTTAAGATTTAAAGCATCTATAAAAACAATAATCGTGTATTTTTTTTTAAACCAATAGCAAAGCATTGGAGCACTTTTATAGATGAGAAGAAAACCTCCTGCCTGGTTAAATTAAGAAAAACTATGTACTTTTTGCTGCTAGCCAAAAATTCATCACCAAAAATAATCAAAGGTAAAGTATCAGATGGTTCAAGTTCTGCAAACCCATCAAAGCAGGTAAAAGTTTGCCTGTGTTACCGGGTTACAGGCTTGAAAGCTCTCTTTGACTTCTCTTTGGTATAAATGTTGGAAAACTATTAAGTAACTCGTGTTGTGCACCACATCCAAACCTGTAAATACCAGGAATTAAAACCAAAATCACATTGGACTTGTATAGTTCTGTATTCATCAAACACCATCCATGCATTCCTGCACATTCAAACAAAAAAACAAAAATTAGAGGCGAATCATTTGCTTGTGTGTATTTAAGACCTTGCAGATATCATTACAGGTGTATTATACAGTACATGTATACAGGCGAAGGGAGAGGAGATATAAAAACAGGCTATGATTATCAAGGGATACAAAAAAAAGAGCATATACAAAAGCTTATTTAAATCATTCAAGTACCTCTAACTCCATGCTTCAGTCTTGAGAATTTGAAATCATTTGTACAAAATGTACAAGAACTGTATCCCATGTTGTGTTGGACAGAGATTTCTCTGTTCAGAAAAATCTACACAGAAAATATCAAAGAGGACTTTAATAGAAACCAGAGCTTACAGGATAGAACAAAACTTTTATTTAACCTTCTAATTTTGAACTGATTTCAGCTTCAATTTACAAAACTTTGTAATTGAATTACTAAATTTGGGAACTGTAGGAAGGAATTCTAGCAAATTCCCAAACAAGTTTCTAGTTAGAACCTCTGAAACATTTTATTTCATTCAATAAAACAAAAACTTTAAAAACTTACTTCTTCTCTTACGAAAAACAGAAATGCAGCAATTGAAATGAAAACTCATTCATGCTCAGAATTCTCTCAGTGTGACTGTAGTTGTCAGGATGCAGCTCAGCTCCAACTCAGGTGAATAAGTATAAACAACGCACTGTTATCCGTGTATTTATCAAAATGTACGTTCCTTACTCTGATTATTGGGCTGAACACTTATCTTCTGGATGATGAGCAACAGGAGAACCACAGTGAGATGTTTTATGAGTTGAATGTGGCAAGAAGAGCTAAATGTTGTGGAGTAGAAAACCTAACAATCATGAATGAAAGTCTTTACTTATGGCATGGGTGTCCAGCTCCAGTCCTCGAGGGCCAAGTCTCTGCTCCAACACAGCTGATTCAAATGGTCCGACTACCAGGTGTAAGCACTGCAGAGGCCTGCTGATGAACAGTCATTTGATTCAGGTGTGTTGAACTAAAACATGCCGGCCCCTGACGACCCACACTGATATGGCCAATGGCCTCTGAGGTAACACGGCTACAATGTTCTGAAAAAGTATTTCCTCCCCCTTTTACAGATTTGTTTTGTTTTCTGGTTGGACATACTTAAATGTTTCGGATCATTAATCAAATATTAATCCCAGACAATGATAAGCTGAGTAAAAACAGGAAGCCGATTTCCAATGATGACCTCTACAAGCTAACCTTGTTAAATCATGACTCAACTGTGACTACATGTCGTAGGTGGAATCTGACTGGCCACATCTAGACTTGAATAGTGTCTGACAAATTAAAGTAGGAGCAACACATCATGCCCTGATCTAAATAAATGCAAGAAAAAAATGAGTAATTAATGTGCATCAGTCTGGAACGGCTTAGAAAGCCATTTTAAGGCTTTGGTGAATCCTAGTGAGAGCAATTATCCACAACTGGAGAAGAGGTGAACCCACCTAGGAGAGGCCAGCGATCCAAAATGTCCCCAAGACCAGCGACGAATCATCCAAGATGTTGCAAAAGAAAACATCTAAATCCCTCCAGGCCTCAAGTGCTTTTAGTTTAGGTCAGTGTTCAGGATTAAACAAGAAGAAAGAGACCAGACAATAGGAACTCAAAGACTGGTCTCACATTTATCCAAAACCTAAAAATAATCTGTATTTTCGAACAGTTATTGGCTTTAGGGTTTATTACTTTTTGACACAAGGCTACGTTGATTTAAATAGCTTTATACTCCTAAAAGAAATCATTTAAAAGCTGCATTTTGTATTTACCCATCATTTGATTTATGATGATTTGAAACATTTTAAGTGTGACAAAAGCAAAAAAACAACAGAAATATTTACATTTTTCACACTTTTTAGTGCTGTAAGAAGCCTGTCTTTTTTTAATAGTGTATTTTTGATGTGGAAGACATCAAACAGATGTAAAATACTTGCTCAAAACGTTTAAATAAAATCGCGTTTGGCTGAGTTTCACACAAGTAAAAAAATTATCAAATTAACAAAAACCCTGATGTTTTCCTACTACTCCACAACATTTAGCTCAATAGTCTAAACATAAAGGAAATGGTATCCCCAAACCTTCCAATGACACAATCTCCAGGCACCAAAACATTAAAACTTACAAATCTACTGAAATCAATGTTTTAAAATCACAAATGCAACATGAACAGGTTTGCTTCCAGTACATGAAGAGACTTGTGCAAAAACAGTAAAAGCATGTACAGACCAAACCTCTCATGAAAAACATGCTAATATTCATGGACAAAAAAAAGGGTTCTTTTTTTTTAAACAGTCGTAACCTCTCTTTACATGTCGCATTTCACACATCAGGACGCGAGAAGTTAAACTTGGTCAAAAAAACGACGACTGCTCTACATTCAGACAGGGTTCAGTTTTCATTTCAGATCCATTTAAACAGCTCTAACGCTACCATTTGCATCCTGCAAAAAGGTCGAACTGAAGAACCCACCTGGGGTGAAAAAACACCTGAGTGTGTGTGTGTTGTTTTTTTTTATTCAGCTGACCAAAATGCTTCCAGACTTTTACAAAAACTAGAAGTGACATTAGATCCTTTGAGTGATCCTGAAAGAGAAGCGAAGATCACGCCAGGCCTCTAGTTTTTATCTTTTTTTCTTCTTCTTGAAGCTGTGAAAGTCTGACCTCAGCAGCATTAGGGTCTCTGCGGGTCGTACTGCTGGTAACGGTTGAGCTTGTCTGGGTCGTTCGCGGCCATCTGGGTGAAATCCTGGAAGATGTCCTGGTAGGTTTCGTCCCCTGTAAATAAAAGAAAAACAAGTAGCACAAACATAAACAATGCAAAAAGGAAAATAAAGATATGCAGCCATTTCGAATGTTCAGAGCTCTTTTCCATAATAAAACTACAGGTTTTGAACAGTTTTTTTTCCCTTCTTCACACAAATCCATCAGTCACACTTAAGTCTGTCCGACTTTCAGATCTGCTGCAACAAAGTGAAATAAAGGCTGACAGAATTATAATTATGGCTAAAGTAATAAGGAAATTGACCCCATCCAGGGTTTAGACAGTTTTCTAAAGTACTGATGTCTTCTTCTGGCCAGTTTTAAAGTAAAAACCTTCACCATTCATTTATGGGCGATATTTCTACAGTAGTCTGGGTGGATGGATAGATGGACAGATTAACAAATGGATAGATGGACGGTTGGATGGATGGACGGACAGACGTACGGATGAACAAATGGATGGATATATGGATGGGTGAATGGACAGATTAGGATAGACAGATGGATTAAATGGATCTATATATGGATACAACTTTTACACATTGGAACAAGGAAGTCTAAAATACAAATATTTTTAAACATTCACCCAGACCTGGAAACCCCATAAACCTTTCCAGCCTGAGTGGGAAACGTGCTCCTGAAGGAGCAGATCAACAGCAGGACAGGCCAGAGTTGAGACGCTCATGCAGTGAAGGTTTCATCAGCAAGAACAGAGAAAGAAAAAGTTGTCCCTACCTGATGGTGTCGGCGTGGCTCGAGAAAATGAAACAGAACAACACAGGAGTAAAGAACGGGAAGAGCCAGGAAGGCAAATCCACTCAGCAAGAAAAAAAGAAGCCCACAGACATTTGTTTTTCCTCAACAACTGTATTGTGATTAAAGTGCAGGAGTTTATATACAAAAATACAGTTGTGTTGGCCTCAGTACCCCAAAGAAACAGAACAGAAGGAAGGCACAAACTCTGGGGTGGAGAGCGAGAAATGAAAAGCAAAATAAAAAACAGAAAGAGAAACAAGATGAGAAGAAGACCCTTTATGTCAGGAAAGTGGTTCTCAATCTGACTGAGGTTTAATTCTATCTTCGCTTTAAGTTTTAAAAAAAAATTGTAGAACTGTGTGAGAATTTACTTCAATACCAATCCTGAGATTAAGAAACACTCTGCTGCTTTTAATCCCAACTCATTGAAACACAAACAAAGATTAGCTCAACTATATGAAAACAGGGTGGGAGGACCAATGAGGTTGGATCCCTACCACAGTCCTTCCACCTAAATATATCAATCACCCTTTTGATTAATTAACCAGCTGATTGGAGGCTGTGCAAGAAGGAAACGCCACTTAAAAAAGAAAACCCATCAGTGACACATCACTAAGCACTCACTTCTGCTAATTTATCTCCTACACATCATTACAACAGAACTAAGAGCTTTACCACTAAAATGTGGTGCCTTGCTAAAGTATTCACACCCTTTAAATGTTATAACTACAAACTTCAGAGCATTTTATTTGGACTTTACGTGACAGAGAAACACAGACTAGAGCAGTGTTTTTCAACCCTGGTCCTCAAGGCACACTGCCCTGCATGTTTTAGATGTTTCCCTGTTCAGCACACCTGATTTTCAACAGCTCCTGGTGGCTGATTAACAGGCTTTTTGCTGAACTGCAATCATCTCAAGCCGGGAAACATCTAAAACATACAGGGCAGTGTGCCTTGAGGACCAGGGTTGGGAAAGTTGGCAAGGAGAGCATTAATCAAAGCAGTCAAAAGCCACTGGTAACTCCAGAGGAGCTGGTAACCTTACACGTTTTGGTCAAACCAAATTGAAACTGTGTCCTACATTAAAAACATTATGTGTGGAGGAAATCTAGCCCTGTCCATCATCCTGAACACACCGTTACCACAGTGAAACAGGGTGATGGCAGCATAATCCTGTGTTCTTTGGCAGGGAGAAGGAAGTGGGGTCAGGGTTGATGGGACAAAGTATGAAGCTAAATTGGGGAAGGTTTTGGAAGAAAACCTGTTAGAGGCTGGAAAAGGCTAAAGACCAGCGCAGAGCTTCACCTAAAAGCAGCATAAGGATCAACCCAGCAACTCTAAACATGCAGCCAGAGCTACAACGGATTGAAAATCCTTGATGAGACTCTATGCAATCTGTCTGAGGCTGAACTACTTTGGTAAGAAGAATGGGCAAGTCATTAGTCATTAGACCCCAGAAGACTTTAAAGCTGTTCACGTTACAATTATGCACTACTTTGCATTGGTCTGTCACATAAAGATCACAATAAATATATTAAGATTTCCAATTGTAGCATAAGAAAATGTAAAAAAGTAGAGGAATAATACTTTTTCAAAAGGTACTGCATGTATATTATTATTTTGCCACTCCGGTCCAAATGTGAAAAATGAAATAAGAGATTTCAGGGTACAAACAGCTCTTCAGTGCGCCCTCTAGTGGTCAGCACAAGCAGCATCTTCACTTGTTTCTACTTCTAAAACATCATTAGTTCACCATTAGTGTCTTTTTCACGGACTGATTTTTTTCATTTTGAACACCCCGCGTTGTACAGCAGGGGGCGCTCCTTCCCTTCCATTACTTCAAAGTGCTTTAGGATCCCCCTGATGATTTAATGCGGCATGAAGAAAAGATATGCGATGAAACTGGGGTAGATTTCAATCAACGAAACCAAACTGAGCTGCGAGCTCATCTCATTCCACAGTCTTTCTGAAGATTTTGATATAAGTTGTTGTACTAAAGCTCTCCCATGACTCCCACAGAGAGAAGCTAAAACTAGAACATGATTTTTTTTTAAAGTGTTACACAGTTACATATCCATCCTTTTCTAGTCTATTGCACTTGACGATGCATCATCCCTAAATGGGTTGTGTATATTTGAAGAGAAATCCAGTAACATTCCAGACGATCACTGTAACGGCGATAAAAGGCCTTTCATCTTACAATTTTAGATTTCTTGTGAGTATAAGCAACAAGCAAGGGCACTGACTCATCATAAATAAATGCCTTTCAATAAAAAAAATAATAAAAAAAACAACCCAAGGGTATGAATACAACATCCTCATGGCACTCATCCCTCTGCAGCTACAGTCACTCTTCTGTTAATCACCAACTATAAACATTAATTATTCACATGTACAATGAAAATAGCTTTAACATGCTTCCTAAAGGTACTTTATAAAACAAAATTGTTCTAAAATAGATTTCTTTTTATCCAGGCATGTAAAAACAGCAAGACGCATCATACAGTTAAACCATAAAAACAAGTAAACAAGCCCTGAACGTAAACAAGACCTTAAATTAAAAATCACAAGAGGGTACATTAGTTGCATAAAATCAACAACTGGAATGTGCATAATTTCTAAAAATGGATGTTTATAGTTTACAGACACACGACATGCGCCCCTACAACGAGTTTCATTCAAACGTCTCGATTATTGCCGGATTTTGTGATGGAGTCCGAGTGTCACTGATTATTGCAGGCAGCAACTTGGCATTGTTTTCAATAAATACGTTCATTTCTCGACAGCGGCTGTAAATTACAGAAGCACCTCTAAAACAGAGGAAAGCTTAGACAAAAACAGAGATTAAGAAAGTGACATTTTCTTTCAGTTTTGTGCTCTCCCACATGATAACAGTCACGTAAAGGAAAAGTCGCTCGGTTTTGGAAGCAAAACTCTTGCTTAGAGTTTAGATTTGATGGCTTTAGGCTGTCGCATCAGCCCTAACACCTGATGATAAAATGATAACATGGTGCAGCAGCTGGTTTAGCTCCCAGTAGGGAATGAGTTGGGCTAAGGTAACTCTAATAGAGTTCCATAATGAAGAAAATGTGGCAACGCTCAGAGACTCAGTTTTGCTGCTTTAACTGAACCCAACTCTGAAAGCCTGAGCTTTTGCACCTCTAATCAGATTCATCGAGCTGCAGGCTAATGAACTCCTGCATGCACTTCCTGTACTGCATCTCGGTGGGGCTGTTGGAGTTATATTGACCTGACGGGTTGTAGGGCCCCTCCGCCTCCCGCATCTCTTCGTTCATCTTGGCCAACCGCAGCCTGATGAAGGGAGAGAAGAAGAAGAGCAAGAAGTCACAAACACAAAACAGACCAGAAAATATTAAACCTACGAAAAGTTGAACAATAACATTGCAATGTCATTACAACTCAATGCTTTGCAAAAGTATTCATACCTTTAATCATATTTGATAGACCAACCCAAGTAGGATATAACTGTATAGGGAAAAGAAAATGATCCATGGTTTTTAGAATTTTTTTTTTTTTTTACAAATAAAAAGGTAAGTTTACAGTAAGGTCTGTATTTACATTTAGCTCCCAGTCTCGTAGGGTAATCAATTCAGTTAAGAAATACTTTATTTATCCCCAAGGGGAAATTAAATGCTGTCATAACTTATATCATCCAAGTATCTTCAAAGTTTTGGATGGTAATGCTGTGGCCAGGAAGGATCTCCAGTAGCAGTCAGCATTGCGACAAATCTGAGGAGGCCTCTGACTGAAGACTGTTGCTATCTTGTGACTGCCATGACATGCTAACACTTCCATTTCCAGGCAGCAGCGATGATATTCCACAGTAACATGTCCTGGATGACACAATCAGTTGTTAGCAAACGTTGTTAATCCACCTCATTTGCTTTTGCTGCTCTTCTTTAAATCTCTGTCTGGCTGTGTGGTTAGAAAGCTGGGTGGAGAGAAGTTGAGGTCTTGAATACGATCCTTTTCCATTATGATTGATATAAGAGATGGTTTGAACTTCCAACTTCTCTCTCTGCTCTTTGGCCCTGCTCTGCATCTATTAAGCCTCTTTCTTTTTAACTCCTCTGGGAACCTCCGTCCCAGTCTTCAGCATTTTGCAGACACTATGTGATTTCTCCCACCTGAGCTTTGGATCTCTGCAGCGCCTCCAGAGTTTCCATTAGTCGCTTGGCTGCTTCTTTGAATATTGCTCTGCAATGCAGCTGTATTCTATCAGCATAAGTTGAGCTGAAACAAATGTACTCCACACTTTATAGGTTTTTTTCTTTTCTTCCTTATATAAATAAAACCATGGATTATTCCCCCATCACTTCACAATTATTCTCTACTCTGTACTGATCTATCATATAAAAGCACTGTACGAACCATTAGATTTCTGGTTGTAATGTGACAACAAAGTTTAAGAGGTATGAATATTTATGCAAGGTAGTGTACAAGAAAAACTGAAATCTTAAAAGTAACAAGTGCATACATTTAATAAATATACCATTCTTAAAACCTTTCTGGTTTTCAAATTAATACAGTTGAAAGAAATAAAAATGAGATGAAACAAGATAATTTTTTACTGACTTTTTATTTTTCTGTTTGAGATTATTATTACTTTTACTTATAGTAGTTACAGTAGTAGTAAAAGCATTTAAATGCAACCGAACATAATTAATTGGACAGAACTTCTCAGTAATAAGGTTAACTCACAATGTGACGATATCTGCGTTTGCTGCCTCCACCGCTATGCTCAGCGGCGTCTTCTCGTCGATGTCGGCAGCGTTTTGATTTGCTCCTCTTTTCAAGAACAAACATACTTGGCTGTGACAGAGAGAAGTTAGTTATATTTTTAGAAATGATAGTGGCAGATTGATGTGGTAGTGAAGCAAAGGACGTAAACAGACCCTGTGTGTCCCAGCATGGTGGCATGGTGCAGCGGTCCACGGCCCTGAGCGTCCAGCTGGTTCACAATTGCTGCATTTTGGAGCAGAAACTCACAGGTGACCAGTGAGCCCTGGGGGAGATATCATATGTATTTCCCTAAGTTTACTGTATATTCGAGTCAGTTTTCCAGAACACTATTGTACTGATATGTGCTGGATTCATGACATTTCAAACAAATTATTCACATCTGTTGAATAAATCCAGGATAAAATGTCGTAAAACTGACAGGATTTCTTATATTCACACTGACCCCATGCACTGCCATGATAAGCGGCGTCCTCTTGTCCTCCTCTGTGTTGACCCAGTTGACCTCGGCGCCGTGGGCCAGTGCCTCGGCCATGTCCGGCAGGCTGCGGGTGAACGACGCCCAGTAGAGCTGCAGACCCGGGCTGTACTCCTTTGGCTCGTAGAAAACCATCTCCTTACAGGGCGAAGCTGCCGGGAGAGTGGCGGGCATGGGTGGAGACTCCGCAGCTTCTGGGAATTGGAAGGAAAGATTTGTGTCATGTCAAAAAGTATTTGCCCCCTTAGATTTCTGTTTTTGATTTTTTGTCACACTAAAATGGTTCAGATCAAATAAACCAATGACCTAAATGCAAAAAGAAGTTTCATTTCTAAAGGAACAAACCTACCCATGTCTACCTGGCCCCGTGTGAAAAAGTAAAGGGTTCAAGTTCACTAGTGATACAAAGGCCTGATTACTGTCAGACCTGTAAAATCAAGGAATAACTTACGCAGACCCTGTCTGACAACATGAAGTAGGCAAAAAGAGCTCAAAAAGCAACACAGGAACTCAGTGTTTCAGCAGCTTTGCAGTTGTCTGGAAGTTTGTTCCAGATAAGAGGACCATAGAAACTGAAAGCTGCTTCTCCATGTTTGGTTCTGATTCTAGGGATGTTTAGTAGAATAGAGTTGGAAGACCTGAGTGGTCTAGTGGGTTGGTATAATGACAACAGATCTTCAATATACTTTGGTGCTAAGCCGTTCAATGATTTATAAACTAGTAAAAGTATTTTTAAAAGGTGATGTGCTCTACTTTCCTGGGTCTTGGTGGCGCGAACTCAACCTGGGTGTCTAGTGTCTTTTGTGTTCTGATAGTAGAGCGAATGTCAGGGTGGGTTTAGTTCTCCTTCTGGGATGGGGCTGGGGGGACTGCCTTGGGGTCCCGGATTGAACGTGCCATGGCCTCCCTCCCCTGGTGGATCCCGGTGAACAGCGGTGCCTTTTGGGGTCAGTGGGGGAGCTGGCTCCCTGGGAAGACATTTCGTCTCCCAGTCCTTCTCTCCCCATCCCCAAACACCTCTGTCCACCCGCTCCATCACTTTACCACTCCTATAGGGTCTTGGGGCATGGGCATATCACTGGGATAGCGAGGAGGGGTTTCCCTCCTCGCTATCCCATGGCGTCCTGGGTCCCAATTTAAATATACAACTTAGACACTCCCACTTATAACATTTTCACACGACACATATATAGGGACTTTGGGGTGGGCACACTTTTCGGCATCCAGAGGGGGAGCGGTTCAATCAGCTTCACCTCTGGTGCCGGTGCCCACTGTTAAACCACATATACACACTGAGGGCTCGGGGTGGTGGTTGGGGGATGTGTGGCTGCCTTCCCCACATCCCACCCCTCTGTTCTGAATGCACATTATAACAACACGCATCAACACCATACTCGAGCGGGAGGACAGAGGCTAGGGGTCTTCTCACACCCCTGTTCGCTACGGGCCATCAGGGGTTGGGGTCCGGAGGAGGAACAGGTGGTCTAGTCTAGTCCTAGGCTGGTGGGCTGCTTCGCCACTGTGGAGCCCTTGGCGGTCTGCTTGTCTCCGTCCTATAAGGTAGGGGGTCCATCTTCTGGGTCCGGGGGCTGGTGGCTCTACTGGGGCATCGGTACCTGGACCTGGGAGCATGAAGTGTGTATGGGGTGTGTGAGTGAGGGTACAGCGTCATTTCTTGGGTGTCTTGGTGAGTTAGTGAGAATGTATGTGTTTAAGAGGGAGGGAACGTATGACTGTGTCTTTATGTCTTTGTCTGCCTGTCAGGTTGGGTCTTGGGCTGCCCTCTCGCCTGGCGCACCTCAGGCCTTACATTTAATGGGGGGCCTATTTCCCCTCCGTCACTCCCCGCCAGTGACGGATGCCCCTGCCGACTGGTGCGTCGGTGGTCAGTCTGGTTCGGACCTGGTGCGTGCCTGGCCGAGCCGGTGTGTCGGTAGGCCGATGCGCTGGGCCGATATCTTCCTTTGGTTGGTTGGGGCACCTCTTTTAGGAGTGCCAGGTTTGGGATTGTTGGGTGGTACCTGCTCGGTGGCTCGGCGGGATACGGATCCAGCATCTCTGCTCGTTCGATCACCTGTTCTGTGCGCACCGTGCGTGGTCGGTTCATTGGCGGGTTGGACCGGCCCTGGCCTTTGTTGGATGCCTGGTCTCGGCGCTCTGCGTTGTGCGAGATCAGGACCCGGGAGATGGTACAACTGGTGTCCAGGTGCTGGCTGAGCCCGGCCTGGGGATGCTGTCCATCCACTGCGGCTATCGGTGGGGCGCCCTGACGTGGGGCAGGGGTGGGGCGCTGGGATGTTGGCGGTGGGGATTGGCCTAGGGTAGTGGTGGTGCTTGGCGGCCAGTCCCTTGTCGGGTCCCTATTGGGGGGTGGGGCGCCCCTGGGCCCCGGCTCTCACGGTCCATGGACCGGCCCGCCCTGGTGCGGCTGGTTGCCGGCGGGGCCCGTGGGCTTGTCACTGCTGCCCCCCGGGCCCCTGCATAGTAGCCGCTGGACGTTCCCCTGGGGTTCTCCTTTGCTCCTCTCTTGGGGGATGCGGTCAGCCCCGCCTGGGTCCGCCTGGGGCTCCTTTAGACGTCTTGGCTCCGATCTTCTTCATGTCTGCATCGATTCCTGGGAGACGGATTGATGCCTGCTCACACCAACTATCAAACACTCTTATGGAGAAACCTTATATGCACCAGCATGCTCTCACACACACATAGATGTGGGGTCTCTGGTGTTTAAGGATATATTCTTGGGCTGAGGTTATCATTACTAGAGCTTGATTAATCGGTACCATGAGTTTTTCTGTGACATTGTTGTATTTTTATATCCAATTTTGTGTGATGTGGTTGTGTAGTTCTTAGTTCACGATGTTTGGTTTGTTTTGTCGATGTTCCTTTTTCGTTTTTTATTTTGTTTTGTTTTTCCCCCTCTCTCTGCCGTCCTTTGGGTATGGAGGCAGACTTCAATGTCTTCCTGTGTTTTCTTTGTTCCCTTTCCTCTCTTGTATTTTCAACTCACCCTCTCTCATGACTTTTTGTTTCCTACCTCCCTTCTTCATCTTCTTTCTTTCTTTCTTCCCCATAATTTTCCGTCTCCGTGTCCATAACATCAGGAAATAAAACCCCCAGCAATTCATAATAAAGATTTTTCACACATTTATCAAGTGGAGAACTAGAGCAAAAGCTGTACTGCTCCACTTGTGAAAGTAAATCTGTTGGGCTTCTACTTGGTACTCAGACACCAATTCTGAGATCCACACTGCCACACACAATGCTATGAACATTGTTTTTTGATTGTTGTTTTTTTCTTAGAGATTTTAAAAGTACAAAACTGTGAGGTGAGGTGTGTCTCACCTGGATCTGCCAGGCTATTGCTGGATGGAGTGGTGGCCAGCATCTCCCTGCTCCCATCGGCACTATTCTGAATGCCGCTGTCCGCACTTTTCACTGTAAAACAAATTGTCTAAGTCACTATATGTGGAACAACATGAAGCCGTTTTTGCCAAAGACTATAAAACAAAAGGAACACCTTCCAGCTGATGAGTTTTTATTTGTAATGATCACCAATACCAGACTCCAAATGTTCCTGACATTTGGAGTTTGAAGGTCATGATAAATAACGTACATTGTTATGTACTTCTCTGAAGATGGATTATTTTTCAGGCAAATTAGAGAGGTTTCTGCTGTCTGATTAGGAAGGTACACCTAATATTTTTTCTTGGCAACAACTAAATACTAAACTAAATACAGAACCCTGATGACAGACTCCCTCCATCACCTTAAGATCCCGGTCCCTAAAAACCAAAAAAGAAGAAAAAAAAAAGAAGAAACAAAACAATGACACAGAAACAAGTGCAAATACCACAGGGTGAGAGAAATACTGCCCTCTTCCTTAATAAACACATGACTCTGGATGAGGAAGGAAGAGAGGAAAGGAAAAAGGGCAGCTACTCCCAAAACTGTAAAATTCAAACGAACAGCAAAGGGCGGGTTGGATGCAAAGCAAGCCAAACACTCAGCTTTTATTACTTACTGCTCCTGAGCTTGGAGGAGGTGTCAAAGTAGGAGAAGAGCGAGTCAAGCTCATCAGGACAGAAGAGCGAGTCGCGGCGGGCCTTTTTGCCGCAGGCAGCAGCTACGCAAGGGATGATGGGAGGTGCAGTTAAAGTTGCCGGGGAGGGTTGGAGAGTTTTGAGGTCAGAAATGTAAAGGGGTTAATCCAGAAGCAAGAAACAGCCCGGGGAGGAATGAAGGGTGTTAAAAGTAAAAAGGAATGAGAGAGGAGGAGAAGAAGGCAAGGTAGGGAAAACAGATGGTTAGACTACAGGCTCAGCTAACACTGGAAGAGACAGACTGCAAAAAGCAATGTGATGCAAAGAGGCTGCGACATATGCTGCTCACAAAGAACATAGGTTATGCCGATGGGTGGCCTACAAACACCACACAGCTGTCAGTCAACATGGTGTGTTGCTGCTTTTGAGTCTGGAGAAGAAAACCCTCTATAATTTAAACCCAGTGTAACATTTTACAACCAGGTAAAACTTCACGTCATAACTTCTAGGCCAAAACTGGTGGTCATGGTGACAAAAAAATGTTAACGGTTTGTTTTTTTCTATAAGGCACTGACCAGGCTGTCCTGAGACGTGAGAGCCCGGACGGAGTTTGGGTGTGGGTGGAGGTGCCTTTGGTGGCAGATGGTCAGAGCTGCTGCTCAGCCTCTTTTCCTGTTTGCTCAGAGAAACCACTTTGTTCCGAAGCTCCTCGTCTGACGGCCGGCGGACGAAACGCCGATCAACGTATTTGGCTTTGATGTAAGCCTCCACCTCGTGTCTGTTGCCAAATCACACAGACACGTTGGGTTCATTAGTGCCTCGGACGTTAAAGCCAAGAAGTCCAGAGGTATGAATACCTTTCTAAGGTCTAAGGCACTTTAAGTTGTTCAGTAAAAGAAAAACTAACAGTAGAGACACTTTGTTTTACCTGGGGTCTCCCGGCTGTGGTTTCCTGGCTCCGAGCTCTTCTCGTCGAGCTTCATATATCTCATTGATTACTTTGTTTCCCAGTTCACACATCAACTGGTGAAATTTAAGAAAGACAATGATTACTGAACCTGGCATAAATCAGAATAAAAATATGGTTTGCAGCAGGGGTAAAACATAAGATTATATGAATCTGAAAAAAGAAGCTGAATTACCTTAAGCAGTTCTGGCTCCCATGTATCCAAAGTCAAAGACCGAACCTTGGAGAAATGCACGCCCAGACTCCTGCAGCGGGAACAAGCGAAAAATAATCACTTTAAATACGTAACAGCAAAGTTCTGAGGATTTATTGGCATTGGAGGGTTAATTACAGAAACGACTTTGTATTTAAACACTGCATTTCTCAAATAACTGTCTGCTATTAGAGCAGAGAAAATACTCATACGAATAGTAATTTTGACTTTTTTTAACAAATAATGGGTCTATTTTGTTCTTTCACAACAGTTTCAAGTTGGGATTACATGGACAGCTCCTTTAATTATGCAAATAAACAAAAAACCAAGAACAAATTTTGCATCAGTGTTATTACAATTTGGCAACGTAGCTGACGCTTCACAGTAATTTAAATATATTCAAACTGTCTACTTAAACAACTTGATTGCTTTCAAATTGAAAGAATTGTAGGGGGTGTCTTGCAGATGAAAGAAAATACAATGATGAATCACTTCATCTTTCAATTATTCTGCAAATATCAGAAAAATTCCAGCTTTTATGTGAAATAAGTCTGATCAGAAAGGTTTTCACACCTGTAATAAAAAGCTTTAACCTGTGTGACTTTTCCTGCCCTTTGAAGGTACATTATTTTATCAAGCAAAGCAGGATTTTAAAAAGATCTATTTACTTCCATTTATTAATTTCATTTGCTCAAGTTTGTAGAGTGTAGTGAAGTATATCCTAAAAATATAGCCTGTGTGAAAGAGTCAAAAACACAGAGATGCCATTAGATTATTGCTTTTTAAAGTAGTGTGTGGGAACAAGCCCGGTCAGTTTTTTATTAAGGTTTAATTAGAATTACCCTGGAAAGTTAAATGTTGTGACAACATCCCACACACACGGAGGATTTATGTAACAGCAAGTTCACATTTCAATAAACCCCCAATGCCTTTCACGCCGTGACAGGAAATATTTTCCCAAACTTACAAAAACAAACCATTTTTAATTATTCCTAGTTTTCACAGAGCTAAAGTGAACTCCACATGAACTGTGCTTATCCAAAACATTTGAGAAATAAACAAAATGCACCCAAGAGTTCATTTGGTTTATTAATTCAGATGATTTTTTTTACACCACGTGTGAAAGCTGACAGCATTTATATGCATCAAAATTTTTGCAAATTTATATTCATTTATATTTCTCCCTAGCTTTTTATGTCAGTGTCTATCTCATCCGGCTTCAGTCACTTCAAACCCGTTTCTGTGTCTGATAATTGAGCAGGAAGGGAGCAGACTGTGTCTCTACCTGTGGATGCCAGAACACTGTATACAGAGAGTGATGCCCAGGTTGATGCTGGCCCAGCGGGGATCTGGTTGGCTACAGTCACAGCAGCAGGCGTTGCCAGGAATGGCCAGGACCTTCTGCAGGGCACTCTCTCCTTTCAGCGACCTCTCCTTAGGCTCCCCTCCCGAGTCCAGACTCCCTGTTGATGTGGATGACTTCCTGTCCAGCTTCTGGCATGAGGAAGGATGAGGAAAATGCACAGAGTTCAGAATAGACAGCTAATTAAACTCAAACAAACATTACAGAAAACTGTCGTCCACGCTTTTCCTTTATAAAGTGAAATCATACTCGATTGTATCGTTAAAAGATTTAATATCTGAATCTTTCTGCCAGCACAGTGACTGATCGTTCTTATACTTGGAAAGACTGACGCTCTCAGAGTCAGTGGATTTTGTTTCTCACCTCGCCGTTATCTCCCTTGTCGCGGAAGGCGGTGGCGATACTGTTCTGGACGGCTTTGATCCAAGCCTGCCGCAGCTTCTCCGTGTCTGCCTGCATCATACAGCTCCTTCACGGGGGAAAAAAAGCATCAAACAGCAGCTGTCAGCTAGGAGAGAACGTGTTTGTGTGTACTGAATGATAGATACGGTGCTTCTCCATGTTCTAGTTTAATGTTTCTTAGACTCTTAAGAAATTTTCATGCAATTCAGACTTACTTTGTGGGTGAAACTACTTCAAAACAAAAGCGCCGCTCTATGTCCTCACAGTGCTTGACTGTGCATAACCTCAGGTCTTCTACCACTACTGTCGGGTTGTCCTGGGGGGGGGGGGGGGACAGCAGAAGCTCGTTGTAAAACTAAATACCACACAAACATCTGAGACACATACAAAAGAGTACAAAAAGGATTGCTCAACACTTTTACAAAATTAAGGTAAAACCTGACTGTGCTAACCATTTTCTCAAGACCTTGATTTCCTAGAACTATTGATTTTATCTGGTCGTTCTTTGGGTGTTCTTCCACTGTGGGGTTTAAGACCAAAAGCTCTTTATGTAAATTACATCCTCTGACGATGAGTGGGTCAGTCCTCATATGGCGGAAAGTTTGCTGCTTTCGAAACCTAACAAAACTGATGCATTTTCACTGGAATCCGAATAGTTTCCTTGGGACATTTTTCTACCCCCATCATTCCCAGTTCAGGAACCAGGACCAAACAGTAGTAAATATGAACCGTCAAGAAGTTTAAACCAGCAGGAGGATGAGTGAAAGCAATTGCTGGAAACATACAACAAGTAGGAAATGCTTTGCTGCCTCCTATAACAAGGGTATATCTTTAGGTACTACCTACATAACAGGGCTGTTTTCTTGGGTGAATCTTTCACCCCGCTCCTCAGATTTGGCTTTAATTCCTTCCATATGAACGACACAGGTAAAAGAATGGTCCCAAAGAACCTGGGCCTTGAAATGGTCTACAGATACTTCCCCCTCAAAATAACACCAATGTCAATGTATTTTTTATATATTCTTGCTGAAATTACTTCAAAAATTCAGATGCAATATAGAATTACGGGGAGACAAAACCATGCAATTTGAGTCCTTTTTCAGATTACAACCGAAACAAAACACAGAAACCCATCCTGACCCACAGCAACGTTTACTTCACACAGTACAGCCGTTTTCAAACATTTACCTCCAAGCAGTGAGCTAAAAATACTCGGCAGAAACCAAAACAGAAGAAAATCATTTGACATACCTTAAATTTCTTCTGGTAAACTAGCTGATTGTTTTGGATGGAGAACCAACGTCTGAAAGGAGATCACATGTTTAGGAGGAAAGTCAGCCTCACGCAATGACCAAAAATGCTGCTAACACTTCTCTCAGTGACATCCAGCTACACAATGATGACTATTAAATTAACTTTGTTTATTCTTAAAAAAAAATGTTTCAAGTGACACAAAATTCAAGCTTACATTTGGATTTTTAAAGTAATCTTGCTGAAGCTTGAAAAACTTTAGCGGAAAAGTGTCTGTTAAATTGCTAAGGTTTCCAAGTCATTTATAAAAAACTAAACTGCTGACATAAAGAGGGGAATGATAGTTAAAGAATGTGATGAATTGAGTTTGTTTTTTGGCACAAGTGTGCAATGCTAAACTGGATGAAACAGCATCAACCCAGATGGAGATTGCACTTTTTGAACATGCTTGCCAAAAATGTCAGCATTATTTTCAATATTTGAAAGCGATTCATTTGGAAATATAAATCTTCGGATAAATTAACCTGAAAATCCTTGAGTTTCTTCACTCAAATTCAATTCAAAAAAACTCTAGGAGCACTTCAAAGCAGCTTCTTTTAACCATAGCTGTTTTGGGCACTTACATTTCGGCCTGTAAAGGTGGACAAACATGCTCAGTTAGACCAAAGTCAGATTGTTGTTGTGGTATTTTTTAGCTCTAATCTGAGCCATCTGAGCTATAAAGTGTCTGATTATCACTGCTGTAAGATCAGACTGAATCTAACAGGAAAATCTCTGTTTATAAATGTGGCAAAGACCTAACATGGGCTTCTTTACTTAAAACTACGTCTTGAGAGTTCTCATTAACAACGATATTTGAATACAACTCATTATCCCTTAATTCCTCATCAAATATGAACAAAACTTTGAAGCAGAAAGTTGTTATATTTCTCTCAACTTTTATCTCTTAAATGAGACTTTTATGCCTTTTTTAAACAAGTTATAACAGGTCTATGATTTATGCAAAACATGTTGATGTTCTTTGCACAAAATCACTCACAAAAAGGGATCTTACCAGTTCAAATCTTGACTTTTTCAGTCCCTTTCAGAATGAGCTGTTTAAAGGCTCTGTCCCTTTTATGCAAATTTATGGTTGCAGACCACACCCACCCATCTTGTTACTACACTGCAGGTTTGCCACACATGAGTATGGCATGGAATTGGTATTGGAGAGCGGCGTTTGACAGATGAGGGGCGGTTATATGGAAACTCTGCTTATTGTGACGTCACAATGAGGCACTTTTTCACAGGGCTTGTTTTTTGTGATGACTGTGGCTCAGTGGGTAGGGTAGTTGTCTTACAAATCGGAGGGTCGTAAGTTCAATTCCAACTTCCCCTTTCATATGTTAATGTGCCCCTGGGCAAGGCACTTAACCCCAAGTTTCCTACCGAGCACTGTAACGGTGTATGAATGTGTGCCCATTTGTGAGTGCGAATGGCTGAATGTGGCTCCCGTGTAAAGTGCTTTGAGTGTTCAGCATGACTAGAACAGCGCTACATAAGTTCAGTCCATTTGCCATTTTTATTTATGTTTGGAGTGTTTATAAAAGCAGCAGAGACCCAAATGGCAACACAAAAGGATGAAAAAAGTGACATTTGCATAATATTTCTCCTATAAAGCCATAAAAGATATGTCTGGTAAAGCTTACTTTCAAGACTTCACAAAGCTGCTGATTAAACAGTGTAATTACCTGTTCCAAGTCTTGAAAGCATTACTGGCCCTCTTGAATAGATAACCTTCCATTGCAATGCCATTGTCTGCATCCACATTGTATTCCAGCTTCGTGTCATCATTTGAAAAATCCTGCAAATCACATGAACAAAAGGAAACATACTCATGTAAACAACGATAGCAACCAATTTGGAGCATCACTGTGCAGAGCTGCTGCTTAGTCTGACCCGGAAATATGATTAAAAAAAACAAACAAGACAGAGACATTGTGCCTGACTTGCAGAGTTATAATACATTATAGTCACTGCATGCAACATATGGAATAGATTAAAACAAAGAAAAACACCTTTACCTTTCATTTGTCTCTTTTACAATAATACAACACAATTTATTGCACTACAAAAAATACAGAGGTAAAAAACTACAGTAAAAGGTGACGTGAATGAAGTAAATGGTACAATTGCACGCCTAACAATTAAGATCAAGGGTTCAATTTACACGTTCCTTATGTCAAAAAAAAAGTTTTATATACACTACTCACAATAAGTTAGGGATATCGTGTGAGACTCATACATATGGTGTTTGTTTCACTAGGGAGGCAATTGTATCGGGGTGATAGACACACCTCATTCTGTGTTTTCCACGTAACGGTCTCACTGTGTACAGTGTGCCTTACATATTGGGGCCAAAATCAAAAAATACTAAAGACAACCCTTTTCATTGTGGGATCAATTTCAACATTCTGTGGGTTTAAAAAGCTGGTATTGTCAGTAAGTCATTCCAACTTCATCCTTCAAACAGCCATGAACACACAACGTCACTTAACGGACGAGCAGCGCCACCTGGCCATAGCGCGCCTTCGGGTCGGCAGGCAGTCAGATGTTGCACGTGAACTTGGTGTGTCTCAAAGTGTCATCAGCAGACTTGCATCAAGACACAGAACTACTGACAGAGTTCTTGACAGATCCAGGAGTGGAGCAAACGAGTGACAGACCGCAACGATGACCAGTACCTAAGGACCTATGCACTTAGACATCGTCATGGAACTACCACACAGCTGCAGCCCCGTTTACGAGATGTGAGCGGTACTAGGGTTTCCAGACAAACCATTTGCAACCAACTCCACCGCTTTGGCTTGAATACCAGACGACCATTGCAGGTGACTCCACTGACACCAAGACACCGCCATGAACGTTTGCAGTGGGCACAAGACCATGTGACCTGGACAATTCAGCAGTGGTCTACCGTCTTGTTCACTGACGGGTGTCGGGTCACCTTGCACAGAAATGATGGTCATCAGCATTGCTGGAGAAGGCGAGTTGAGCGATACGCCGAGGTCCCCAGGGTTAGCTTTGGTGGAGGTGGTGTAACAGACTTGGCAGGCATCACCAGTCAGTGCAAGACTGATATGGTTATTGTAGATTGCTCAGTCAATGCACGTTTTTACCTCAGAGACATCATAGAACCCATCATCATCCCCCAATTCCACCAGCACACCCCCAACCTTCTGTTCATGGATGATAATGCTCCACCACATCGTGCCAGAATTGTCACAGGAAGTCGGAGTGTCTCATATGGTATGGCCAGCAATGTCCCCTGACCTGAACCCCATAGAGCAGGTTTGGGACCAGCTGAAGCAGAGACTGGATGATCGTACCCCACCCCTATGTGACCCTGCAGAACTGCGTGTAGCACTTGTGGACGAGTGGAACTCATTGCCTCAGGACAACATCATGAGGCTAGTGAGGAGCATGAGACGTCGCTGTCTTGCGGCAAATGGTAGAAACACCCACTACTGACATTGTCAATTTGTGTTGTTTGGGGCTACCCTTGTTACTGTCTACATTTTTGGGGTAATAAATATTACACCAATGAAAAGGGTGTTTCTTCTCATTCATTATTAGTAATATCAAAGGATACTTTTACTTATTTAATTAAAATTCAGACCAAATAGGAATAGCATACATGTAAATAACAATACCCCTAACTTATTGTGAGTAGTGGAAAAAAATCTATGCAAAGCATAAACGAGAGGGATACATCAATCAAATGACCAGAGGTTGGAAACCACCAATTTTCCCTCAGCTTGAAGGTCAGATACTGAAAAATCTGATCATTTAATATTTAATAAATGCATCAAAACAACAAACTCATACTATTTTCAGTTCTTAAAATGCATCAACCAGCAGCAAGTACTATGTGCCTCTTTTAATTTTAATATAAATCTAAAGGTTAGAGACATGCATAATTGTGGATGGTCCTTTAATTCCTTAATTTCCTATTAAATCTAAACTTCTTTTTTTTAAATCAAAGAACCTGCAGCACATTATTTAATTTTCAGTGTTATATTTCTTAAAATAACATGTTAGAATTGGTCCAAATCAGAGTCGGCAGCAGAAACTGTCGAGAACATCTAAAGTCGGTGTTGGCCAGAAAAAATTGATGCGTCTCAAACAAACCATTTTTTTTTTTTTTTTTCATATTTGTTTTAAGTTTGCATCATGAAGTGCAGTCAGGAAGATTTTTTTCTGAATGGCTCTGCATCTCTGCTTTGACACTTTCTCAAATGTTGTTATGAGATCGCTCAGCTTTAACTACCTGAGGTTCTGCCACACTCTCCTCGGCTTCAGGTGACATTAGGCACCAGGCTGTGCAAGTACACCAGCATGTGTGTGTGTGTGTGTGTGTCCGTCCTTGAAGAGTCAATTTTCACCAAGCATCAGCGTCACCTTAAACAATTACAGCTCAAAGTCTTCAGATCTGTTTTTGTAACAAGCAGGGGGATCATCTTATCTGTTGTCCTTCCAGAAACATCCAAGGTTTTCCACCAAACCACTCTGACTAGAAAAGCACAGCTTTTGTGAGCGTAAGCAAGCCAATATCTTGATAGAGGCCTTAGTTTACCGACTTTTAACTTAAAAGGAACTCAACGGCTTCGTTATTTTGGATGCTCTCGTTGTTCTGCGTGTCCAGCAAGTACTGATCATGTTATAAAAGCAGCAATAACAACAGTTATTTCAACAACGCACTAAAACTAGTCCACCCAACCACAAGCCTTGCGTTGGAAGCGAAACATCCCAGTTATAAACAAAGCAAACATAAACCTGCAGGAGTCTGGACACGTTTCAATTCCGATGATTGTGTCTGTCGACTGGAGGTGACCTCAGAGATACAGCAGGTGGTGACAATGGCCTCAACGTCCTGTTTATTTCCTGGACATCAACACGCTAATACAATCAATTTTACATTTCTAGACAACGACAACTACACTACAGACAACTACAGTGTCTTGTAAAAGCATTCTTCCGTATTGGACTTTTCAAATTTTGTCACATTACAGTCAAAAACTTTTATGCATGTTTTGGGGGATTTTATGTGATAGATAGACCAACACAAAGTAGTGCATCTCTGTGATGTGAAAGAAAAATTAGACTGGTTTTCTAAATGCGTTTTCCTCCCAAGAATCTCATTAAGTGTGGCATGTATTTCCATTGAGCACCCCCCGATGGTGTTTTCATCACATAGTATTTTTTAGGTAATTCATTTGGTTTTTATATGTTAAATACTTAGAAAAACAATGTATCCTGTTGTGTCCAATTCACAATTATTTCCTGATTTGTGTTAGTTTATCATACAATCCCGGTGAGGTGTGTTGGTGTCTGTAGTAATGTGACAAATGGGAAGAAATTCCACTGGTATGATCACTTTAATAGGGGATTGTTCCTTATCAAATTCTGCTCTGCTCATGCGAGCCATCTCCTTATATATAATGGCAAACATATTTTTTTAACACAAGCATTTCTGTAATCTCTATAACTTTAAGTGGCAACTGTGAAAGTCGAATGCACCAATTCTGATTTTAAAAAAAGAGTATATTACCAGTCAATGTAAAAGAAACCCCAAAAGTTTAGTTAAAAGCTTCTAAAATAGTTGACTTTGTTAAAATATGACTTCTCATATCACACTTTACAAGGTTAAACATTTGCTTTCCATTTTAAGGTCTATTCACCTTTACAGAGTGATAGATTTGCAGTAACCCTGAAATATAATCCCCCTAAAAAATCTTCCAGATTTAAGCTAACGTTTTTTGAAACACTATGAAGAAATGTGTGCACACATTCATACAGCACGTTACACCAGAACTTCAAACAGTTTAGCAATTTCCAGATCTAGGCAGGCAGCTTGCAGCCACACAAGTCTGAGACTCCACAGTTTAATTACATGGGCACACTATAAAACATAATAAACAAAAATGAAAGACTCTGTCCTAAACTGAACCAATGCATCATCTTGTTTTAGGTTCTCTTTTTAACTTATGGGTTAAGAGTTGTGTTACCTTTGGGGATTAGTGAATGATCTCAATCTACCAGTAAAGATCTAGAACATAGAGCTCCCACTGAAGCACTTCAAAGCTGTGGTTTCTTGGTCCCGGTTTTAGCCGTTTCAAATCTGATGGACTAAAATGTGATCATGTCCAATAAACAACAAACCAGCAAACAAAACTCCCTGTAGCAGACACTGACAACAATAAAAACAAGGCATTAGAATGTTACATGCTGTATGATGAGGACATCAACACTGATGCATGTGTCGGGTTGTAAAAATGAGAAAACAGACAAAGATGCGAACATCTACACGAACACTGCAGTGCAGTTTCCAAGCATGTGCTGACGAGGAGATGAAAGGCTGAGGCAGGTGGGGTTACAACACAGACATCAGATGGAAGTCAATGCATCGACTACGTACAGAGGTCGACCTCCAGGCACAAAAGCTGCGATGGTCTGGTAAAAAGTCAAGTTCTGTCACCTCCTAAAATTTCACACAAACAGCAAGAGAACCACACAGAGAAAAGAAAGGTTGCATTTCCAAGAAAGGAATCCATCATGGATAAAAAACTACAGAAAAACAAGACTGTCCATATAAGAGAAGAGTTGATGTGAAGAAGCAGAAACCAAACACCATTCGAGTGGACGGTGGCAGAGTGACACCACTACATGCACGACATGCACTCACCAGATACCACACATAATGAAAACGGCTAAAAATCTTCATTTTTCTCTGTTTCTCCTCGTAAGCTAATATGTGAGTTTTTCCCGTAAGGCCGACAGCTTGTCAGCTTCTCACAGTCTGTGTGGCATCTCGGTGACTGAAGTCACTCAAAGCCTCGGTGCTCATCATGTCTACAAACCATCACCCCCCGCCTCTCCTGTGGCAGCGTCTATCCGACTAGAGCAGCCGCTGCTCCTCCTACAGAGGACTCGGGACCCAAGCAAAGGTCACCTGTGTGTGTGTGTGTGTTCATGTGTGCATTTGTGTGTCAAGTGTGTGCTGGGGTAGACTTCACGGAGCATGAAACATTTATAAATGACTACACTTTGATAGTAGTACACTCAGCCTTTCCCCCCTTCCTGAAGTCCTGTATAATGGATTCAGAAAGCTTATTATTAAGAATTTATGTCATTGGGTCTGGAGTTTTAAAAAAATGCCAGTAGCCGTTTTAAACCATTGATTTCTATTTATTTTCTTAAGATAAGACAGAGATAGAACAGTCTCCCAGAATGTAACAAAGTTCCTTAAAGCCACTTTGGCTGTGTCATGGTCTGAGCTCAGTGTTTCTGCTGAACAATGCACACAGGCACAGGGACAGCATACTAAACACAAGCTCAGGACCCTTTTAAAATCCTGAGAGAATAAAAGGTTTCAACAGCAGAATCATGATGCTAATATTTTTATTCTGCACAAAGATAAACATTTTTTGGCTGGCTGACTGCTTTTTTGCATTATGGGGAACTAACATGATAAATGACAGCATGGTGATGTGGTTGGTTAAAAATAGAAGAAGTTTCTTGAATTAGTTTTATAGATTTAACCAACACTTTCTGATAAATTATTTCCAAACAAACTGCTTTTTTATTTTTGAATTATAAGACAGAGAAACAAAGTAGTGCATTATATTGACGTAGGAGTAAAATTATACATTTATGCTTTGTTTTTTAAGTTTCAAGAAAAGCAGATCTGAAAAATGTGGTGTGCATTTTGAATCCAAACCCAAGAGTCAATACCTTGTAGAACCACCTGTTGCTGCAATTCTAGCTGCAAGTGTTTTGGAGCATGTCTCTGCTCCATTATTCTGCTTTGCAAAATAGCTCAAGCAGAGTCAGACTAATTAGATAGCTTGTATGGACAGGGATTTTCCAGTCGTAGATTCTAGATTAGGCTCTGTGTCGAAAGGGGATCCTCCACCCCAACCCTGTAACAGGATTTCTTCCAGATTTTCCTTGTACTAAGCTCCATTCATCTTCCCAACTACTCTGGCCTACGTCCCTGTCCCAGTGAAAGAAAACCATCCCCACAGCATCATGCTGCCATCATCATGTTTCACCTTGGGGGTGGTTTGTTCAAGGTGGTGTGTGATGTAATTTCTCCTTCACATATCCTTCTCCTTCAAATTTTGGTCTATACTTTTGGTCCGTCCTTCTCGGTCGTTGTGTCCTTGGGCAAGACACTTCACCAGTGTTCGGCAGCCTTGCTTCTGTCAGTGTGCCCCAGGGCAGCTGTGGCTGACAAGTTGCTTGCCATCACCAGTGTGTGAATGTGTGCATGAATGAGTGAATGACTGAATTTAATACTCAGGACTTGATACAGCGCTATACAAGTACAGGCCATTTACCATTTACCCTAATATAACCAGAGAACCTTCTTCCTGCAAACTTTAAAACAAGACTTCTGACAGCTTTCTTTCAGCAATTGCTTTCTTCTGGAAAGGCCAGATTCATAGAATGCATGCATTTTAGTCTTCCTGGGAATGCATTCTCCCACATGTGCTGTGGATCCAGAGTTACCATGGGCTCGCTAGCTGCTTCTCTGAATAATACTCTCCAAGGCCAGCTTTAAGTTTAGATGGACGGTCATGTCTTGGTAGGTAGCAGTTCTGCATGACTGTTTGCACTTTCAGAAGGTGAACTGATTATGTGAGCTGTTTAAAGCCTGAGATATCTTTATACAACAAAACACTGCTTTAAACTTCCTCACAACCTCCTCCCTGACCTGTTAACTGTGTTCCTTGGACTTCATGATACTGTTAGCTTTTTTAACATTTTCTTATAAACCTCTGAGGACTTCACAGAATGACCGGATTCTCAATTTATTGATGAAGTTGATTTATTGATGAAAAGGCAACTGTTGGCACTTCATTTATGTCTAAACACCACACCTTTCTGCTTTCTAGCTGTAAAACATGTTTAAGACCATGTAGCATTTTTACAACATCACATTTATGTGTTGCTTTGGGCTGGTCTGACGACATAAAATCCTGATAAAACATGTAAATGTTTAAAGTTTTATGGTAACATGATAAAATATGAAAATTAATGTCAATTTTTTTAAAGGTATTGTATATCCAAGTTCAAGCTGTGTGAAATGATTTGGCGGTAAGGATAGTGGACAAAAGAGTCAGCAGCTGAGCCTTGTTTTAGCAAGATGAACAAACTAACTTACAATTATTTTTTTCCCAAGTTAACATCCGAGTTTCCTCTGCAGAGTTGCTAAATAAATAACTTAGCTAAGTGAATGCGTTGCATAAATTAAGTTGGAGGAGTAAATGTATGATAACCAGAAATGAACGTAGAGAAAAGCAGTGCTCTTTACTCTAAATGAGGCACAAAAACTGAATAACATCTGTGAATAACCGAACCTGCCTGAGGATGAGAACACCACGTGAAGTCATGTGCAGTAAGGGATTAAAGCGCCAAAACATTGCTAACTTGGTCAATAAACTCAGTGAACTCATAAATGCATCAGTAATACAATGCACAGAAGCATGCATGGCAACTTAAATCAAACATGGCATCCTATCATCCTGGTTGTCTATCAAATGTCATCATCTCTCAGCTCACTCGGGGTCTTTCTAAATAGTGAGAGCTGCAGAAATCAATTCTGAACTTCCTGAGATCTAACAGCTGAAAGTACAGTACATTCATGCAGATGTTACATGGAGGTGACAGTGAGGGGGGAGAAAAGGAAAAGAAACACCACTTACCTGCAGAGCAGCCTGGAGAGAATAGCAAAAAAAAAAACATGAAAGAAAGAATCAAAGGCAGAAGGAGAAAGAAGACAACTGATTAGAGGTGTGTAGGTAGATGCAGCCAGACAGAGAGAGCAAGAACACATAAAAATAGCATCCAGCTAAACCGAGGAAGGATAGGTGGAGAATTGGCTCTCAAGGTTAGCTGGAAGTTAGTGCAGATGCCACAATAGAGCTAGATGAAGGAGACGACAGGAGGAAGGGAAAAACACATACAGCAAGTAGGACACAAAACCCTAAAGATAGCGTAAAAAACAGCCGAGCTACCAGGCATTGAAATATAAAGAAATCCCAATAAGTGAACAGCTGGGTGAGTAACCATTTCTTGCTGTCTGTATTTACTGATGCTGTGTGATGTACAATTACATTTAGGGGGTGAATAAGTTCCACCACATATGACAACCAAGACCCTAATTCACTTATATCCTCCAAGGAGATCATCAAATTCAACAGAGGGGAGAGTCCTATATCAACACATTTACCAACGATCTGTTGTATGCTTCCATAAAATGAGGAGCAGAGAAACCGAATGTGGAAATAAACAAGTGCTAATCAGGAGATCTCAAAGCACGCTGAAACCAAACCGAGTTTGTTTGGAAACGGATTCCCGTCTGCTGTCAATAATGAATGGGTGTGTAGCTGAGATCATCCTCAGGGCTCACTTGACACCTCGGGGTGGACTACTACCTACGTTCCTGCAAATGACAGATACACACTCAACTGAAGAAGCGAATACCTCAGTAAGTCCTTGTTTTCCTTTAGATCAGGATACTATTTTAAACTTCTATCAGACTGTTGATATAATTAAGCAGCTCAAAAGCTGTCAAATAACTTTAATGTTCAAAGCAATGTTTTGGCCATCGAATCTTTTTTTGGTGCCTTTAGGTTCCACAAGCCCAAAAGACGTTTAAAGGCCAGCCGCCATTCTCTGAAGGTTTTCAGCACGTTTGATGCAGGCAAGAAATGTTGAAAAAAGCATTTTTCATCAGGGGAACCTAACAGTATTAGAATAAAGTTATATGCAAAATGCAGCAATCCTACACTACACATCACCCTATAAAAACATCATGTCCACTGTGACACATTGTGGTAGCAGCATCATGCTGTTGGGAAATTTTTAGCGTAGCTGGTCAGAGTTGATGGAGGAAGCTAAATGCAGGACATTCCTGAAAAAAAAAAAAACTTTTAGAGACTGGAAAAGACTAGAGACGGAGGAGTAGGTTCTCCTTCCAGCAGGATATTAATGTGTTAAAATTGCTCAGTCAAAGTACAGATCTAAACCCAATTCAGAATATTTGACAAGTTTTGAAAATGTATGCTCACAGATGCTCTCGGTCTATGCAGTCAGGGCTTTTTAAACCATTTTAAAAAGACACATTGGCAAAAAAGGTTTTTAAAATGGTCAAGGGATATAAATACATATGCAAGATACAACAGCTTATGTGTTCATGCTGTTTTGTTTTGAAAAACCATGTTTGAGTCAAACCCAGAAGATTATGAGGCAACTAACAGTGTTCATGTGCGTATACCTTTTGTTGGATGGTGGAGTGTTTCTGCTCCATGTCCCTCTTCTCTTTGGCAGCATCGACCACCAGCTGGTCCAACTGCAGGAGACAGAACAATTTAGTCAGGCTTACCAAACCAACTAGTCGTATTAATCTGTCAAAAGCTTTAGCTTAATGCATAAAAGGGAAAATGATCGCACAACAAAGTGATGAAACAAGAAGCTCTGAAATCTGAGGTATGACAAACATGTAAGATCATTAGAAAGTGAGGTTTATAGCTGGTGTGATCACGGGAGAAATAAACGAAAAATGATCGATTAATTTCATCCCTTACAGTAACAACTGCAAGTAGAGAGAAAAACAAGTATTCCTTTGAGAAAAGGAAAAAGGAGAAAAACAGCAAATTTTAAAAAAAGCCTTCGATGAAGAGCTGGGGTATATAGGCTGTTGCTGAAAATGTGCCAGTTTGCCTTAAAGCGGTGAAATTTTAACTAGGTCTGTCAATAGTCTGTTGCTGTGGCATGACCTAAATTATCCTGTCTGCAGCCTCAAACACAAAAGAATCCGTATCTGATTAGAGGTCAGTGTTTGGAGGGGCTGCAGTAGGCATGTGAGGCGTGATCAAGAAAGTTCAAAGTTACCACAGCAAACTACATATTCAGGTACTGAGTAATGTTGGAGTTTTAAAGTAGTTTGGACAGATTTGTGGTTAATCTGCATACCCACAATTCAAACTATTTTATTTTACGTAGAAAACCTAAAATTGCATTATGAAGCTATTTTTCTGTGCATTTAAGAGTTTTCTTTTTACATATATTTTTGTGTAGCCTGTTATTGTCAAACATAAAAGAAGAAATGAATAACTGATGCATTCCTGAAAAATAAGAGGGAAAAAATAAGAGGACGACAGAACCAAAAATGATCACAAGTAATATATATCTGTTAACATTTTTTTTATTTGAACATAAAAAAAAGAAACAAAAAACAAAATTTCTGCTGAAACCTACAGCTATAACTCCACGTTAAAAGGTTCACTGCCTCAGGAGTCAGATCTCAGATAGAAGAAGGACTTCTCCCAGGACGCAAGTCAGAAAAACAATGGATGTTACTCATTATTGTGCAGCTAACCAAGATGAGCATTACGTATATCTCTGTATTTCATGCATTCAAACGTTAGAGGTAACTTGTTAAACAAAGATTCGTGGAGTCCGATTTAAAACATGAGAAGTGCAAATACGCATTGTATTCCTTCATCCATCTCTCTCTCTCTCTCTCTCTCTCTCTCTCTCTCTCTCTCTCTCTCTCTCTCTCTCTCTCTCTCTCTCTCTCTCTCTCTCTCTCTCTCTCTCTCTCTCTCTCTCTCTCTCTCTCTCTCTCTCTCTCTCTCTCTCTCTCTCTCTCTCTCTCTCTCTCTCTCTCTCTCTCTCTCTCTCTCTCTCTCTCTCTCTCTCTCTCTCTGAAACGGTCAATAAAACCATATTTATTGGATCAAAATTATTGTTTTTTTCTTCTAAACTATAATAAAAGATTGCCTTTAATCATTTCTGAAACATAAGGTGAAAAGCAAAAAGTTGAAGAATTTTTACAGTAAAAACATGTAATTAAAAAGGAAATTAAATAAAACATGTTGAACTACTGAAACACTAAACTGTTCCTCTAACTTTGTCAGCATAAATCCCCCTGAGCAGATTTATTTCAGGAGCAGAATAACCCTAATAGATTCACAATTTTATTTGTGTAAAATAAATTATTGATTCAACTATTTTATTATTGAAATAATTTCTCATGGCATAACTTAAAATCATATTTTATAGCAGACATTTTGAGTGTTTAACCATAAAACTGGCTATTGCTATGCTCTCTGATCTGTTTGTAGTTTGGTCGAGTCATACTTTTCTAACCTTTCATACCAACCATGTCTTCATTCGTACCAGCCGGGGGGGAAAAGGTATGTGTAGCTGTACAACTCTAATGAAAAATATCTTCCAGCAGGAGGTCACTTAAACCTGATTAGTGGTCATATTCTGCCATATTTCATAAGATTAGAGAGAACAAACAGGAATCAGGACCAAAAAAATTGGGATAGGGTGTAATATAAGTCTTAAGAACATTACTTGTAATGTAAGTTTTTTTTGACAGTTTATCTCCAAAATTCATGAAGATACTTGGCAAACAAAAGAAATAAACAAATACTCGATACACCAGCATGGAATGGAAGAGGAAATCTTTTCTAGGATTAACAACAATAGAAGTGAGCAGAAGTCGGGGAATCAGCTGTAGTAACTTTTGCATTTTCACTTTCTCATGGCGTCACATTCTTCAAATGTGGACTTCAATGGGTTCTTTTTTAGTAAATGAACACTAAATAAATAAATACTCCCCCCCCCAAATTGCTATCTTCCATAATGTACACACACAGACATCGCTGCTATCCAACTGTTTTGGAGAAGATAGTACTGCAGCGGCAATTTATTTTTTTTAGAGCGGAAATGGGTGGACGAGAGTGCAGCAGGCTGATAACATCAGGATGGGAAATGTTTTTTCTCTGCTGGGCTTTGATAACAAGTTCAGTCAGAATCATACAGTCTTGCTGCTGCCTTCCATAAAAACAGGTTTATATTGAATATAAACCTGTTTTAATATTATACCCGTCTGTCCAACTTGCCTTCCATGACAGAGCCGGACAGTCGGTACAGATGCTTCATGACTGCCTGAACACAGAGCTCTGCTAGCATGAAAACAACAATGACAAGCTTTATGACTCTTGGAAAAGATATAAAAAATCCCTCTGACTGAACAAAGCGCGTAGATTCATTCAGTCATCAGGTTGTCTGTCACTGAAAGATGCAATCAAGGAGACTTTATATCTACAGCCAGTTGAGCATGAAGGAAAAGTAACAAAACCAGAAAACCAGAAGATCGGAAGTCGTACAGTCAGTTTCCCAGTCAACATTTCTCAAAGTTTATTTCACTTTTCTTTTCTTAAAGTCTCAACTGTTTTTTCTGAATTGCTATTAACCCTTTCCTCGAATATTTTCTTATAGGACAAGTATCAGACAGTATTACCAGACCTGTTGACAGCTCCTCCACACCTCCCTGCACAGCCTCTCCACCTTCTTCAGCTTCATGATGAGAGACGATGGCAAACAGAGTCCTCTGGTTGCGGCTTCCCACAGCCCAGTCTCTGCTTTCTGCTCTCCTTCAAATTCAGTGAGACAGGCTTGTAATCCACAGCGGGGTTATTCTCCAGTTGTTTGTCAGTTTGAATTCAAAGCCTCTCGCTTTTGTTTTCTCCCTCTTCAGGCTTTGGGTGTTTTTCAATCTTTTCTCGTCGTTCCCTTTTTACAGGTTTTTTGCAGCCGTACAGCTTCGAGAGTTCCTTTAATTCCCTCCAAAGAAATCTGCATTTGAGAGTTCGTTCCGTCTTTTTCCTCTATTTCTTTTCCTCTAGCCGCCTGACATCAATACATCAGATGTTCAGAAGGCAAAGGAATGCCTTTCCATCCAAGTAGGTTTCCCTTCAAGGTCTGTCTCACACTGTTAGGATCCCTGCCTGTTCTACAGCTTTAAAGCTCCGATTCAATATGCTCCACATCCTCCAACCTTGAGCATCATCTTTCGGTTTCTGTGCTGCGTTCACTCAGCTGACGATCAGCCCTGTGAGTCTGTGGGAAAACCTTTTCTCCAGCCTCCTGGCGGCTTTCTTCCTCATTCCTGCTAACTGTAGCGGGAACTCCACTGCGATAATCATCTTAAAGTAACATTCGGGCTGTGTTCTGCCTCAGAGGGCAGGCTCCGTTTGTTGGAGAATGAATACGTACACACACACACACACACACACACACGCACACGCTCAGATTCACACAAACACTGATGAGAGAGGAACATAAACAGTGTGTAGGGATGGGTCTTTTTGGGATTGAAATCTCCCTATTGAACAGAATATTCAATAAATTCGGTTAACAGACTTGTTTGATATAATATAAATGTTAATTTATATGCTGTCTAGCAAGCATGATGATTTCTGTTATATGAACCCCAGAAAAAACCACAGATTTTTGTTTTCAACAAGAATCACAGGTGACAGAGGTATTAGCAAAGCAGCTTTTAGTACAACAGCCTTTTGCAAACAGGACAGTTTCACATTTTACAGAGAGAGGGATCTTTGCACAATCTCTCTAGATAGCCCAAAGTCCTGGCTCTTCAGGCTTTCCCCCAAAGAAGAAACATTTTGGTTGTCTTCAAAATGCCCTGATATTTCACCTGTTTCGAATGTTATCATCCCATTACATGGCCGTTATTAGCGGTCATCACTCCCATACAATAGCTCCAGAATGTTCCTGCTCGGTAGGTCGTTATCTTGTGACTTTAGGTTTAGGAACTTGTCCTAAGTTTTTAGGATGAGGGTTGGGGGTGGGGTAAGGTTATAAGTAAATATCCATCGTCACCTAAATTGTAAACACAGGTTTTAAATAAAGTTAACAAAAACGAAACTTACGCTTTTAGACGTGGGTGATGCTGAAAAAAAAATCTAAAGCATATTATCACCGATAAGAATTGTAGATACATACCTTCTAGCCTGCTAGGATGTCGAGGAGGCACATTCTGAAGCTATTGTATGGGAGTGATGATCGCTAATAACTGCAATTTAAAGGTTGATAACATTCGAATCGGGTGGATATTTTTAAGACGTCACGATAACACAAACTGTAACAAGGCTCCCATGGTCATTGTAAAAGAAACAAGCCCACAGCATCACAGATCTTCCACCACACCTAGCAGTGGCATTGAGGTGCCTATCTGAACCCTATCTATTCATCCGTCGTTTCATGCCATACCCTCAAGAACATTTGTTGCCAGAAAGATCAATCTCAGTCTCATCTGAGCAAAGTACATGTCCAGTTAAAGTCATAGCAGAGATAAGCAAACTCCACATATTTACATTTCTAACGGAAGGATTAAAAAAAGCTTTTTTTCTGTATTGACATGCCTCCTGAAAAGCAGGTCAGTATGTAGATGTCACCTAATGATTGTTTTGGAGACATTTTTAACTGCCTGACAGATTGCATTACAGCTTAGGGTACCAGATAATGAACACGGGTCTGGCATTAATATGATTTTTATGATTCTTAAATGCATGGAAAGTGTGACTGAAGGGTTAGGGTTTATTTTAAACTCTGGGAAGAAATAAATGGACTGACATACTCAACATAAGTAGTGATTGGTTAGAAGCACAGGACCAGATCTACATCGGATGAGTTCATTAACGACCAAACTAACCATAAACATCGTGCTTACTCTGCGTACTGGGAATACACATATGGTTCCTAGACCTGCTTACTGGCCAACAGATGGGTTCTATGGCATTTTATATTTATGCACCATTTAAAAAAAGAAAGTTACGGATTACTAATTAGACGTTCATTGAAACTCTTATCGACTTTAAAAATTAAATTAGAAATTCAAAAGATCGCTAAAGGTACCAATAATTTAGTCACCAATACAAAAACAATAACTTTTTTATTGTTTTTTTAGCCATTAATTTTTTCCCCATATTTTAATAATGGCAGCTAATAAATGTGTAACAATTTAAAAAAAGGTCCTAGCAAATCTAACAAAACCTTCAGCAAGTAACATGGATGATAATTTGGAGGGCATTAAATACAAAAGTTAAAAGGTAACCAAGCATAAAAATAACAGAATTTGCACTGAAATATCACAGCACTATAGTTCAACGACTAAAAGCTTAAGCTGGATGTTTGCAAAGCGCTGCTCATACCTGTCCACCCAGCTGCTTCATAAGAGGCTGCAGTTCACTAAACAGATCGTAGCCTTGATGGAAGAATGTCAGATGGGCGTACATGAAGGACAGCATCTGTAAAAAAACAAAGACACAGTCATAGTTTATAACAGATATAATAAACAACAAACAGTTGGCTTTATTGTGATTAGTAGGTCGAGTTACCGATTTCAGGATTTCTGATCTTCTCTTAGACTGTAGAACATTTATCTGCAAGTAATAAGAGCGAAACTTTGAGTGGCAGCAACATAAGATGACACAGATATTAAAATTTTTATATGGATACAATGAATACATTTGTAATTTGTTCCCCCCCCCCACATTTTTAATTTGTGCCAATAAAACTGACTAAACTAACTGAAACAAAAAGTCAAGTTGATGTTATAGCAACAATTAAATATAAAAACGATCATAAACAGAAACTGAAATAAAAAAAGAGACCTGCCAACTCTCTGACAGCCATGAAATAAAAATAAAGTATTACACCATTGCTACGCTTTTTCAGATAGTGCTTCATTTTCTGAGCACCAGGGGGCGCCCAATGTCACACATTTAACACAAACAGAGATGAAGTCCCTTTCTCCTTGTCCAGCTCCACTACAGCCTCCTGTGTTCCTACCTTTGTGTGTCTGTGTGCAGCGGACTGTGCCAAATGATAGTAAGGTTCTCAGGAGACGTTTATCTCAGGTTAATGTTGCGGAGTAGGGGTACTTAATGGAGAAAATTAAATGCAGAGTTATTGAATACATGCCAACCTGTATTAATTGGAAGGAACCAATAACTGGAGCTGCACAGTTGCACTGCAGCAAGAAGGTCCTGGGTTAAAATCCCGACTGGAGCTTTTCTGCAAGGAGTTTGCATGTCCTCCCCATTCACAGCTCTCTAGCAGACAGTCATCAACACCCTTCACAAGGAGAGTGAGCCAAAAACACCCCCCCCCCCCCCCCACCCCCACAAAACGGGCATGCTAAATAAGCTAGTTGCTCATAGAGCGCTGTATCAAAGCACATTAATGGAAAGTTAAGTGGAAGGCAAACATGTTAGTAGAAAATGAACAAGCAACAAGGAAACCGGTAACCACAAAAAAATGTTTGAAGCAAAGCCCACGTGGACTGCTGAGCAGTGCCCCAGGCTGGTTGCCTTCATCCCACCACACACTGATGCAGTAATTCATTAAAAGAAGCCACACCCAAGTATTGGGATTATATACACTCCCTGGTCACTTCATTAGGCACACCTGTCCAACTGCTCGTTAACGCAAATTTCTAATCAGCCAATCACATGACGGCAACTCAATGCTTTTAGGCATGTAGACATGGTCAAGACAATCTGCTGCAGTTCAAACGGAGCATCAGAATGGGGAAGAAAGGTGATTTAAGTGACTTTGAACGTGGCATGGTTGTTGGTGCCAGACGGGCTGATCTACTGGGATTTTCACACACAACCATCTCTAGGGTTTACAGAGAATGGTCCAAAAGACGGAAAATATCCAGTGAGCGGCAGTTCTATCTGCGAAACTGCCGTGTTGATGCCAGAGGTCAGAGGAGAATGGCCAGTCTGGTTCGAGCTGATAGAAAAGCAACAGTAACTCAAATAACCACTCGTTACAACCAAGGTAGGCAGAAGAGCATCTCTGAACGCAGAACACGCCGAACCTTGAGGCAGATGGGCTACAGCAGCAGAAGACCACACCGGGTGCCACTCCTGTCAGCTAAGAACAGGAAACTGAGGCTACAATTCGCACAGGTTCACAAAAATCGGACAAAAGAAGATTGGAAAAATGTTGCCTGGTCTGATGAATCTCGATTTTTGCTGCGACATTTGGATGGTAGGGTCAGAATTTGGCCTCAACAACATGAAAGCTTGGATCCATCCTGCCTTGTATCAACGGTTTAGGCTGGTGGTGTTGGTGTAATGGTGTGGGGGACATTTTCTTGGCACACTTTGGGGCCCTTAGTACCAATTGAGCATCGTTGCAACGCTACAGTCTACCTGAGTATTGTTGCTGACCATGTCCATCCCTTTATGACCACAGTGTACCCATCTTCTGATGGCTACTTCCAGCAGGATAATGCGCCATGTCATAAAGCTCGAATCATCTCAGACTGGTTTCTTGAACATGACAATGAGTTCATTGTATTCAAATGACCTCCACAGTCACCAGATCTCAATCCAATAGATTCACCTTTGGCATGTGGTGGAACGGGAGATTTGGACCATGGATGTGCAGCCGACAAATCTGCAGCAACTGCGTGATGCTATGATGTCAACATCGACCAAAATCTCTGATGAATGTTTCCAGTACCTTGTTGAATCTATGCCACGAAGGATTAAGGTGGTTCTGAAGGCAAAAGGGGGTCCAACCCGGTACTAGCAAGGTGTACCTAATAAAGTGGCCAGTGAGTGTACTGTACAGTACATTGCAATAATTTCCATTAGGCTCACTGTTCTACGTGAAAAATATTTTTATTTTATGTGATATTCACATTTTCTTAGAAACAGAATTTTGGGCTTTCATTAGGTGTAAGCCGTTATTAATATTTCCAAAAATATTTGCTTGAAACATATCCCTGTGTGTGCAATGAATCGTTATATTGGTGCTTCACTTTTTGATAAAAACTTTTCAGTGGTATTTATCCAGATGCATTTTATTGAGACAGTAAGGTCACTGCAGGGTGAAGTGGTGCTTCTCGCTACTAGAAAAGACAGAAGAGCTTCGGGAACACTCCCGGTAGTTTGTATGAACACAGTGAATTGTTGTGGTCAGGAAAGCATGCTCCCAAAACTTCAGTACATCAGAGAGCAAAAGCTTGGATTTCTTTTTGTGGCCAGTGATAATTTCATGGTTGTAAGGCAACACTGACCACACTTGAATTTCTTTAAAGATCTTAACTTCCATCCAGGAAAGAACAATTACTTTGAAATCTGAAAGCCACAGCAGCTGATGCGTCCCAACTTTTACAAGCCCTCCCCTCCCTTTCTCCTTAGATTGCATGCAGATTGTAATTGCGCCTAAAGTAGTGTGTCAAAACGATGGTGATTTAGTCAGACTGCTGCAAAACGGGGTTGAGACAACAGCCGCAGGCAAAATTTACGGTTGTTCAGTTGTGGTAAATCTCATCTTGCAGGGCGGAAGGGAAACAGAATTTAAAAAACAATTAGGCCCAAATTAGTCCGTAAGTACTTCACATTTCAGCTCATAGGAGGTTGAAAAAGTATTGTAATAAAATTGTTTGGCAAACAACACTCCCAGTTATGCTAACTTAAGAGTTAACAAAGCTCTCCTGTGTTTTCTATATTCACATTTCAGCAGTCGGTCTCAACACACACACACGCACTAAGATTACTATGCCTCTAAACAATTTGGGGTTGACCAGATGATGATGTCATGGCTTTGTAAGTTTCTAACAGGTTAATTTACTACATTTGGGCTAAATGAAGGCACACCTGTGGATGTATTTTAAGACAAACTCACAGCTTCCTTGTGTGACATCCCTGGTAAAACTAAAGTAATCAGCCAAGACATCTTAAAGAGTACTGTGGACCTCCACAAGTCTGATTAATCTCAAATTAGTAGAATTTCCAGATGTTTGAAGGTGTCCCATATCTGTTCATGTATAGACATGATGGGTATTGTTTAAGAAAAACATGGGTTCTGTGTTACAGATATCAACATGTTTAGGGGCAAAATGTTTGTATCGATCCTAGAGCAAAAGTAAAAGACCTTGTGAAGATGCTGGCTGAAACTGGTAAGAGGGAGTCTCTGCCAATAGTAACTCGACTCCTGTACCAAAAGAGGCTGAAAGGCCACTCAGGAATGAAGAAGCAATCATCCCAAAAGTCATACAAAAAGTCAGCTTAAGGTTTTCAAATGCACCCTGGGGCAAAAATCGTATTTTTTAGAGAGTGTTTGACCACAATGATCACTGTTACATTTAGAGGAAAAGGAGGGAAACTTGCAGGCCTAAAAAGACCATTTCAGCCAGATGTACAGGGACGTAGGTGTTGGTGCAGGAGGGATGGGTGTACTCCACTAAACAGACTGGATCACAAAGAAAGACAATTATGTGGAAATATTGAAGCATCATCTCAAGACATCAGCCGGAAAGTTAAAGCTTTGGTGTAAACTTCCAAAAGGGCAGCAACCCAAAAGTAGCTATAAAGTGGCTTAAGGACAGCAGTTTTGGAGCAGCCATTACAAAGCCCTGACCTCAATGTGGGCAGAGCTGAAAAGGTGTGTGTGTGTGTGTGTGTGAATAAGGCAGACAGCCTACTAATCTGCCTCAGTTACACCAATTCTAACAGGAGGAATGAGCCAAAATTCCAGCAAACTGTTGTGCGAACCCTGGATAGCCATTTGGCCCAAGTCAAACAGCTGAAAAGCTGATTATGTCAAATACTAATTAAATGTGTGTATGTAATCATCTGAAATTGAATAAAGTTGTTCAAAAAAAATCTCTATTCTCTTTCGCATTATTCTGCTGTTTCGCAAAAGGCATTATTATGGTAATCCTAACAGACCTAAAACAACAAAACCTTCGTCTGATTTAACGTCAGACATTGAGAAAAAGGCTCATGCGTCTTTATTTCAGTGTATCTAAAAGCTAGTTTCAACTGTTTGTTAGAGTTAACACAGCTTTTTGTTTCCTGTGTTTTCTGCATTCAAATGTTAAGAACTGGTTTCCGTTTCAGTGGTGAAAGCAAACTGATCAAATGATGAGACAAACTTCCCAGGACATTTTTCATGAATCTGTACTAGAATCCAGAACCAGAAAGTTTTACATTTTATAACACGGCTTTACTCGTCACAGATGGATAAACGTGACTAAACCAGTCCAAAAATGTCGTGGCTTATCAACTTCTAATACATTTTTTCCCCCATTCTCAAACAACTAGCATTTCAGTTTAAACTATGTAACACATAATCAGCCGAAGACAATCTACAAAGAAAGAAGAAAAACTAAAGCTAAAATCTCCTAAATTTTCCAGCAAGCACAGGTTGAGGGTGGAGTTTCAAAATGCTGACACTAACTAAATATCAAGCATTAAAAGGAGGCAAATGTGAATGAGCTGAGCTAGACGCTCTCGTTTCAAGATTTCCTGAAAGCAAACTAAACAGCATGATTAAAAACTCAACTAACTCCACACAGTCAGGCCTCCTATTATAAGGCAGCGATTTTGCAGAACGTTGAGCAAACGCTAAAGCATGCGGCTTAAGGGGGAACATTACAAATTTAGCTTTATCAGAAACCACAAAGTAATTAAACCTGCTGAGACTAACAGACACAGCTGACGTGATCAACTATGTGCAAGTATTTTACAGCAAGAGAACCTTATTCTGCCTGTAAAATTGCAACACTTCTCAGCTGCTTTGTGATGCCTTCTTGGGAAAAAAAAGTGTTAAATCTTGATGTACGAAGATGAATTTCTTGTGAACCCTAACATACATTTTTATTTAACATTTACGGTTTCAGTGTTTTTCTCCAAGCTTCCTGTTTTTTGTTTCCTCTACAGCTCATTTTCGATGAATGGCTCATTTCTCTTTTCCTTACAGTTAGCGAACATGTTGGTAGGAGAAATGTGAGACAATATGACAGCCAGCAGATCATTTTATATCCATCACTCCAAGCAGAGAGTGGGAGGAAAATTAAATTACATCAACACAATTGAGCGGAGGGATGTCATCCATTCATATGGGAATACAGTGGGGCAATAAAGTATTTAGCAGCCACCGATTTTGCAAGTTGTCCCATTTAAAAGGATGAGAGGTCTGTAATTTTCATCATAGGTACACTTCAACTGTGAGAAACAGAATAGAAAAAAATCCAGCAAATCACATTGTATGATTTTTAAAGAATGTGTTTGTATAATGGCGAGAAAATAAGTATTCGGTCAATAACAAAAGCTCCCCTCAATACTTTGTAATGTAACCTTGGTTGGCAATTATAGAGGTCAAATATTTCCTGTAGGCCTTCACCAGGTTTCCACACACTGTAGCTGGTATTTTGGCCCATTCTTCCATGCAGATCTCCTCTAGAGCTGTAATGTTTTGGGGCTGTCGCTGGGCAACACAGATTTTCAACTCCCTCCACAGATTCTCTATTGGTTTGAGGTCTGGAGACTGACTAGACTGACTAGTTCTCCCCATGTAGTTCTGGACTGTTTCCTCACCGTTCTCAAGATCATGTGTTCCCCACAAGGTGAGATCTTGCATGGAGCCACAGGTCAACAGAGATAGTCAATTTTCAAATATTTGTTCCAATAGTTGATTTCCTCTCACCAAGCTGCTTGCCTTTTGTAGATTGACTTATCCTAGTCTCATCCCTGGTGTCCTTGGACAGCTGTCTGGTCTTGGCTTTGGTGGAAGTTGGATTCTGACTGTTTTATGGTGTGGACAGGTGTCTTTTATACCGATAACGAGTTCAAACAGCTGGCATTCATACAGTTAACGAGTGGATAACAGAGCTTCTTAAAGAAGTAACAGCTCTGTGAGTGTTTTGTTGCTTGTCTGTAGATGATAAATACTTATTTTCTGCACCATTATGCAAATAAATCATTTAAAAACCATACAAGGTGATTTCCTGGATTTTTTTCTATTCTGTCTCGCACAGTTGAAGTGTACCTAGGATGAAAATTACAGACCTCTCTCATCTTTTTGAGTGGGACAACTTGCACAAGCGGTGGCTGCCAAATACTTTTCTGCCCCACTGTATTTAATGGGAGAGCGGAAGCCGTTACTGGTTTAATAAGCCATCGATCTGAGAGGAAGTATATACTGTAATGTACTCTACAGTTGCAATTTATGTTTTTGGTTGTTTCACAAGGTATAATTGCTTGTTTTACTATCATGATATCCAGAGCCTTGCAAAAGTATTCATACCCCTTGAACTATTTTCGCTATTTGTCATAAAGAGCATAATTTTGTCATGGAAAAAAAATGATCCACGATTTTTAAAAAGTTTTATGAATAAAAATCTGGTAAGTGTTGCATCTATTTGTATTCAACCTCCTTGAGTCAAAACTTTGTTGAACCATCTATCGCTGCAACTATAGGTGCAAGTATTTTGAGGTTTCATCAGTTTTGCACATCTAGACACAAAAAGTATACCCATTATTCTTTGCAATCAGTCAGATTGGCTAGAGATAATCCACAAATATCAATTTCCAAGTCTTGCTATAGATTCTAAAACAGGTTTACGTCTGGACTTTGACTAGGAAATTTTAACCATGTTGCTGGGCAGTATATTTCAAGACCCCAAGGTCTTTGGTCCAAGAGTTTTATTTCAGTATTGGCCTGAATTTAGCTTCATCCCATCAACTCTGAACCAACGTCTTGTCCCTGATGAAGGATGGGCTTAAGATGAGATTAAATCACACAAAGCTGCATTCTATTTACTAATAATTTAATTTCTGATGGCAAATGGCTGCAATGGATTTTATTCAGCAGTATCAGAGAAAAGGGAGCTGAAATGCATGCTTAACAAGTACGCGCTCCATCACATAAAATCCCTTTGACATATAAATGTTAATTTTATAATATGCTGATTTTTGCAAGGCACTGTAGATCCAGATCCCTAAAATAACACATATCTGTAACTTAGGGTAAAAAGAGCACTGTGACAGCATGGCTAATTTTTTGGAGCGTCTCCATTAATGCTGCACATCAGCAATATGTTCCTCTATTTAAAGTCTTGTTAAAAACAGAATGCACATCATTTGACAGAACACAACGTTCTTCTGAACAGTGCAACAAGATTTTAACGAAAATGTCTGCTGCAACATAATGAACAAATATCAAACTTATCCCCTTATGTGTTGCCACTATACCTGTAAGACATAGTCGAGCACAATGTGTCGGAAGCATTTGCGTGTGGCAGTGAGGATGTTGTTGGCCTCCTCTACTTCATGCTGCTTGTTGCGAGGAGCCTGAGCATTCTTGATAAGCGCAGCCTCCTTTTCCTCGCTAACTTTGTCAAACTGTTTCTTGGCTTCTTTGAACTTTCGGAGGTCACTGCAAAGATGGACAACAGAAGAATTAAAGCTTTTATTGCAAGTTTCTTTAAAAGATAGCAGGTTTTTATCAAAGTTTAGGATGTCTTTAAAGAAGACTTCTGAGGCTGATGTTGATACAGAGTTAGGGAGCAAAACTAAGAGTTCAAGCAAACATATTTATGTACAAAGAAACTCAAAGAAAAAAAATGAGGAAAAGACAGGACAGTAATGATAGAAATTTAGCTTAAATCTTCCAACAGTCAGCTGTTATAATTCAGTCTGTGCAGACAATTGCTGACGGAAAAATCAACATTAATCTCTGAAAAAAATTTCAATAAAATTCTTGTATGTACAAATTTCAAATCATATTAGTGCCAATTGAACACCATACGTTGTGATCCTGCTAAACCTTTGAAAAATTAACTGTATCCAGAAAACACATTAGGCTTTTAAATGTGTATTACTTCTAACCTACACAGCTACATTTTTTTAAACGGGTTTTCCTAAAATGAAAGCTTAAAAACTCATCTTTAGACTTAGAATTTCAGGTTTCTACATTAAATTGCAATAGACAGTTGTGCCAAATAATGGTGAAAAAATTACGTTTTTAGATAACGTGGATAACACTTCACAAAGCAGTAATTTATGGTATTTCTCTTTATCTTCAATTCAATTCAGTTTATTTATATAGCGCCAATTCACAACAGATGTCATCTCAAGGCACTTAACAAGAAGTCATTTCAATACATTTATACAAACATTCCAATCAGTTAAAAAGTTTCCTATTTAAGGAATCCCAGCAGATTGCGTCAGTCATTGGCGTGAGGTTGGGCCCCGTTGATGCAGACTTTCCAACCACAGCAATCCTTCAACAATCCCTCCTACTGAGCAATCATGTAGCGACGGTGGAGAGGAAAAACTCCCCTTTAACAGGAAGAAACCTCCAACAGAATCTTCAATGTTCTTTTTGGGGGAAAGGTGATTTGGTAAAGTAAGAAAAGTTTATCTTTAAGCGAGGTCATAAAAATACAAACAAAAAAAACCTCATAAAGCTCTGAGGTAATTCTGCAAATCTTTACGACCTGGAAATCTCTGGAGGTCAGAACAGATAACACTTGCTCAGCATATTTTTCATTTCAAAGTTCTCAAAAAAGGTGCCCAACCTTGTCGCTTTGAGGTTTTTGGGCGCATCCATAAATCAGAATGTTTTCTAGCTCTCCCCTAAAAGTAGTGCAGCTGATATTGTGAGTGTTCAGCCTCAGTGCGCCTGGGGCTCAAACTGTTAATCCTGCTAATGAATTAATCCTGAGCTGTGACTGCTTCCTGTAATTATGCCAACAAGAGGATGCTTGAAACAGGCAGATATGATAAAGCAAGTCTGAAAAAGTACTCATACATTTGGACCCTTTCAACATTTAGTCATGTGGCAAACAGAAAATTCTGTTTTTTGGGATTTCATTTGATAGAATAACAAGTAGTGGAAAATTTTGAAATGGAAAATGATATTTAGCTGATCTTTTTTTTTTACAAATACAAATCTCAGAAGTATTCTGAGAATTTGTACTTTGTCCTCTTCATGTGGATGCCAATACATAGACAATAGACAGTAGACAGTTTGTCTATTGTCAGTTTGCAGTAGACAGTTTGCAAAGCAAAGTAGTTTTTCTACTACTCTCCAGTTGGATTATTCACTGTTATTTCGACTGTTAACTTTGTCTTTTCCTCAGAGTTTTTCTCTCCATAGAAGCTTCACCTGGTCTGGTATCCTGCTAGCTACAATGCCTTGTTGGACGGGGGACATTGACTGAGATGATGCTCCCAGTCACTGAGCATCCCCCCGTGTCTTGTTATCAACTTTTTACTTTCTTTAACAAAGTACTCTTACATCAGTTCTTTTGTTCTTTCTTTGCCTCTGCTCTGTCTTCTCAAACCCCCAGTTGGTCGTGGCAGACCCTCCCTAAAGGGGAGTTTTTCCCTCTCCACTGTCGCTACATGCTTGCACAGTATGAGGGATTGCTGAGGTTGGAGTCTGCATCAATGGGGCACGACTGCAAGTCAATGACTTGATCCAACCTGCTGGGATTCTTTAAACAGAAAACTTTTAAACTGATTGGAATGTATGTATGATTTAATTGAAATGACTTTTCTTGTATAGTGTCTTGAATCAGACTGAAATTTCAGACTCTCGATGTGCAAAGCTGGTAGAAACATATCCCAAAACCTTTACAGCTCCAGCAATTGGCAAAAAGTATGAATAAAATTTGTTATTTTCCTTCCATGTCACAATTAAACATGACTTTGTCTTGATCTTCAAATAAAATCGCAATAAAATACAGTAAAGATTGTGGCGATCACATCAAAAAAATGTTTTTGAAAAAACTCCAAGGAGGAATTACCAGTTTTGTAAATCGAAGTCTGTTTATTCTTACCAACATATACATTTTTTAGGCCACATGCGTTAGCTTCTAGAGTATCTCCTGCTCTTTGCTCTTTTCTTATTCCTAAGCTGATACTCACTCTTTCACAAATGTTTGCAGCTGAGTCTTGATTGATCTCTGCGCCTGATCAAACAATATCTGTGGAGGACAGAAAAAACAGATTTGTTCATTTATTTAAATTTGTTAGCATTGAATGGATTTATCTGGAAGAAACACAAAAACAGCTACAAGTTTTCTTATTCAAACCAGTCAGCATTCAGCATCTCCGTTTGGGAGGGATTTTGTTACCATCACAGGGTGTAATTAGGGAACTAAATTTGCACAAACACAGCAACTCCGTAAACTCCCCTCATAAAGAGATAAACAGAAGGAATGACGCAAACTGTTTATTCTTGTTTGTGAATCACTCTCTCTTTAACCTGCACGCTTCCTTAAAAAAATGAGATCCCCAGGACAAAAAAAAACAACCTTATAAGCACTTTAAGTGAGGTCTGAAGACAATATAAGCAGTGTGGCTGGGAGAAGCCATCACTGACTAACAGATTGAGCTCTGTGTTTGAGCAGATCATGTGCTGAAAGGTCGCTGAGTGGCAAAAACCAATCAGACAGTCAGCTGATGGTCACAGTCGCCTCAGATGAGTAACAGTTTCAGGCTCACAGTGCAGCTCCTGGAGGCTTTTAAGGGATCAGTCATTATGGACTTCTAATTCTGCATTTAATTATTTATAATTCAACAAAGTCTGAGCAGGATTCTTTGTTACTATTAATCTCTTCCAATTGGTTTAGTGGCAAATGACATTTATTCAGCATAGGACTGTGACTTTCACAGTGAAGGCTTTTCTAGTCCTGCTTTCTCTCGCTCTCTAAATAAGAAGAATGTAATATGGAAGTCCCAATACTCCATCGGTCTTAAAATCAATCTTTTCTAAGCATCTGTCAGAGAGAAGCTTACATTTTAAATATTACTCATGATTGTTTTCTTCTTTTACTGTGATACAGATCAATCTTTCTTGAGTTAAGGTAAAACATTTTTTGGCCCGTTTTGAAGCAATCTAAACTCAGCAATAAAAGAAATGTCCTCTGATTTTCAACTGCTTTTACTTTCAGTAAACTTAACGTGTGTAAATATTTGTATGAACACTAAAAGAGTCAACACCATAAGACATAAACTAAAAATGTTTCACAGACATGAGACTAACAGAAATAGAATAATGTGTCCTTGAATGAAGGGAGGCTCAAAATCAAAAGTACCAGTCAGTATCTGGTGTGGCCACCCAGCTGCTTGAAGTACTGCAGTGCATCTCCTCCTCATGGACTGGATCAGATTTGTCAGTTCTTGCTGTGAGATGTTACCCCACTCTTCCTACAAGGCACTTGCAAGTTCCTTGACATTTCTGGGGGGAATGGCCCTAGCCCTCACCCTGCGATCCAACAGGTCCCAGACGTGCTCAATGGGATTGAGATCCGGGCTCTTCGCTGGCCATGGCAGAACACTGACATTGCTGTCATGCAGAAACTCACGCACAGAACGAGCAGTATGGCTGGTGGCATTGTCCTGCTGGAGGATCATGTCCGGATGAGCATGCATAAAGGGTACCACATGAGGGAGGAGGATGTCTTCCCTGTACCGCAAGGCATTGAGATTGCCTGCAGTGACAACAAGCTCAGTCCGATGGTGATGTGATATACCGCCCCAGACCATGAAGGACCCCCCACCTCCAAATCGATCCCGCTCCAGGGTACAGACCTCGGTGTAACGCTCATTCCTTTGACGATAAACAAGAATCCGTCCAGCACCCCTGATGAGACAAAACCGTGACTCATCAGTGAAGAGCACTTTTTGCCACTCCTGTCTGGTCCAGCGAAGGTGGGTTTGTGCCCATAGGCGGCGTTGTTGCTGGTGATGTCTGGTAAGGACCTGCCTTACAACAGGCCTACAAGCCCTCAATCCAGCCTCTCTCAGCCTATTGCGGACAGTCTGAGCACTGATGGATGGATTGTGTGTTTCTGGTGTGACTCGGGCAGTTGTTGTGGGCATCCTGTTCCTGTCACGCAGGTGTGATATTGGGATGTACCGATCCTGTGCAGGTGTTGTTACACGTGGTCTTCCACTGCGAGGATGATCAGCTGTCCTTCCTGTCTCCCTGTAGCGCTGTCTTAGGCGTCTCACAGTGCGGACATGGCAATTTATTGCCCTAGCCACATCAGCAGTCCTCATGCCTCCCTGCAGCATGCCTAATGCACGTTCACGCAGATGAGCAGGGACCCTGGGCATCTTTCTTTGGGTGTTTTCACAGTCGGTAGACACGTCTCTTTAGTGTCCTGCGTTTTTAGAACTGTGACCTTAAATGCCTACTTTCTGTTAGCTGTTAAGGTCTTAACGACCATTCCACAGGTGCATGTTAATAATTGATTATGGTTAATTGAACATGGATGGAAAACATTGTTTAAACCCTTTACAATAAGGATCTGTAAAGTTATTTGGATTTTCACAACTTTATTGTTGAAATACACAGTCCTGAAAAAGGGACGTTTCTTTTTTTGCTGAGTTTATATTAAGGTATCCTCTGATGTTGGATTTACAGAAGAAGCGTTAAAGACTAAAATGTAATTCTTGCTTTATTTCCACTTTGACAAAAAGCTCTAAAGTCTCAACAGTAAAAAGTACAACTGCAAGGAAACTTTTGTTGCCGCCAACAAATTAGCTCGGTTAAAATGGTCCACACTTTCTGTAGGTTTATGGTTTTGCTGCCTGGCTTAAAAAAATGATCCTACAGATGCACAGAGGAATTGGCAGGCGTCTGAAACTGGACAGTTTTTAGGTCGATCAGCCCTGATTAGTGACTGGTCATTCGGAAACTCAAAAACATGACCACTGGACCATACAAAGACCGGCTCGCATGGATAACAACGGTCTTCTGTGCAGAAGCCGTTACTGAGTGAAGACCCAAAGTTAGACATTTTTTATTGTCAGGGAGGTATTTTAAACTGAACTCAGAAAAAGCATGTGTGTTTTCTGTGTTTCATTCAGGCTGCGACATGGGATACCATCAAGAGTGAACATAACAGGGAAAGCTGCTCTGTTTTAGCCTTTCAACTTGTCTGCAATGGAACAAGCTGGGTTTGGAAATGTTTGGGAACCTTTTGGAAATCTTAAGCCTGCCACACACGAGAGTTATCTGCTGAGCAAAAAGTCATTCGAAGCCGTTTGCTCAGCAGATAGCTCGCTGTGTGCGGCTAATTTTCGGTGAGTTTTCTGCCTCACGAGGCGCTGAGGTGAAAATCAAACAGGTTTGATATTTTTCGCCTCGCGAGGTGAAAAATAATGACGGCTAAAAGCAGGAAGACTAGAAAAAAACATGTTGAATTCTGTCTTATAGTCCTTAAAAAGAAATTGTAATTGGCAAAAAATCTGTATTGGCAAAGCATTAAAAATACATGAAACCAGAACCTGGCTCCATAATTCTGTAATTTACCTCACAACTAAGAAAAAGAAAGAAAGAACATTTTGTTCCTCGGTAAAAGCAACCTTGGATTTTATAGTTTTTTTGACTTAAGTAGTGAGAGTGACGGCGTAAAGCTGGCTAGAAATAAAGTCTGGACACGATATACGGCCCGAACAGAGATGATAAATGACAAGGAGGAACAACAGAGGAACAGTCACTGAGGAAAAAGAGCCTCTAGCTCATCTTGTGCCTCTTCTCTATGGTTAAATTAGCATCAATAAAGTGGAACGCTCTGTGCTTTCTTCTTTAAATGTCACCACAATCCCAACCAGAAACTAACAAGTGAGGATTTGAAGGACGGGATTCTAAATCAAAGCAGTCAAATCATGAAATCTGTCGACTCAGAGTGCCTAAAAAGTTCAAGAGCCTGGGAATGACTAGTATGGATTATCAAAAATCCTGCATTTGAAAGTGGCATTTACTACAGCAATATGACATGAAATCTGTAAGAGCAAGAGAAAAATCACATCTAAAGTCCTAAATGATTCTTCTAAAGTGTTGAAGTGTTAAATTGTTCTGAAGGAGGATAACCGCATTATTTAAAAAAAAATCGTCCATGACTATGCAGACTCCACTGATGCATAATGTATTCCAACACAGATTCCAGTGCAGTCCACCCAAATAGCTTTCAGTTAACCACTTTTAAATGGCGGGTGGTGTTAGCTACTTAGACAGACATTTTTTCACCAACGCTATGCTTTAGGGTTGTTTACTAAGACATTAAATCTTAGTGTCAGGTTTACTAAAAAGTGATGCTAAGAAAATATATTTTTTAAAGAGTTTGGCCGGCCGTTAAAACAGTTGTGGTGAACTATCCGCCCATCTGGGTTTGTCATCAGCCAACAGCTGAAGGAAAAAAAAAAAAAAATTGGAAATACATCCGTTTTTTTTTTTTACAGAGCAGCGTACCGTGTGATAGTTGATCATCTCTTGCAGGCTCTCTGCAAACTTTGTGAGGCTGGACTGTGAAGAAAGAAAGAAAAGAGGGAATGAAAACAGGCAAAAAACAGAATGAGACCAATGTCAGATGAGAACTTAATAAAGAAAAAACAAACAAGTAAAAGTTGGACAAACAAAAGTTATCATATGATCTAAAGGAAACCCTTAATCTCTAGAAGGAAAAAGCAGAAATCTCACAAGCAATATTTAATTCAAGCTAATGGTCTACAATGTATATGCAGAGGTTGAATTTCACATTTCAGAGTGAGGTGGAGACACAACTACACACAGCCAGAGAGAAAGAGCTTGCACAATCATGAAAATTCACATGAGAAAACAAAACATCTGGTCTCCGCAACACACAGTGGACAGTAATGCTTTTATGAGTCATGTTTTTACTCAGTTTTATCTCATTTGAAAAATTCCAGGGGAGGAAAAATAAGGTGCCGAATTAAAACAAAGAGGAATCGGGACTAGGAAAAGAAGGATCAAACTAAATAGCCTTGAAGCTGGGGACTTTCTTTGGTCTCAATCAAGTCAGATTATTTTACCTCAATGACTTCATCTTTGGCAGACTGCTGGGCAAGCTCCCGGATCCCATTGACAAATTGCTTGTTGGCTGCATTGTAGGCTTTTCCAGCATCAATCATCCCAATACACAACTTCACCAGCTGGTGAAACAAAGATGAAAGTGAAAGTAAATATTAACGAACATTTTTATAAAAACAATTTAAACAGAAACAAAACTCAATACTGCTCATTTTAACTTGTTTTTTATATAAAAGATGTAAATGTCCTGAATTAAATTTTTGTCTTCTCCGCATGAGAACGGCAAGAAAGAGGGGCATCTTGGGTTAGAGCCTCCATAACTACTATAAGATGTTATTAAGAGGCCAAATGGTTGTTTGGGAGACTTGTTAACACACAACATGTGGAGTTCGCTAAAAGCTCTAACTGGAATTATGTCTTTGGTCAAATAACGTTAAGATTTGAGTTTTTGACAGCAAACACTCAGGGGTGGGCCGGGCACAAATGAAAGATGACTATGTAGAATAGGCCCTGATGGCCACTGATAAGTACGGTGGAGGTTCTGTGATGTTGGGGACTCGTTTCAATTCCTAATGCTCTGGGAGAGTGCATAGCAACTTGTTTTTTTTAAAGAACCAGCACATTTTAGATAAAAATCTGAATATACCAGGCACAAAACCAACCTTCCTTTGATCTAGAGATTGTGCAAAGAAGAATGATTAAAGATCCCTCTTTCTGTAACCTCCAACCTTTTTAAATGTTATGGGAGAGGACTGAGACCTGTAATATTGGCAAACATGGGTTGTACAAAGTATTAAAAGCAGGAGTACTAGTAGTTGTGGTACATGTGACTTAAGGTAAAAAGTAGATGTTTTAATTTGGGATTTCTTACTCACTGAATACATGTACTCAAATTACGCTGTCTAGCATTTAAATAAGATATTACGTTGTTAAAAATATGTTTGTTGGTAAAAATGGTACCTGGGGCTGGATAGTAGAAAGTCTATATACACACACACACAAAAAGATGATGGTTGTTGATCAATTGTATCTGCTGGTTGACTAACAACAGACTCCTCTTTATCTTTTTATCCATTATAAGCAAACCTAATTCCAGGTTTTGTAATCACACAACAAAATCTGTCAATTCTCCTATGAGACACTCCCATGTCAGATACCACACAGAAAACAAGCGTGCTTCTATGTCTAAAGCAGCTAAACACCTCGATGAAAATCATCTATCGATTTTATATACTTGTTTAATTATAATCCAGGGTCACTGGGAGCTTGAGCCTATCCATACTGTGAAGAGGAGTGAGAGCAGGAGGGTAAACCAAGGACAGGTTGCCAGGAAATCAAAGTATCAACAAAAATTCTCTAATAAGAATAATAGGAATAAGAGATACTTTAATAATCCCCATGGGGAAATTAAGTTTCAGTACAACCAATCCAAGATCATACAAACACTTACAAACATTAACACAATACAGGATTTGGAATACACAGCTAAGGGTAATTTATAGTCATCGGTTAACCAAACATAGATGTTTTTGGATGTTGTGAAGAAGCCAGAGACAACATGCAAACTGCAGCTGCTTAATGAACAAATAAAAACGTAAATAAATTTTTTAAATAAATTAAATATTCTATGTTTTTTTAATTTGATAGTAGAGAAAAAGAATATGGTTCCAGAAGACTAGTGTCATTCACTATTAGATGATTTCATTTTAGATTTTGAAGACAGTCAGGAATTGTTAAATCCAGAGGTGGGTAGACTAGCCAAAAATTATACTCAAGTAAAAGTGGCACTACTTCAATATATTTTTTACTCAAGGAAAAGTACAAAGTAGCAATCCAAAAAATTACTCGAGTAAAAAAAGCATTTGGTAAAAAGGCTACTCAACTATTGAGCACTTGTTTTGAGATCATAACTTGTAACTTAATATTTAAAAATTATGTAATTGGACAAAAACAAAGAAAGAACTAAGAACCTTATTTCTTCTAATTAAACTACATCCTTGAAATAAAACCTTCTACTTTTCCACTCTGAAAGGCATGTTTACCTTTTATTCAACATGCCTGTGTGTGAACTGGCTAAGCAAACAGCAAGCCCCAAATAAAAAAGCTGAACTTCGGTCAGTCTAAGCAGGACTCCACCCTAGACATGGGTGACATTACATACCGTCACAGCCATACTCATGCACGCAAACACACCCACTATCTGGCAGATCCTTCCTCCCCACAGCAAGAGGGGAAGTGAGGCCGGGGCTGAGTCACAGAGGTGGGGCACTAAGACCGTTAAGTCCAGGAACAATGAAGTGAGCTCTCCCGGGATCACGGTCAAGCTCTCACATGTGAACACAGCTAGTGAACTCTACAGCACGTCTCTGCATGATGGAGGGTTGGGGAATTAATAGCTTTCAGGTCAGGGTACAACTACTTACAGTGTCTATATAAAAAAGGATTCACCGCCTTGGATGTTTAACCCTTTTATTGCTTTTACACACCAACCGTGATCAACAAATTTTGGCTTTTTATGATAAAAAAAAAAAAAAAAACACAGACACACACAAAGAAATCCTTTAATGTCAAAGAGAAAACTGATTTCTACAACACAATATCAAGATGACTCTATACATATTCACCCACTTAAAGTCAGTATTTAGTATTTTGGGTGTAATCGCAGCACGGAGTGTGTGTGGATAGATCTCAACCAGGCCTGCACGTCTGGATGCTGCACTTTTACTCCTGTTTAGCTTTAGCTCAATTCTTCAGGTCCAAAGCAGTAGTTCTCTTGCAGATGTCCTCTAAGATTAACCTATATTTTGCTACATTCACTTTACCTTCTGTCTTTACAAGTCTTCCAGGGCCTGCCCCCGAGAAGCATCCCCACAGCATGATGCTGTCGCCACCATGCTTCACAGTAGGGAGTGGAACTTTCTTCCGCTTGACCATGCAGTCTCCCACACGCCTTTTGGTCAACTCTAATCGAGTACTTGATATGAGTTTTGTTCAACAGTGGCTTTCTCATTGCCACACTCCCATAATGTTTTGGCTGGTGAAGAACCAGGGCAACAGTTGTTGTCTGCAGAGTCTCTCCCATCTCAGCTGCTGAAGCTTTTAACTCCTTCAGCGTAGTCATGGGTGTCCTGGTGACCTCTCTCACTAGTCTCCTTTTGGCACGGTTACTCAGTTTGTGAGGACACCCTGATCTAGGTGCCATATTCCTTCCTTCTCTTGCTCATGGATTTAACTGAACTCCTTTTTTTGCGTCCATCCCCTGACTTATACTTTTAAATTTTTTCTCTGTTTTGCATGGTGTGCTCCTATGTAGGCCTGTAGCGATGCGTCGATGACGTCAAGGACTCAGTGCTAAAAAATCGTCAACGTCAAATCCGGTAGTCGACGCACCACGCCTACTCGCCACACGCATGTGAGTGACCAAAACAAAGCAGCATGGAGAACGAAACTCCAACCACCTCTCAGGCTCAGCAGCCTGCACTCCCAAGCTCTACATGTCACCAGAACACAACCCACCGGCCGACGCCCAACCTTATAGGTGTGAGAATACTTTAAACGCAGCTATAAGTGTCAAGGTATACTGTAGTTATTTGCAGTCTTTGCAAGATGGAGCTGGTATATCACACCAGCACAACTTCTATGTGGGATAATCTGAAGCGGAGGCATCCCATTGTTACTCGTGACGCCGGAGAACAGAAGTAATTAACGTTACTATTGCCGATGTTTGCTAAACTAATTGCTTGTTTGTGTAACGTTAGTAGTGTATTGTGTAACGTGTGCTTGAGCTCTGCTCACTTTGGTGGTGCGAGCTGTTTGTTTCTGCTAGTAGCTAGTGACTAAACAGCTGTGTTTAGCTAACATTAGTTAGGAACAGCATATAATACTGGCATGAATGGTAACGGTGGCTAACAGAGCACAGCTATCTAGTCACAAGCGTCGGCGTACGGCCAATTGGCATCACCAAAGTGATGAGCTGCTAGTCATTAGAATAGTCAACTATTCGATAAAATAATCGCCCGAATAATCGTTTTAAAAATAATTGTTTACCCCCAGCCCTACTCCTATGTCTTCATGCTGTAATGGTAGCCAGGAACACTGATTAACTAGTGAATGGTCACTGCGCTCAGGTGACCTCCATTCCGCTCCTTGTGAGACTACTAGCACCAATTGGGTAGATCTCTGTTGAATTAGGTCAGTCACATTAAAGGGGATGAATCATGACCGGTTTGTAAATGCGATTAAAATACCCAAGGGAGTGAATACTTTGTACGGGCACTAAACTATGCATTGCTTGGTGGAATTATCTTCAGTGGATTTTAATACAACCAGGGGGATGAGCTATGCTGGCACATACCAGTAGTTGTTCGAAATAAAAAAACTTAAGGCAGGAATTAACTGGAATAAAACACCAGTCAATTATTCTTTAGTTATGATTACGTGGTTGCTAAGGCACCTCAAAGCTGTGATGTAAACCATGGATAAAACTAAACAGAGACAAGATAGACAGGGGCAAAATATGCAAGCATAAAAATACACAGTAGATGCAAAGCGAATTAGGCTAATCACTGGAATTGGGCGATTTTTAGTATGACTGGCCTTAAACCGTTTTTTGTTTTTTTTGTTGTTGCAAGTTTTGAGATATTTTTTTCAGTCAGTGAATGGACCATGCTAAGAACTACCAACAAAAACACTCTATATTATAGAAGTAGTATATTATAGGGTGTTTAAAAAGAAGTCATTGGAGGCTAAAAGACAACATTTCCTGGCTCATCTGTACTCAGCCCGTTTTGCTTTTGTCTATTGTTGCTTTTATGTGTGTGCGTGCATGGGGGGGGTGGGTATAGCTGTGGTGATGTTTTTTACCTTTGGGTTTTGGGAAAAGGGGGGGAGAGCACTTTGAGAAGCTTTGTTGTGGTTTGAAAAGCGCTTTATAAATCAAGTTTGATTTGATTATTTGATTTGAAAAAAGGTGTAGAAAGCTGTTCAAAAGGAAAGTAAATAAAAGTTAGTTTTTTTATCTAGCGCGTCATTTTTTTTCTGCTCTCTCACACAGCAGTGTCACATATCCTATATAACACAGAAATTAAGAATGAATAAGTGCCCGATGACAGGAGAAAAACACACACACATATAGATACACACACAGATAGATACACACACAGATAGATACACACACAGATAGATACACACACAGATAGATAGATAGATAGATAGATAGATAGATAGATAGATAGATAGATAGATAGATAGATAGATAGATAGATAGATAGATAGATAGATAGATAGATAGATAGATAGATAGATAGATAGATAGATAGATAGATAGATAGATAGATAGATAGATAGATAGATAGATAGATAGATAGATAGATAGATAGATAGATAGATAGATAGATAGATAGATAGATAGATAGATAGATAGATAGATAGATAGATAGATAGATAGATAGATAGATAGATAGATAGATAGATAGATAGATAGATAGATAGATAGATAGATAGATAGATAGATAGAGTTATAACGGGATTTTTTATTCTTTATGTTCTGAATTTTGATTGGCAAAAACCGTTAGAATAAACAGTTTTTGGCTTGAATATTCAAACAAATACAGATTAAACACACAGTTTATGTTTATGTGCTTTCAGATGGTATAGATGTTATTTCTTTATTTGAAACATCTTGTCATCACTTTGCAGAATTTTATAGATAATTACAACTATCCACTTTAGCTAATGTGTTTGTGCGGATGTAATGCAAAGTAAATCTTGCATATCTTAGTTAGACTGTTCAAATGTAACTATTTAAATGTAACTACAATCTGCCAGAGGACACACGGGGGAAGCTAGTACAAACCTGCACCTTCCCACTCACAGAATGTCCGTTAGCAGCTGCCAAGCTCGCACAGTGGAGCAATTGAACAATTAAGCAAAGTTTTTCATGGGTGGTACTCACTTTGTCGAGCTTAGATTCCAACTCGCACACATCCCCCTCCACTTCCTCTATAGTTGCTCTGTGAGGAGAAAAAAAAGAAAGCACAAAGGTTAGAACTTGAACACATCACAAAACTAAAATCGCAGCACATGGCATTGTGCTTCTGTATGAATGTCGACACAAGAATGTGTCAATACAGAAACTGGTGGAGGCAGCTAAAGTGAGAGCTGCCATTTTGGGTCAGGCCTTGGAGCAGAAATCAGGTCTGGCATCCTGCCCTTTAAAATGTGACAAAGCACAGATTGGTTCTTTGCAGGATCAGCAGACTGCAAGCTGCAGTATATCACGAAGGGAAGGAGAGACTTAAATGACTCATACCAGCTCCATCTGAGTTAATCTCTGCTCTCCTTAATCTTAATCTGCACAGTTTAACACATCACTGTTTCTTTACTTGAACGTTAGAAACTATCATATGGTTTTGATTTCAATATTTATTTTAAAACAGGGTATCTAAAAGAAAGCAATTAGGCGAAAAATAACCAACATAACATAATTTGTTTTTAATGCATCTTAATGCCTACCCTCTTAGTCATGTTTTAAGATCCTAGATAAGATTTAAATGTCATGTCCTGTGCATATATTTAAAGTTCTACTTTTAAAATTATTAACTTATTAATAAGAAACTCTACTTTTATAAAGTGCGTATTTATTAGGGATGAAAGAAAATATTGATACATCGATATATCGCAATATTTTATGTCACGATATTGTATTGATATTTAAAAGCAATTTATAGATTTTTATGTAATTTTTTTTATTTGAATGGAACCTTTAATGATGACAGTAATTTTTGTAGTAAAATTAAAAGTATGACTAGTAGTTTGTGGCTGTTTTCACCTTCTTCGTTTCAGTGGATCAACTAGATCTAGTAATAAAACTGGATGTGTTAAAGTATGAAACAGGTTGGAGGGTTTAGAATGCTGTGAAGATTTTTCTACTGTTAAATTAAGTTTTAATATCACAATATATTGTCTTACTTAAAGTATCACAATATATCGTATCATCTCCTCTGTGTTGTGACACATATTGTATCACCAGATTCTTACCAATACACATCCCTAGTATTTAGTACTGAAATTATATGATTATTGAAGATGTAAACTGCTTAGAAAAAGAACATTAGTTTGTGAATACAAATTATCCTTTAGTGTTTTATGTAGGAGGGTTAAAGCAAAAATAATTAGGAGTGGGATCATGCTGCAGAGCTAAAACTAACCGCTAGGGGTTAAATCTGGACCAAGCTTGCCAAGATTTCATCACAAATCAATGTTGGGTAAAAAGACCAATATATAGAAGGTATAACCAGACACTCAATCTCAGAATAGCATCATTAATTATCATCCTTAATCCCACTCAGTCCTTTTATTCATCCATGCACTTCCACGTATCTAAAGAGCTGATCGAGGAGAGTCAGGTCTACGAAGGAAACCCGGGTGTTCCTCTCACTAGAGACACCCATACTGAGGGGCCGATGCAATTCCAGTCCAAAAGTTATATTATATATATATATATATATATATATATATATATATATATATATATATATATATATATATATATATATATATATATATATATATATATATATATATATATATATATATATATATATATATATATATATATACACACACACTAAAGCGAGTTCTTTTTCTACCCTGTGGTCTCCTTCCAATGAGACGTGCCTGAAACCCCTCGCCTCTCGGGATCTTTCCTGATCAGTCCCCCTCCCAGCATCGACTCTACTCTGAGCTCCTCCCCCTATCTCTAAGGAACATCCAGCCACCCAATAGGAGAAGCTTATTAAATAAGGACTCCTACCTCACGACCATACATGAGGGTTGGACTGGTAAGTTAAGAGCTTTGCTTTACAACTCTTACTTCACCGCAACAGAAGGAAGCAATGCATAAATTACTTTAGACATCCGTCTCAGCTTCACTTAGAAAAGTTCACCAGAATACTTGAAATCTCAGGCCATCTACACACGTTGCCGGGGTTTTAAAAAAAAACAGAATATTCTCACCACCTCGTTTTAAAAAGAACAAACTCCATCCACACAAAGCACTTGGACAATCGATGATGCTAACACAGCTCTGAGGGCATAAATGCTGTTTCTGAGTGTAAACACAGGTCGCACAAGTGATGTTGGAGCATTTTTGTCACGGAAAGCGACGTTACGGAGCCTAAAACTCCGGTAATTTCTGTCCACACACAAACACTTAAAACGCTAAAAATGCTAATCTTTACTTTGGCCGGAGTTTTTAGAAAGATTAGTTTTCGGTGTCGTAAATCTGCGTTGTCATGTGGATGATTTGTTTTGTGAGATACTATGTTTGGACAAAACGAATCAAGTCAAATCAAGCTTTATTTATAAAGCGCTTTTCATACACAGATTGCAGTTCAAAGTGCTTTACAGAATTAAAATGAACCCAGATAAACCATATTCCCATCAATTTAAAAGCATGATCATAGTTATACCCCCCTCCCCCCAACCCATCTCTCATGCAAGCACACACCTAAAAGAAACAGCAAAAAGGAGAATGGACTGAGTACAGATGAGCCAGATAAGGAAGCGCCATCATAGGAGCCGTCTGCACCGGCAGCAGCAGATCAACAGCAGCACCCAAGGCACTGACCCAGGGCACCCAGAGGAGGCGAGGCCGAGACCCCCACCTCCCCCAAGCGCTACCTGGTGAGCACCCAGGCAGCCCCAGCCGACCACCGCTTCGGAGGCAGAGGGCTCCCACAGAGGAAACACGGAAAGGAGGATTAACATAAGTTAAATTATTAAAAAAACAGAGAATAAGTATGGTAAGATTAAGTAGTAAAACACTGATAGTACTAGACTAAATACTAGACAAAAAAGGTGAGTCTTGAGCCTGCTCTTAAAAACATGAATGCTCTTCGTGGCCCGAGGTCCTACAGCAGCCTGTTCCAGAGGTGAGGGGCCATAATAATGGAAAGACGCCTCACCGTGAGTGTGTGTCCTGAATTTAGGGATGACAAGGAGACGGCTGCCGGAGGAGCGCAGAGACCGCGAAGGTTAATATGTTAAACCAGTTCTGAAGGCATTACAAACTCTGGCTCATGTGGACCGGATTTTTAACAATTGAACGTATTCATTCATTCATTTTAAACAAAAGTGAAGCTAAAACAAACCTGCAGCTTTTAGTTTAGATGCAAGATGAAGAAAATAATCAGATTTAAATTTGCCAAAAAAAAAAGGAAGGAAGGTCATCAACAAGCTTTATAATTCCTTACTTCTGTGGGTGGAACTGGGAAGGGAGAGCAAAACCAAATTTTTGTAAAAACTGAAAAGAGCCACATTCTGAGCAGTACCTGACTTTTAAAGGCTGACTCAGCAGAATAGTCCCACCACAAAAAAAAAAAAAAACTCCTACAAATGTCCCCCATTTTTTACTGCGAAGTGGAAATATATTGCAGTTTCGCAACGCATGAAGATTGAAGTGGTAATCCCCAAACTTCATATCCTCTCTCTCGGTGCGCATCGCTACATGTCAACAAAAACTATTGACATAGTTCTAACATATCTTTTAGGATTTCAGACTAGAGTTGTGTTTTTAACCTAAAATATAGGCAATTATTTAAAGGATGGTGCTATGTGGTTGGTGTTTACTGAAGCTTCAAAAAATGTCTTGTCTTTGAAATGTTTGTGTCGATTTTGATGTGATCCTATTGTGGAAAAGAAGTGCGTGTGTACTGAGATCAATAGTATAAAAGTCCCAACATTCTGCTGGGTCGTGACCGGATACAATACTTTTCTGTAACGTCAAAATCTAATTTTAATTAAAAAAAAAAAAAAACATTTATATTATAAAGGATCAACTGACCATCTGGGATTTGAATTTCAGTGAGCTATGAGTGCTCCAAATGGTCAGATGATTATTAAACAAATTAATTACCCAAGTGATGTCCAGCACCACAGAAATAAAAGGCAAATACTTAACAGGGGGCGCCCCTCTACCACTAAGAGATGGACGAGAACAGCCACGTTTTAAAACTGGTTTTTTGCAAACAGTATTTATCTTGTGTTGGATGTCTTAACAACAAAATGTGAACTGCTAAATCTGGCCATCAGACCATCACACACTCATAAAATACATCAAAACGGCACAGATTTGTTTTTTTCTGCCTGAAATACTTTATATTGTTAATTTAAAAAATGCCTGATTAGCTAATGTCTGCTGGTCTCGTACTACAAATAAGGTAACCAGTAAGAACTAACCAGCAAATAATTGTTAGTTTCTGTTTTTAAGCTTTGTTCTTCAACTGGGCGTAGTTCTTCCTACTTTCCTAATTCCCAGCAGAGCTGCTACTCTGGCTTATGGCGACAGCATGTGACATAAAAAGCAGCTCTGCTATGACGACCTACACTCCATACATACAACGTGAAAGAAATTAAAAAGTAGGCTTAAACTGACAGGAGGTAGCTTGGAAAGAGTCTACCGTTTCTTTTTTATCACATTCTGATAGTGACCCAAACAAAGAAGGATGAACGTTGGGACTAAAATAGACTCAAAGGCCAAAAACAGGGTCAAAAGCAATGAAGAGCATCCCTCTCACAGACAGACACTGACCGTGGTGAAAGCTGAAGAACAGGCGGTTTCTTTAATAAATCACTCAGGATTGGTACAAACGGTCACTAACAACTTGAGATTGAGAGTTTAGGTTTGTAAAAGGATATTCAAGTTTTCAATGTGCTCCTGGAAATTGGATGAAGTAATGGAACAGAAAATGTGCCCAAAAACACATTGATCTCATTGAAAATTCACATTCCACCGTTCCACAGCTACACACCCACATGATCGTTTCCCCCTAATCTTGAAACTTGAGCCGGTGTGGTGAAGTTGTGAAAGTGCTGACAGAGTATAAGAAAAGGAGGGGCCCGTTCAACATGAAAACTTGGGCCGTTGCCTCACATATTTCTGGCCTTGGAGCGTGAGCAAAAAAGAAGAAGAGAACAAGCGTTGCTGACTTTTCAATGTAACACACACGCACACCAGTCTCTTAATTAGGAAACACTGTTCATTAGAAAGGAGGAAATATAAAGAATAAAGACAGAAATCTTCAATGAAACACTGAGTCAATAACCTGGAAATTGCAAAGGATTCTGATATGACTGTTGAGGAAAAAGCCTAGTTGAATAGTTGGTTTCAGCAGATGGAAAGAAAGAACGAGGCCCAAAAATAAACACAGGCTCTCAAAAAGACAGAAACTCGGTTTGGCACAAGACTCACATTCAGATTCAAACATGAAAGCAAGCTCATTTATTAAAAATCAAACAAAAACTACTACAACAATACATAACGATACACATGAAATGTAGAGGGAACTAATTTTAAATTTGTATTCTGCATATTATTTAACCATTTTTCTATAAAATATAAGCTCATGGCTGCCCAGGAACATGGCTAGATGAAAGTTGAGTTGTTTGGCCAGCGTCAAACCAAGCGTAACATTTCAAGGCGCAGCATATCTTTTCTTATCTATCAAGCACATTGGTGGAGGATTCATGGCAGTTGTTGAGCTAACGTCTGCAGAAAAAAACATTTTGGAGATAATTGTGAGATAACCTGTCCAACAACTAAACAAGGATTAAGAAAAAAATCAGGGTGACTGGGTTATACAGAATACAGCAATAAATTAAGACGGAATGGCTGAAAAAGAAAAGACTGACTGCATATAAGTTATGCATGAACGAATACTTGCAGAACTCAAACTTTAACATCAGCGTAAAGAAGTGTGGGTAAAAGAGATTCCAGGAGAATGCTGTCAGGGACTGATAAGGTTATACAGAGCCAATTACTTCAAGGTTAGGCTGCTCAAAGGTGGTTAGAAACACTCTCCAATCAGGTGGTGGACTTGGTGTATGTAGCTCCCACACTGTTAGAAGTTCTTTAAACAAATGAAAAATGATGGGATCAGGGCTCGGCTTATTTAGTACAGATGCTCATTCAGGTCATCTCCACAGTGATGCATTGTTCTTGCAAAATTAGATTAAGTCGTCAACTCGGTTTATTTAATCTCTTCAGAGTCAACAAGTCTGATAACTAAGAGAACAAGTGATAAGAAGCTAGCCTGGATGATGCAGGTAGTCTGCTTCTTGGTCTGGGAAAATAACAAAAGCCAAAGCAGGAAATCAGTGTAGAGGAAGTCATCAGAGGATCATCCAGTCAAGAGACCAAACAATATTTTGGGGGCTTTTTTTCCCCTCAGTTTCTTTAGGATTATATATTTTTGGTGTTAAATTTCCCCCAATTAAATAGGTTAGAACTTAGATGTAGGGTTTTAGAAAGATTTTCTCTGTGGGAATAATTGACTGTCAATACATGAAAATGATATTTTTGGGTAGTTTCTGTATCTGAACTAAAGGACAATAAAATATGATTTATGGTCATTATTTGATTTTAATACAGCTAATTAGAAACATAAATCCAGACTGTTGAATGCAATGGCAAATATCTTTCCACGTACACTGTACATAATCTTAATTAATTAGCAATACACTGCAAAGGACTGGCTGGTGACAGATTCTCCAGGTTGACCGATGAGTGAAAGCACCACACCTGTGGTGATTCCAGGTCATGAGGATAAAACTCTTCGATGCTTCGATACTGAGGGAAGAATAGTGAAAGTTAGCCGTTTTCAGTATCAGTGAGGTGTTCAAAACAGTGGTCAAAGAAGGCAAATAGATGTAAAAGCTGTTTCAAAGGAAACTAATGCTTATTACTGGTCCATTCAGTGAGAGGGAGTGAGAGCAAGACTTTCAGTAGATAACAAGAAGGGTAGAAATGAAGTAAAGCAACGCTGCTCTGTCTTATCCTCTAAAACTTTCAACCTCTGTCATGGAACAATCTAGATTTGGAAAATGTTGGTAGTTTTCCTGGCTCAGAGCTCTATTTACTTTTAATGTAACTTCCACTATTTATTTGGGATACGGTGATTAAAAACTCCCATTTAATTTCATAAATGAGTGAAAAAAGAAATTCAATTTTCTGGTATTTTATTTTAGTATCTTTAGAGACTCTTGCATTTTTTTAAACCAATATTCCATGTTGTAAGCTCTGTTCTGGTTATAAAGCCGGAGCAGAAAATCTATAAAATACCAAATATTCCACATTTATGTGAACAGCTGCACTGATCATAAAGAGTTAAGTGTTGTACAGTCAGCTCTATGAGTGTAAACCGGACTGGAAAGAGTAAATGTCAAAAAGATACAGCAACATCAATAGGTTCTTATTAACATTAAGTAAAACCAATTGGAGAACTAGGATATCCTGAGGTAAGAATTTGACTGTGTGTGTGACGCTAAATAAAGAGTAAATATGGCATGTAAAAGAAAGACCGGAGGCCAAGAAAAGAGGAATTAAAACAGCTTGCTTTGTAAACCACATCAGTTAAAAACAGGCCCCTTGAACAACACTTTCAAAATGTTTGGCTTCAGCTCTCTTTATGGTGACAGAGTGTATAAAAGGATGCTGATGAATACAACATGCCAGACAGAGAAGTTGACTGGAAATAGATTTCTGCACAGTAATTCTGTGCAGATGTTGTAAATGATCAAAGTATGTCGCTTTTAAATTCTTCTATTTGTTATGTAAGACAGCATTGAGTCGGTGAAAATTTCTGAAAGCTTCTGACTGATCTTCCACACTTCTAAAAAAAAAAGTCTCAAATTTCCCTTCATTCCAAATGTAGCTTATGTTGAGGTGGTTTTTGGGTAAACATCTAAATAAAATTGGTATTTTTTTTCAGTGAATGACTACCAACCAATGACAAAGAACAAAAATAAGGAAAAGCAGCCATGGAGTGCAGACAGCTCAATTCCTCAAAACCCACCAATAACTTTTTGAGTTATGTTGCTGAGAGACAAAACAAACCCTGGTGAAAACACGACCTCCTTGACGGAGGTAACAAGGCTTTACTGGAATAAATTGCTTGGCAACAAATACTCGACTTCATGGCAGATATGTTTTTGTCATTTCTTTTAACCAAAGAGAGATACCTGATATTCTACAACAGTTATTTAATGGCTTCATTTAAAAACAGAGAGTGGCTCTTCTGGAGCTTCGTGCAGCTGTTTGCAGCGAGCTACTGACCTGGTTTTGCCTGGTGTTCAGGAGAGAGGCGGTGAAACTCGGTGAGTGACTCGCTCTGCTGGACTGATGGAGTTTATCAGGTTCTATAAACCATCTCCAATCATTTGGAATTTACTCCAATAATGAGAATCTGATTAAAAAAATCTCAGGTAAAGATGCATAAAAGGCAGTAGTAAAATCTCACACTGTATTTTTTTTTTTTTATATTTTGAAATACCTCTGATAATCCCTTTGAAACTAATGTAGCTAACGCATTTCTGTCTTTAATTGATTATTTTAAGTTGATCAGATTTTCTAGGAGCTTCTGATATTCCATGACTTTCTGTTTCCCTGGGGTATAAACATGACATGATGCAGAGTCTCAGTTCTCTTAGTAATAGGAGCCAAGTTTATCTTGCCAGCATGCACAGTGGGTAGGATGGTGAGGGAGGTATAAAAATAAAACCCTCCTGAGCTCACTGTTAGAAAACAGCGGCATCTTGTCATTGCCTGTTTAATTAAAGTCAAAGGGATTTTATTTATCCCAAAGGAAGGTTGTCATAAATCATATAATCAAAGTATCTTCAAAGGGTTGTTGTGGATGGTGATGCTGTGCCCTGGGAAGATCTCCAGTAGCAGTCAGTCATGCAACAAAACTGAAGGGGCCTCTGACTGAAGACACTGTTGCTGTGACTGTCATACATGACTGTCATGACATGCTAACAGCTCAATTTCCAGCTAGCAGAGATTATAGTTCACAGTACCATGCAATGGATGAAACAGTCAGTTGTTGACTAGCTCTGCTAATCGACCTCAGTGGCTTTTGCCGCTCCTCTTTAAATCTCTGCCTGGCTGTACGATTAGAAACCAGGCTAGAGAGATGTAGAAGTTGGGGACATGATCTTTGCCCATTAAGAACAACCTCAACTCCTCTTGGACTTGAGGTCGTAGTTCAGGGATTATTGAGCTTTGGAGATGCCATTTAGCTGCCCGCAGTTGTAAAAATACTACCTTGTAGCCACGGTTACACATCATAACGACTCTACTAAAGTAAAACATTAAGGGCAAAAATCCTTCCGGCTGCACAGCATCCAAAACCAGAGGGAATAATTGCCTCAAACCAAAAAAGAAAATTAACTAAAATCTAGAAAAAGAACAAATCAGAACAAACAAGGCAGAACTGCTTTGAATGCTGCTACCATGATTCTAGAAATCACGAAATTCAAGTCTCAGTAACGACCATTAGTCACCATCACCACTGCCAGACTGGTTGTTTAGCAGTGGTGATGTTTTTTTGGGGGGGGAAAAACGGAGGCTTTTTGTCCCACCATCACAAAAATAAACAGCTGGACTTCACCTGGAACCGCGTGCTTTGCTCAAATGACACTAAGATTGAGCTTTTCAGCAACTGTCTTGATTTGGTGTGTAAGAAAGGATCAAAATGCGCAAGTATGGAGAAATAATAGGGATGCTGCAGGGCCTGCTGCCTTTTCAAAGACCCATGAAACCTTGTTAGAGTGTATGGTGATCTCTTTGAAATACAAAGAGGGGGTATTATGCAAAATGGACTTTCTGAAGCTTAATATCCTGAGAACATGTCTTTCCCTCATGAAAAACATGCCTGAAGTGTTGCTCTGACCCATTCACTCATGTTAGAGTAATCTTTGAGTCTCTACTGGTAGTTCTCGGGGTTGCTGAAACGCCTGCTCCCACCTATCCCCGCCTTTTCCACCCATCTCCTCCTCCAACCTTACTTACTCAGAGCTCCCCAACCCTCCCCTCCTCACACAACTCCGGCTGAGTCCCAGGTGCAGTAATTATAACACAACAGCTGCAGCATTTTTGTGGAGTCTTACCTAGGGCTGGACGATAATTCAATACCAATATCTATTAATTGATAGAATTGTGGTGTGATAGGGGAAAAAAGGGTTGACAAAAAATTTGGTAAAAAAAAGTTTCCCTCTCTTTTTTAGTATAGCCTATTAGGTAGCTTAATACTACAGTCATTACTTACTCCAAGCCTATCACAAAAGCAGACCGAGACAGCTCCGTCACTGAGTCTTCGCTGTTCTCAAACCACAAAAAAGAGCAAATGACTTGAACTGCAAAAGATGTTGCAGCAAGGAGCGGCGGAGGAAATTGTCCCGAAAAAAGGTTTCAGCAGTTCACCAGCAGGTACATGTTGCTTCCCGTTTTTAACCGATCCTTGACGCACACCAACACTAAACGTAACAATAATGAACAAAATACAGGAAATACTACGGTCAGCAAAGTTGCTGTTGCCGCTGTCACGTTTGCAAAGAGACAAGCACAACCCGCTGCTTACAACATTGACGGCTTTTAAAATGTTCGGCCGGTTCTCCACCATGTCCTCAGAAGAGAAAACGCTTTCAAAAATACAAACAGGGGTGGAAAGACCTGCTGGCTTCAGCACTCAGTCACTGGACTCAGCTCCAGTGTTTTGGGCATCATCTACACTCAGCCATCGGTGAGTAGCTGGTTAGCTTTAGCAGCTGAAGAATCAGCTTTATTGACCCGGTTTTACACACAAACTAAACCAAAGGTCTGAGTCATTAATATAATAAAGTGTCATAGAATGTTTAAAAGATATAAAAACGCATCAAGATAAGCCTTCAATTTAATTAACTAACATAATTTTAAAAAGAAAATTATAATATAATAGTTAATAACATTACTTTTCTTTGTATTTACTGATGTCACTCAGGTCACTTAATTTGTTTTCGTTTCTTACAAACTTTCAGTTATAGAAAAAAAAGGTGTTTGATTAAAGGGCTGAATGTAATTCTTAATTAAAATTAGTTCATTAAAGAATAGAATAAATTAACCAGGGCTGCACTTAAAATAAAGTTCCAACATTTTTTGATAGTCATCAATAATTATCAATATGCCTATTCCCTTTTTCGATATGCTCATTTTCTAGTCTTATCTCTTACTCCTCTTTTCCAGGGTTGCCAACAAGTTTGTCCAAGTCTTTATCCCAGAAAAAGTTCGTGTGATTAATCGTTAATTTTCAAACCCAATTTCCATGACTTGTGTCTACCAGCACCACTGTGCCTCATTTAGCTTTATCCAAACTATTGGGTAAACTTCTTGTGTACAGGTGAAGGCTTTGGAGTTCTAACCCCCCTTTTCTTTTTTCGTCTTCTTAATGTGAATTAAAGAGCAACAAAGGAAGCCCTGCTACCGATTAAGATGTTTTTCTTTGTTATTTTTAATGATAGCAAGTAGACAATTATGTCCTACAAGAGGGAAACCGGAGTACAAGGAGAGAAGCCTCGCATGCACAGGGAGAACATGTAAACTCCATGGAAAAAGACGATAGGCTGGGACTCGTGCCAAGGACCTTTATTGCTGCAACAAACTGCCCCACAATATAATGAAACCCCAATAATTTTTTGATAAAAAACCCTCCACAGCCATCCAAAGCCATGCTTTATTCACCTTTCTATAACAAATTACTATTACCTGAACTCTTGTGCATTAGAAAAGTTCCTTTAATGATTCCTTTCCACAACGGTTTTTATGTTCGTATCAACTGTCCTTTGCTCTGCCTCCTATGAACCCTCTGATCCTCTTGTTCAACTTTTGTTGCAATTCTGCAACAAAAGTTGAACAAGAAGCACGAAAGGGGTCTGAAATAACAGTGGTGGAGGACGGAAAACAATTCCACTCTGTGAAACTGTTACTGTGGATGGAAATGTGAAGAATGGGTTGAGCTTCAGTGCCGTGACGTAGATCCTGTAATTGTTCAAAAGAGGAGCAGTGGCAACAAGCAGGAGAGTCCCGCTGTGGTAAAAAACTAACAAAATAAAAGTCTATTAAGAGGCACGACAGGATCAACAACGTCCGCAAGATGAAGTCACTACTTTAAGATAAACGATTACCATACAAGCTTCAGGAAATTCTGTTTGCTGTCGTAATGACTGAACATTAAGATCATTTTACGGTGGACGTAGATCCTTAACTGATCCTCCGCCACCGACATGTTGCAGGAAGGAAACACTGATGAGATAAGGGGGGGGGGACTTCAGAATAGTGAGGACCTACGACAAAGATGGGAGTGATTCTGACTGGCTTTTTTCACATTAAACCTAAAGTAAAAGAAAAAAGTTTAAGATTAACTGTCTACATTTCCTGAAATTTGTCAAAAGGTTTCCTAAATACTTACTATACATGTAAAAAAAAAAATCCTAAATATTAAACTAAAATAGGGTAGAAGTTCTTGAATGAGCTGGAATTAAAAAGGTATGAAATCAACACAGACCACTACGAGGTTTACCCTGGGCCTTTAGAAAGGGCTTACAGCCCCCCCCCAAAATAATCGGCCCTTGATTGTTTTGGAGCCCCAAAGCTTTTCTTTCTTTGGAAACAACATGGTGCTAATGGCCTGGGGACGTGTTAAACCTGCTATGTATCAGTTCATACTAGAGGCTGACAAATTTTAGGGACTTACAGGAATCCTGCAGGATTCCCGTGAGATGGGAGTTAAGTTACTTATAGTCACGTTACTGGGACAAAACAGGAATAATAATCATCAGGAGTGGACAGAACCGGAAATAACATGCGTTGCAGCTCGTCGCACGGCCACCACATTTGACACGACATGGATGAAAACAGGCAACTTAGGGGCTTTGTGCGAGTTTTTTGCCATCTAGTGACTTTTTCTTTGTTGGTGGTGTTATTGGAGACTTTTAGAGACTGACATTAAGCACGTATCCCTCGTACTCTTCACACCGAGCAGCTCACAGCTAGCAGGCAGTCCTCGCGCTGCAGCAACCCGCCCACCTAGGCCCAGAGAAGATGTTAACCTCACTGCATCAAGACTGCAAATCACCTCTCTGTGACAAACGGTAAACAGTCATCATGTTTCAGTCTAAACCGGACTCTCAGAAATACATGAAGGAGCGGGAATCGAACCCTGAATTAAAAGGCTGGTTAAAGCCGTTTGTTGGCGATGCTACATGGGCATACCGCCTGTATTGTAAGGCTGATTTTTATTGCCACAATTAGTGATATAAAAAAAAAACACATGACAACCCAAAAAGCAAAATCTTACAGTTCCACCCTAACCACACTGCCATCAATACTTAAAAAAATGATTCTGCTAAATTAAAAAAACATCTTTCCCTCTCCTATTACAATCACATGAACATTATGCAAATAAGGTGATGACATCATTTAGCGACTTCTCGCAACTTTTGGGACAGCCAATAGTTGCTTTCCATGCTGAAGAGATGGACGGAAAGGAAAAAGGAGTTAGAGCAGCGAATTACACAGAAAGATGGCCGTATCGCCTGGAAAATGCTGTCAGGGAAGTCTGACATTTTACACAATTTTCTGAAAGTTGTCAGTGACAGATGAAATGTACACACGTAGCAGGTATTATTTTTATTTTTTTAACGAAAATCTTCTGACCACCTTGTTTAAAAAAGAAATCTCCATCCATACCTAAACGCTAGGGCTGGACAATAATTCAGTATCAATATATACCGCGGTATACTTTTACTCAATAAGGGTGATATGAGTTTTAAACACTTTTCCGGTAATTCTTCATTTTTTAAGGTTTTTTGGGCTCCAGTGGCCTTTGTATGACAGTTACTTGACAGGAAAGGGGTCAGAGAGAACAGGGGATGATTATACATTACAGTATATAATTACAGCGTTTTACTGACTGACGTTTCACGGCGTTCACAAGCGCAGCCGATTCAAGCCGAACAGAAAGAGCCGCGACACATTGGCTACGTGAGTGATGACGTACACCACAGACAGGACAGGAGCCCAGCAGCAGCAGCTGGCCGTACTCAGGACGTGGTAGACAGATAAACTAGGCTAATCTCAACGAGGCAAGTTTTATCAACAAAATGAGGGCTCCTAAAGAGTTGAGCCGAGTTGAACGCATGGAGAAGACTACTATGCTTCGGGCACCGACTAAACTCCGCTATTGGTAAGTTATACGGTTAAAACACACCTGAGTTTTACGTTATTTTGTGTATGGTTTGAGGATTTATTACTAAAATCATTTCTGTAACAAATACAATATGCTTCACACAAAATAGGACATTTATATCCAAAGGCACTGCTTTTTATATTATTTTTAATGTGTGCAATTTATGCTTGGTATATTTGTTAAATGCCATTTAATAAGTATATAATTAACCATCTGTTGTGGGCATTCTTGGCAGATTTGCTGAGGCTTTTATAGAGTATATATCGATAACGGAATTATATCGTATCGACCGAAATTAAGAAATATATCGTGATAAAAGTTTTGGCCATATCGTCCAGCCCTACTAACCGCATAAGTGCGTTGTTAAGCACATCCAAAGACATGCCAAGCCTGTAAGTGGTAGTAGTTCCCCCAAAACCTATCCACTCAGAGTAACTTAATATGTTCTAACTTCTACATAGAGCAATAATGGGGAGCCTAAGTCACGCCCTTCTACTTCAGGTCCATGGGTCCTCTACTGCTAAAACAAAATGAATGAGAGTCAATGGAGCAATAAAAGTTATTTTCTGATCCCGTTTGAAATGCGCCATGGATTGAACATATGATGTGAGAGAATTTTAAAGACACATTTTGATGCTGAGAAAACGCCAATTTTCGACTGGTGGCAAAAGTTAATTTAGGTTTTGAGTAAAAACACTTAGTGAAGAAGAAGGAGAAAACCACCATAAACGTGGAAAGTGGCAGCTATGCTGGGGAAGAAATAGTCGGTTGAGTGAGAGCCAGGATGCAGCTCCACAACGTCTCGGTGAGTATTTTAAGTGCTAGCTAGCATTGGCCCTGTGACGTCATATATGAGACTTCTGATTTGTAGGCATTTTTATTGCGAATTTTTACAATCAAATAAATCCCAAATCACTTGACAAACACAGTTGAAACACACATCATTAGTTGTCATTTAAATTGAGGTACATCATATGTGTGATTCAGGACGCAAGACAAGGCGGACCAGAAAATAACTTATCGCTCCATTGACTTCCATTCTTTCTTTCTTTCTTTTCCGGCCAGGAACCCACTGGCCAACAGGAAGGGGAGGAGTCTTAAGCTCCTCATTGAGCTTGTAAAAACAAGCAAGCAAAAAACACTTGGACAATCAATGATGCCAACACATCTCTGAGGGCATAAATGCTGTTTCTGAGTGTAAACACAGGTCGCACAAATGATGTCGGAGCATTTTTGTCGCGGAAAGTGACGTTGCGGATCCAAAAACTTCGGTTATTTCTGTCCATAAGCAAATGCTTAATACGGAGAAAATGCAAATCTTCACTTCGGCCGGAGTTTTTAAAAAGATTCGTTTTCATTGCTGTAAATCTGCGTTTTTGTGTAAACGGCAGGCCAAATTGTGGAAAAAATATCTTTGTTTTGTGAGATACCCTGCTACGTGTGGACAAGGCACGAGTTGAAACACCATTTGCTGTTTGCCAGGCCTGTAACAAGCTAATCAGGTTTACTCCTACCTCAAGGTAATGAAGATGTTATTCTGCCATGTTTTTGCAAATAAAAGTTAAAGTTTTGATTGTTTTGTGGTTTTGTTTAGGATTTGGTGCACCCGGAAAAAGAAAACCACCTGCTGGGATTGGGAAGTAGTGGGAATGATGTTATCGGGATTAGGACGGGAGGGAATTTTATTTGTCCTTGCGTTCTGGGATTGGGACAAGAGAATCATTTCTCAACGGGAGTGGGATTGGAAAGCAAAGGAAATCCAGTCCCGTCACATCTTTTAGTTCATATCTGCTGATGTATAGGACTACCAACTAATGTACTATAATTTGCATTAGTAAGAGGATTCTTTTTGTTTAAAATCTGGCAACAGTAAGAAGAAGGTGAACTAGACCTGATAAATGAATCACGTCAAGCTCTGGTCAGAGATTAGAAGATGTCTCTTTGTGATCTACTAGATCTTCAGCTGCTGTAAATAAGGGAAACTGCAACAGAAGATGTTCAATCACTGAGTTCATAATGTTGCCATAATCAGTAATAGGAACGTGAACACAGGAAGAATTGTTACTCAGTTTTTCAGAAGTTTATCCTGCACTCAATTCTTGGTGTTATAGGATTTGTTTTAAACTGTTGTCATAACAGGGTTCCCAATTTTTTTTCCTTATTAATTTTTCCTTACTAATTTAAAGTATAAATACAAAAAAACTCTGTATGAATTAATGGCAGATATTTCTATTGTGGTCAGATCAAATTTTCAACATGCAGAAGCCAGAGATAGTAAGGATAGGTAAGATGGATGCATGAATGGATGAAAGGAGTGGTTGGGTGAAGGAGAAAAGGATGGACAGAGGGAAAGATGAATGGGCAAATGGGTTAAATAAGAGAAAAATGGAAAGATGGATGATCAACAGACGGGTGAATAGATGTATGTACTGGATGGATGGTTGGAGAGATCTAAGAACAGATAAACAAAAGCATGATGGGCGGATGGATGGATGGACAAATGGAAAAACAAACACGCGGATGTAAAGACAGATGAATGGACTGAGGGGCAGACAGACGGAAAGTAAACCCAACATCTGATGCGGAGGATGAAAAATAAAAGTTGACTGTAATGATGTCTGTTTTTAATTAAACCAGCATAAAAGCTGCTGATAGCTGAAACGTATTGAGGAACAATCACCATACAGACAAGAAAGCTGGGAATTAAGTCCGGAAATACAAATCTTTTCCCCACCTCAAAAATCCCACTTTTCTAGACCTTTCCAGTCTCCAGAAACCCCGTGTTTATCTGGAGGAAAACTATTCCACAACAGCGGTCCTTGTTACCGTTTCCTGAGCCTCACATCCAAGCAGCATTAACAGTATATAAAAACTATGTTATGGATTCTGGCTTTGTTGGGATGGAAAGTCATCAAATATGTAAAACTTTTGTTCCTACACATGTGGGGAGAGAAGCCACAGTTCTGTGGAAAGATTTTTCAACTCTCATAGTTGAAAAAGAGCCAATAGAGCTCATGAGGAAGAATCTCAAGTGGAAAACTAGGCTACATGGGTTTATGCCAAAAATACTGATTTTTATTTTTTTTGCTCTCTAGTTTTTTGCCCACAGACTGAGAGCAGAGTCTACGACCAAAGACAGCTTCTCAGCTAAAGCAACGATGAAACTAAAAAAATAAATTAAAAAAACGACACACGGGTGTGCCAAATTACCACAAAAGAAAAAAAAAAAAAACTTCTCCACATTTCAGGGCTCCATATTCTCTGGCGTGAAGTTAAAAGTAAACACCAAAATGGAAACAGATGTTGAGCAAGCTGTAGCTGATCCACACTGCTTCTATACCCCATGTTTGTCATCCATCCTCTCTGTCTCTGCCGCTCCGTCTTCTTTCCTGACCAAACTCAACAAGGCAGACGAGGTCGAAGCTGAAAACTGTGCCGCCGCGGCGTCTGATAACTACAGAACTCCTGCAGAGTTCATGTTGACAGATGGCTCTGAAAAAGATCAAGCGTAATGAAAATACTGACAGAGAGAAGGGGATAGCTTTTTTTTAAAAATAAATGTGTTAACTTATTTTAAAATACGTATTCTGATATTCACTCTGAACGTTGCAAATCAGAATTTAAATTTATCTTAATAATCTGCTTGTGGAATTACGTCAACATAACAGGAACATCTAAAAATGACAAATATAGAGGTGATATAGAGGCAGACTAAATATGTTGAGATAAAGATTTTCAAAGATTGCTCTAATATAAAGTAAAACTTGCAGTTTTTCTTTTCCTTCCTCTGACCTGAATTAACTCTGTGGCAAAGTAACGATATAAACACTTAATCCACAAGCCCAATTAAAACTTTGTAAAGTCCAAAATTATCCATACCCCTGACATAGTAAGATTTAAGTTTTTCCTGACTGGCAAATGAGACTGGCATCTCTCAAACGATAACAGTAAAAAAAAAAAAAAAAGAAGCTATTTTGAAAATAAATAATCAGTTTTTATTTACATCTTATTGTCAAAAATTATTTATGTGTCTTGACAGGGACAAGCCAAAATCTTAATATTACTCCCAGTAAGAAAAATGTAAAATTAAAAGTAGGGATGTAATGAAATATCGAAACACCGATATATCGCAAAATGTTATTTCCCGATATTAAAAACAAAAATATCGATTTTTTTTTAAAGGATTTGAATGGAACCATTAATGATGACAGCAATTTTTGTAGTAAAATTAAAAGTATGACAGGTAGTTTGTGGCTGTTTTCACCTTCTTTGTTGCAGTGGATCAACTAGATCTAGTAATAAAACTGAATGTGTTAAAGTATGAAACAGGTCGGAGTATTTAGAATGATGGGACAGTTTTCCTACAGTTAAAATAAGTTTTAAGAATCACAATATATAGTCGTACTCATAGTATCGCGATATATCGTATCGTCTCCCCTGTGTCGCGATACTTATTGTATCGCCAGATTTTTGCCAACACACATCCCTGAATAAAACATTACTCTAAACCTAAACCTGCCAGGGAAATTAATAATTCTGAGCTTAGCATTAAAAAAAAAATTGGACAAGCATAATGTTTGATCTGCCGGATCATGAGGAAAACAACTGGTCAGTATATTTTGATAGAAATTCTTTGTATGGTGTGTATTTAACCTTAGCCATGAACACCATCATGGAGGCTGGCTCTTTGAGGAACAGAAAAAAAAGTCATCTTTGTAGTATTTGTGAATCAATTCAATTCAATTCAATGAAACTTTATTTGTCCCAGGGGAACAATTTGAAGGTACAGTGGAGCAGCACAGACATATGAACCGCAGGGGTGAGTGATTCACTGTTTAATTGATTAGTTGCCAAATCGCTATGGATTCATAAGTGTTCAAAACAGACAATTTTTCACAATAATTAAATGACAGGGACATGAAAGGAATGAAGAAAAAAAATGCAACAATAATAATAGTCGAATCGTGAGGGACCCAAGATGGCACACCCCTAATGAACAGCAAGTTTCAATATAAGTGACACTTAATGACAATGAGAAACCTGCATGACTGCTGTTAGATTCCCAAATACAACTTATACATTTTTTATACAAGTGGATTAATTGTAAGAAAATTCACATAGCTGATGGAGTATATTATAAAAAAATAATAAAAAAGCTGAAACTTGATGCTTGGATGTGTTCTGAGCTTAATACTTGCTTTAGGTCTTGAAAGAAGCAAGATTTCTTTTTATTCTCAATTTATTAATTAAAGTATTGTAATCAGAAGGCTAGGTTTAATCAGAATATAACACAGTGCCCAATTATTCAGACAAGTGCACCAGAAATTGAATTAGTCTGAGGTTAAAAACACTATCTCTCTGTAAGTTCTTATTTTAGGATTAGCAGATGAGTGATCTAGTCTCCCATTTCCAGAGCTATACCCCCAAACTGCTTTATTTGTGTGCGACTGCAGAGAAAACCCAGTGTATATATTTATTACTTCTGCACACCGATTCAGGGATGCTACAGAGCTGTGGACGATCAACGAGTTTCTCTGCTTTGTTTCCAAAAGCTGTGCCGTAGTGATCCGGCAGCCCACTCCGAAGCGGTTCAGCTGTGACTCAGCCCCTCTGTTGTTCAGAATGTATCTAAAATTAGCTCCTTAATGTTGATGTTAAGAAGGAAGAGGCTTTAAAAGTCAAGCCACCATCTTGGAGCAACACAACAACCATCTGTCACAGTTCAGGCGCTAAATGCTATCGTTTCTCATATATGGATTGCATATTTCCCCTCAGTTTTAGCCAACACAACTGTGTGGGAAGTCCCCCTCTTTTCCAGCCCCCTTACATGATAAAAAAAAAAAAAAAAAAAAAAACTTTCTAACATCTGTTCCTCGTTTGGTGGGGGGAGGATGTTCCAGCAACAGAGTGTGAGAGACAGGAAGAAGGGAGATGCTTTCTCAAAACACTGAACGCAAAGCAACCGGGGGGGTTGTGTTTACACTCAATTTAACACCTCCCATGGGGTTGGACAAAGCTGCAAATAATGACACTGGAGTTACAATATAGTATAAAAATAATTTTAAAAAACTATAAATACGCCCGACCAGTGTAGCAGAACAAAATAAGACTATAAAATATCTTACGAATGAAGAAGTCAAACAGCTGAAACGGCAACAATAGAGACAATATGTTTTAATGAAGCTATTAAAACTAAAACTAGACAGATTACTCTGGGCTCGAAATCCCTGAACGACCTTAACACAGACAACATGTAGTTCATTCCAGCATCACTTTTGAAAGAGCAACATGACCAGAAACGTACCACCTGCATGTTTATTATTGTCATTTATAGAAACCTCTTTTACTTCGTCTAACATACACTAGGGCTTAGGTTACAGTGAGAACAATAAATTCCATTACATTTTCTCTGAAACCCCAAAAAATGACTGTCAGCTACAGTCAAATTGGGTTTTTGTTTTGTTTCTTACAATTTTCACTACTGTTGGTTACCGGAGACCATTAATAAATATCAATAAATTCACAAATATATTTACATGCAGGTCCTGTGTGCAGTTTGGTGATAAAAAATTAATAAATTACACTTAATTGTGTAACTGGTGTCCCAGAGAAGCCTACTTAAAATGAGCATGTTTTTTTTTGTGTGTGTGTGCTTGTGGGGCTTTGACAGCAGTGACATGCAGTCACAGCCTTATGGTTACTTACAAAATACTGCAAAGAACATGTAAATAGTTGGGTTTTTTAATATCACTTTTATTGTTATCTCAGTGAATTACACAAAATATCATGATACAATTTTTAAGTCCATATCGCCCACACAGACTAGTGCAGGGTAAAAGATTGATAGTTTATAACCACAGCGTCAGTTTGTGCAACATTGATAAGGCAGAGGACTGTTTGGAAAGCAATATTTATAGCAATTATATTTCAAATATCATAATAATTCACAAAGCCGCACTGCAATTGATGCATACACAGGGCAGAACCTGCTAACTCATCGCTAGGGCTGGGCGATATGACCTCAAATCTATATTGCGATATAATCTAAAGCATGTGCGGTAACGATATCTATTGCGATATATTCTTTCCTTTTCTTTATGCATGTCAAAATCACAGTTTATGAACATTCTCACTTCCCAGATACATTGCAGCAGAACAACTTCAAAAGAGTGTAGAAGGCCATTTAAAGAACATTTATTGTGCAAAATTAAAAATATGAAAATCTTTTTTTCCCCAAAAAAAATCCAATACAAAAATTGTCACAACATAAAGATGAAGATATTTTAAATAAATTAAAAGCTAAATGTTTTGTTTTTTTAAATAACAAAGTACAAAAGTGTCTGCTTTCCTAGTTACTTATTTTAATATCGCACAAAAATAAAGCTGCACATATTTGAATTAAAAATGCTTCCTTGATGACAGCTGGATGACATCATCAAAATGCGCAATCGCAGTAGGCCGCTATAGTCAAAATCTCTACCTTTGGCTAAATTTATATCATTTTTACCTTTTCTATCACCCACCACTACTCCACGCAGAAAGTACCCGGGCCAGGATTCGAACCCATGACCTTCTTGCTGCAAGCCAACAGTGCTACCCCCATGTCTATTCACCACCACTGATATCGTTGCTGCGATTAGAGAGGGGACCGATCAGGCGTATCCGGGGTAAAATTATTTCACATTTTCTTTCAGGTCAGGCCCGCTAATTCTCATTTGGATTGATTACAGTTTTGCTTCACTGGTTGTAAAGCTGGATAGACACTCCATTGCTGTTGTTTTTCTTTTCTTTGTATAAGAACACGTACTAGACATGCTTGGAAGACTTAGACCATTTCAGTCCAAGAATTACAACATTATCCTCATTTATGCATCACATCCCAAATGTTTATCTAACACATCTTTTTTAATGAACCCAGAAAGGTGGGGCTACAGCAGTCAATCAGATGGAGATCCGAACTTTCAATGGATCGTATCTGATTGATAATCAGCAGGTCAAGAACTGAACATGTTTAATTTTGCCCTATTTATTAAACATGTTGAACCTTTCAACTCCCACGGATGCATCAACCAACAGCTTTGTGCTTTGATGCACTTTTCAAGCTTCAATTAAAATGTGAATAAAAGGTTCAGGCCAAATGCTTTGATGCATTAATCGGGAGAATCTTGCAATTCCTTCATTTTCTGTCGGATTCAAAGCTTCTTCCTCTCTAAAATAACCCGTAGAACATCAGTATCAACCAATCAGAGCACTTCCTGATTTAATCTGCACTTTTTCTATGGAAAAATATGAACATTCTAGCTTTCAAAACAAACCATCTTCAAAATGCTTTAAGACAAGCCCAGCATCAGAGACAGCTTTAAACCTAAAGCTAAAACTCTGCGCAGTATTAAACTGTAATAAACAAGTCCTGAACTTATAGTCTTCTAAGAGTAATTTGATTGGGTCACTTGCTAAATCATTAGTAATTAAGGATGTGGTACAATACGCTGTCGTGTCAGTTAAGGCTCCTGGCACAACCAGTAATTCCCTACATTCATATTTAATATATTTTCCTATCTCTACATGATTTATGCAGAAAAGGATTCGCCTCATTTGGTCGCACCTAACAACCACTCGGTGAGTTTGTTTGGTTTCTTTGCCCCACCAGAAGCCTCCCAGTCTCAGGATCCGGCTTTCTTAAGGAGATAAAAATAGAAAAGCAGCAGGCAAACGAACAGCAAGCCTATTACTGCTGATCATCGTGCTAACTGGATACTTTTCCCTGCAAAAACAAATACCCAGATACACAGAGGCGGATGGTGGAGAGGGGGGTGAAATAAGAGTCGCTCACCTGAAGCGTGGGGAGTCTTTCAGACATTCCTCAAAGTCCACGGTGATTTTCATCTTTGCCGCAGTGAAAGTGAGCCAGCAGAACCCGCTCTGTGTTTGACACACACACACAAAAAAAAGCAGCGCTCACAGCCCAGCGTGTCGGGCTAATTAGCTTGTTCGCTAGCGTTTCTGATTCTCCGTCCGACCAGCTGGCTCCACTCGGTCACCGCTCCGCTAAGCCAGCTAGCCCCAGAGGCCAGCAGCTAGCACCAAGAAGTGGCTGGACGGCGCTCATAAACGACGCGTTTCTTTGGGAACGAGTTCACTTCCACCCCCCTCAACCCACCCCCAAAAAAACCCCGTCACTAAAAGTGTCCCGAAGGCAGCGGTCAGCACGGAAAACTGAAAGCGTTGTCCAATAGCTCGATCATAAGCAGTCAGCGGGAGAGAAGCTTTTCTCCAACAGATCTACACACGGAGATCGTCTATATCGCACGACTGCTCACCGGCTTTGGAAATAGCTAAAAGCCCAACTGGACACTGGCAAACGTATTTCCCAACAAAAACAAGCAAAGTACAACTTATTGTTCATCTGGATATTGTTCGTTTTAAAAGACACTTTAATTTATTTAAAGTTTCTATTGTAAGTCTATATCAGTGTATCTCTGACTGATAATAATAATGGACAACCCTGAGCATCCTCTTCATAACTGTCTCATCTTCAGTCGGAGGCTTCTACAGACTTGTTCTAACACAGACCGCTACAGCAGGAGATCCTTCCCGCCCACAGCCATCAGCATTTATAACTCTTTGAAGAAACCTAAATGAGTGACAGCAAAACTTAATGGGATCAATAATGTCTTTTTTTTAAACTGAATTGACGGCAACAAATAACTTTTGGTGAGCGATATGTAATCGTCTCACCTTGAATGTGAACAAAACAAAGGAGATGATTGTAGATTTCAGAAGAAACAGGGATTAGTCAAAAACTGTTTCCATCATGGGAGAAGAAGTGGAGGTGGTTGAGGAGTATAAATACCTCGGAGTTCACCTTGACAACAGACTGGACTGGAGGCGCAACAGTGAAACCGTCTACAAGAAGGGACAGAGCAGACTGTACTTCTTGAGGAAGCTTAGGTCCTTCAAGGTTTGCAGTAAGATGCTGCATATTTTCTACAAGTCTGTTGTGGAGAGTGTAATCTCTTCAGCCGTCATCTGTTGGGGTAGCAGCATCAGAGCTAAGGATTTAAATAGGCTAAACAACCTAATAAAGAAGGCTGGTTCTGTTCTTGGGACAACTGTGGAACATCTGGAGATGATAACGCAAAGAAGGATTCTTCATAAAAATCAAAAAAATTATGGACAACCCTGAGCATCCTCTTCATGAGACTGTCATACAACAACAGAGCGTCTTCAGTCGGAGGCTTCTTCAGTTTCGCTGCAATACAGACCGCTACAGGAAATCCTTCCTGCCCACAGCCATCATCATCTACAACAACTCCTTAAAGAATTAATTATATGAGCTACACCAACACTTAATTTCCCTCCTGGGATCAATTAAGTATTTTTGAATGATGTGTTAACGGCCAGCAGTGCAGAATTAAAATGAGTGATAAGTCTGCCTTTGAATACACGATCTTTGCGTGAGTTGACAGGAGCTTCCTGATCCTTAAAAATCACCCACGGACCCAGTTTTCAGGCTACTTTCTAGCTACTCCCCAGCTGTATCATTGTGTATTTGCGCTCCGACAAACTAAAAAAAGCAAAGCTTAAAGAATGTTGGACAT